>CM020812.1:6165000-6345769 GCA_009859135.1 Formica selysi
ACGTAAAATTAAAAATACATAATTATAATTAATCATAATTATTAATATTATTGAATATGACAGCTCGAACTAGAGTTAAATTAAATCTGAAGAAAAAGAAACAATTCAAATTGTGGGATCAAAATGTTTAGAACTTTTGGCATTTTTTTTATTATTTTATGTAAAATATGAAGAGTTTAGGTTTAAATGATATTTTCATGTAAACGATAATGATCTACATGAAATATGAAAATTTTATCGATCAATGTAAAAAGATGTTTGGAAACAGATGCGAGTTTCATGGCTTCTGAGATAGTCGCTAGAGACGCTGACTTAATAAATAGCAATCCCAATCGTATTGCGAAAAGACTCGAGCAGTTTCTGTTCGACAGAGCCGACATCGTTGCGGAACGATATTTATGAATCGGCAACTATTCATTTAGTTCAGTTAGGATATAGGATTGACAAGCGAGCATTACGGGCATTAGAAGAGAGGCGTGGACGTCGCTCGACGAAGGATAATACCAGCTCCCGAACTAAGTCCAGACACGCGTGGCAAGCATACGAAAAGGACTAAAAAAGAACGGGACGTTTCTCTCGCGAGAGCGAATATTTTTTCTTTTAGAGCGGCGATCCTTAAGTAAATTAATGTCTTCGAAACGCGCCTGCTTTGGAGATCGTTAATAATAGCGCCGCGTCGAGAAAATTGAGCGGCTTATTTGAGATTAATTATAGCTTTTCGTATCAGCTTGTATCCTGTTTATTTCGTATTGACAACCCCTTTCGTTCACCTGTATCCTTTCAGGATAAAATATACCATGTTGTATATTATTATTATTATTAAGAGGTAATTTCACAGATGGAACTTTGCAACTGAGGGAACGCTTTTATATATTACTCGATTACAATTATGTAAAATTCATTTTTTATATAAAAACTGTGCACAGAAAATACACGATGATATTTTCTGAAATTTAAACCTCGCATTATAGCGTCTAATAAAATAAAGAATTTAATATATCTCAAGGAACAATGACATTTTATTTAAAGGAAGCTATTATTAACGCGATTATCGGAGAGATTGTTCAATTGAAAATTCACAGTTGAGAGACAATGAGGTAGCGTTGAAAAACGTTTCCGCTCGGTCTCGCATCTTGAAACGCGTTTAATAATTCCGACATTCCTGCAGACATATTCGTATGTAAATTGAAAATAATACACGAGAGCGAAGGGTCTCTCGAACATCGATCAATGAAGCACGCCCAAGATGAGCCGGTCTTTTAAAGCCTGATGTTGAATGATGAATAAAGCCTGGGCCGCTGCAAATCAAGTTTTTCTTGCTTTTTAATATAATGAAAAAGTAAAATTAAAAAAAAGGAAAGAAAATTTTTGTTATGGGGGGAAGAGACATCTTCAAACTCGCTGAAAACTACACAGAAAGTAGAGACATTTTGTGTTATTATCCCTTTTAAATTATTTCATTACTTTAAAAATTAACGTATTGATAAAATATTACATTTGTAAAATTCATAATTTAAATACATAATCCTATTGCGCGCGATCAACATTCTAGTAACGAGAGGAAAGATTTTAAGATTCGAGTGAGGAGGAATCGGCCGCCGCTTTGTGTACGTGCATTCACAAGGGAATTAGCTGCATCATTGTCCGCGCGGACGGACGCGAGAAAAGAGGAAAAAAAGAATTATCGACTGAATGTAAATATGATAAAAATCCGCGCGTCATCCGGTTGACGAGGAATGTTCCTCAAGGCGTTGCGATGCATCTCTTATGCGCTACTTTGCAGAATCATTCTTCGATATCGAACGAACAGTCGTAGATTGCTTATCGATCGGTTCGTTTGACGTCAAAAATTGTCATTCCCGTTCGTTCTTTTCCCCCTTTCGAGATCATTTGTGTAGGCAGCACGAACGAGATTATAAATGATAAAGAGTAGTTATTGGAAAATCGGTGATTTTGGCTTTCAACTTAAATATTCATCGCGAGATCGTGCTTTTTCCTCTATTGTAATTCGAATTAAAAGACTCGATAATATTCTCTTAACGAGGAGAACGCTACATCGATAGGAAGACAATCAGCTGATCGATGTTTACCAAACGTCAGTGACCCTTGACACACAAGGATAATTGAAAGCAACAAGTCGTTTCCCACGTAACGTCTAATCAATAAATTCAACACCTCTCGAGAAACTTTTAAACTAATAAATATATGTAACAGATGACAAGAGACTAAATTAAGGGAGTACTGCTCCGAGTTTCTTTAATAATTACTTAAAACTTCGACCGAAATAAAGTCAAATGTTTTCACGACGAGGTAAGCTATTGTTCTTTATTTCACACTTTCTCACTTTTTCTTCTCGAATATTCAATATTCACTCCAGGGGGATAATTAAATATATTAACATAAAAAATATTTAATATAAATATAAATATAAATCAATATTTAATAGTAGTATTCGCTGCTGCTGAATATTTTACGAGATTTCTTTCATCTATAAAGAGTTTTCTTTTTTTTATATTTGATTATAACCTGACTTCTTTTTTCGTCATAATATTATAATTTATTTTTTTTTTTTTCGGAAGACGATACTGTCGCGGTGTAACTTCGTTACATTGATCTAGCTTTGAGATTTGCTGTTGAGATTTAGAGAATAAGTGAAATTTCTAACATGAAAGTATACAATTTTTTCGCAGCTGCCTCGCTTCTTCAGGATTATCCCTCAATACAACGTAATTAGATCACCTACAGTGAGAGATGCGTCGCGTGCGTGCTACATTCCATTCCTTCTTCTTCGTTTTTCTTTCCCTCCTTGTTTCCTCCCCTTGCGACTCTTCGCATTACACGATGCAACATTGTGTCGGGGCACGACTCGCCCCGGCTCAATTTGTATATGAATGAACATGTATTATATATCCGCACGATGTTGAGAAAAAACGAAGAAACACCTAGCCATTTTTGGGATCGCTTTTGCGGCAAGAAAACTAGCGAAAAAAGAAGCATCCGATCGATCGATCAAATGTACAATTAAGCATATTTCCTCGATCAATATCTCGATCGTGTACTTTGCCCCTATCCATCGACATTGTTAATTAATTAACGCTAATTACACTGTTTAAGGCAGCGACGACTTTATTCGTCCTGACCGCTAGCTCGAAGACGAATATTTTTGCTTGAATATCTGATCTTGGCAGGAACTTTTCATCTCAAGATATATCTACACGTTATATATATATATATATATATATATATATATATATATATTAATAATAATAATTTATTATTTGTCATATTAAATAAATTAAACAAATGATACGAATTATATTTATATACGCGACAGCGTAATCTTTAATGAAGGGTATTTTAATTTAAAGTGTTGACATTTTTTTTCCCGAGAAGATTTATCTTACATCGTGTTATATTTATATATATTGAAAAAAATATATTAAATATAAAAAATTGTTTCTGATTTTTAAAAATTATTTATTTAAAATTTAAATACCTGCAAAGAGAGAGAAGAATTATAGTTATTTCAATCAAGCAGTAAATATATTTGAATTAGTAAAATATATATAAAATAAAAGCAAAGTATGTTTTTATTTGCAAATAAAACAAATCTGTTTTCTTATCTTTATTATATTAAATACCATAACAAAAAAAAAATTAATTTTTGGCTGCTTGTTTCAAAAACACAGGTTTTCTTTATTTTAAGAAATAATTTTTTATCTTTAAATAAATATCTTTTTTATATTAATATTTTAAATATATTTAAAAAATTATAATTTTTATTACATGCAAGTAATAATTTATTTAATATGACAAAACATTTTTAGAAATAAAGTATGTATTTATTTAGGTTTTTAGGTAAAAAAAAAATCAAAATTTACAGAATGTATTTATTTGATGGAAAAAATGTTATTTTTAGTATATCATATTACATAGACATTATATGATTTTTTATATATGATATATTTCTATTTCAAGGTTTCACCGGGACCCAATGCGAGATCGACATAGACGAATGCGCGGCGAGGCCGTGCCTGAACAACGGCATCTGCACCGATCTCATCAATTCCTTCAAGTGCAGCTGCGCCGACGGTTTCGCCGGCTCCCACTGCCAAATCAACATTGACGACTGCGCCTCGTCGCCGTGCAAGAACGGCGGTACCTGTCAGGATGGCATAGCGAAATACACGTGCGAATGCCCGCCCGGCTTCACCGGCGCTTCTTGCGAGACCAACATCAACGATTGCGCGTCGAATCCTTGCCACAGCGGTACCTGCATCGACGGCGAGAACAGCTTCGTCTGCAACTGCTTCCCGGGCTTCACCGGCAAACTGTGCCAGACCCAGATCGACGAGTGCGAGAGCAGTCCGTGCCAGTTCGGGGGTAGATGCGAGGACCGCATCAACGGCTATCAGTGCATCTGCCGACCGGGAACGTCCGGTATCAACTGCGAGGTCAACGTCAACGAGTGCTACAGCAATCCGTGCCGGAACGCGGCCAGATGCATCGACGGTATCAACAGGTGAAGCTTGAAGCTTGAAGAAACTATCTATCGCCAAGACGTCTTGGTGATATTTTAACGAATCCATTAATCTCTATAGATGATGATTAGGATGATGGAATAATACGAGTGCAAACATAATTTTGCAAAATCGTCGATTGTACCAATATTCATTATTTCTCTCTTTTTCAGATACTCCTGCGAATGCGAGCCCGGCTATACCGGCCAACACTGCGAGACCGACATAAACGAGTGCGCGAGCAATCCGTGCGCGAATGGCGGCCGTTGCATCGACCTGGTGAACAGCTTCAGATGCGAGTGCCCGCGCGGCTACTATGACGCCAGGTGTCTGAGCGACGTGGACGAATGCGCGAGCTCGCCCTGCCTGAACGGCGGCACCTGCGAGGACGGAGTGAACCAGTTCATCTGCCACTGCCTGCCCGGTTACGGCGGCAAGAGGTGCGAAGCGGATATCGACGAATGCGGCTCGAATCCTTGCCAACACGGCGGCACGTGCAACGATCATCTCAACGGCTACAGCTGCAAGTGCCTGCCCGGTTACGCCGGGACCAACTGTGAGACCAACATTGATGACTGCGCCAACAATCCCTGTCAGAACGGCGGTTCCTGCATCGATCTCGTCAACGATTACAAATGCGTCTGCGAGCTCCCTCATACCGGCAGGAATTGCGAGGACAAGCTGGACCCTTGCTCACCGAACAAGTAAAGATTCTTCTCTCTTCCGAATTCATTTGCATCAGGAGGAAAACGATAGTTAGATTCGCGTATTGTGAAACATCACTGTGAAACCGACATTGTGTAAAGTCAACACTGTAAAAAAAACTGTAAAAAAAACTGATTGCAACTTTAGACAAGGTATCTGCAATTCTTTTGCAGACACACTGTCTGAATTTTTAGACACACTTCAATTTTCAGAAAAACAACTGAGAGATGATTAAGACAGATTGCCTGAAAGTTCTTTCAGACACCCAGATCTGAAAATTCTTTCTCAATTTTCAGAAAAACAACTCTGAAAGATGATTAAGACAGATTGTCTGAAAGTTCTTTCCGACACCCAGATCTGAAAATTCTTTCTGAATTTTCAGACACATTTATCTGAATTTTCAGAAAAAATGACTCTGACGATTAAGATAGATTGTCTGAAATTTTTTTCAGATACTCAGAAAATTCAGACAAAAATTTGTTTGAATTTTTAGAAAATTTTTTACAGTGAAGATTACCGTTTATCGTATGATTGCACCCTATTGTCTTAATCAGAAGCAGAATATTTCGGAATATAGTCTAGAGAAGAAACAAGCATTTATTTTAAAAAAATGCAACTCAGGCAAGATCACTCTTATATTTCAACTTCTTCGTAGCATTTATATATAATAATGTCCGCTTTTTTAAAAGCGCTTCGTTTGACAAAACGTACCTGCGTGCGAATCTATAGATAGATAGAATCTATAGAATAGAACGACTTTATAACGCGTTGCTGCGTCATTTCCAGATGTCTCCACGGTGCGAAATGCTCGCCATCGTCCAACTTCCTCGACTTTGCGTGTACGTGCACGGTCGGTTACACGGGCAGACTGTGCGACGAGGATGTCGACGAATGCGTGATGACATCGCCATGCAGAAACGGTGCCACTTGCCGGAACACCAATGGCTCTTACCACTGCGTGTGCGCAAAGGGCTACGAGGGCCGTGATTGCATCATCAATACCGATGACTGTGCATCATGTGAGTACCGGCTGTTCTTTATTCGCTACAGATGCAGATCTGCAGATCTTGCGCTCTCATTTGAGTGCCTTAATGCGAATCTACAGAGCGTCATCTGTCCTATCGTCTACGACGACATGGATTAAATTAAAAGCATTTTTTTTAAATAAACGAATATCGACCAAATGATACTCAAAGAAATTATCTCTTTGCTGATTACAGTTCCCTGTCAGAATGGCGGCACCTGTCTGGACGGCATCGGCGATTACACGTGCCTCTGCGTGGATGGTTTCAGCGGCAAGCACTGCGAGATCGACATCGACGAATGTCTATCGCAGCCTTGTCGGAATGGAGCGATTTGCAAGGAATACGTCAACTCCTATACGTGCCAATGCCGGCGCGGTTTCTCCGGCATCAATTGCCAAACCAACGACGAAGACTGCACCGAAAGTAGCTGCATGAACGGTGGCAATTGCATCGATGGTATCAACAACTACACGTGCGTCTGCAAACATGGCTACACGGGGTCCAACTGTCAGTATCGTATTAATGAGTGCGACAGCTCGCCCTGCCAGAACGGCGCTACCTGTCACGATCATGTGCAGTACTATACCTGTCATTGTCCGTACGGCTATACGGGTACGCATTGCGACGCATATGTGGATTGGTGTGCCGACAGTCCGTGCGAGAATCAGGCTACGTGTGTGCAACTGAAGAACAAGTATCACTGCAATTGCTCGCCCGGATGGACCGGCAAGGTGTGCGACGTGGAGATGGTTTCGTGCAAAGACGCCGCGATACGGAAGGGCGTGCCGGAAAAGAATCTCTGCAACAACGGCACCTGCGAGGATATAGGCAACAGTCACCGTTGTCATTGCCTCGAGGGCTACACCGGCTCGTACTGCCAGGAGGAGATCAACGAGTGCGACTCGGCACCGTGTCAAAACGGCGCAACATGTAAGGACCTCGTCGGTTCGTATCAGTGTCAATGTACCAAGGGTTTCCAAGGTCAGAACTGCGAGCTCAATGTCGACGATTGCCAACCGAATCCCTGCCAGAACGGCGGCACCTGTCACGATCTGATCAACAACTTCAGTTGCTCCTGCCCGCCTGGCACTCTCGGCTTCATATGTGAGATCAACGTCGATGACTGCGTGATAGGCGCCTGTCATAACAATGGCACGTGTACCGACAAGGTGGGCGGTTTCGAGTGCAGGTGTCCGCCCGGTTTCGTCGGACCGAGATGTGAGGGCGACATCAATGAGTGCCTGTCGAATCCATGCGCCTCGCCCGGTACCCAGGATTGCGTGCAACTAGTCAACAACTATCACTGCAACTGTAAGCCCGGCTATATGGGTCGTCACTGCGAGATCAAGGTGAATTTCTGCGACAGCTCGCCGTGCCAGAACGGCGGCGTGTGTACGGCTAAGCAAGATAGGCACACGTGCATCTGTCCTAGCGATTATCATGGTACGAATTGCGAGTTCGCCGGCTCCTACTGCGATGCCGAGCCGTGTCAGAACGGTGGTACGTGTCGCGTCACCGGAACCGGCTATCGATGCTACTGCACGCCAGGTACGACGGGCGCGCACTGCGAGTTCGACGCCCGGGACGAATGCAAAAGCAACCCGTGTCAACAAGATGCCCCTTGCGTCAACAAGATCGATGACTACGCCTGCGATTGTCCCCCCAAATGGATTGGCAAGAACTGCGAGATCTACGATCCGAATTATCCTGGTGGCGTGTTCGGTGTTCGATCGAATGTCAATGTTCCGAAAATCTCGAACACTTACGATTACAATACAGAGCGCGAGCGCAGAAAGTGTATCGAGAACCGCTGCGAGGAGAAGGCCGGCAATAATCACTGTGACGAGGAATGCAACAAGCACGCGTGCAACTTTGACGGGCAGGATTGCTCGCTCGGTATCAATCCGTGGCGTAATTGTTCAGCGCCCATCAGATGCTGGGATGTATTTATGAACGGCGTATGCGACGAAGTCTGCAACAACCCGCAGTGCCTCTTCGATGGCAGAGACTGCGAGCGAAAAGTCGCCCCTTGCAAGTGAGTATTTATTTTTTTGTTAAATTTTTTAATTATTTAATATTATGTTGAGCATTATCGCTCTTATTTGTCGCTCTTAAAATACATTAAAGAATTGTTATTGAACTTATTAATAGCAAAATTAGCTTTTCTATATTATAACAGACTTTTAATCCATCAGCTTGCTATATATTTTATGTTTCTATAGACTTCTACGTTTTATGAAATCTACTCTTCTTTTCAGATTTTTTTATATCATATCATATATCAAGATTCTAATAAATTGTGTGCATATATTTATTGCATTTTTATTTATTATTTTCTTTGCTTCTTGTAGTCCGGTTTACGACGCGTACTGTAAAAAACATTACGCCAACGGTCATTGCGATTATGGCTGCAACAATGAGGAATGTAACTGGGACGGCCTCGACTGCGACAGAGAGCCACCGTCTTTGGCTAAAGGTGCTATGTCCATTGTCCTGGGGATGGACATGCAGACCTTCCGCTCGAACGTCGTGACCTTTCTGCGGGAACTCGGCAACGAACTAAGAACGACGACACGCGTGAAGCAGGATGAACTCGGCAACGACATGATATATCCTTGGAAACCCGAGAGAGACCCCAACGTTCACACTAGCATATTTGGCCGGCCGACGATGATCCATACTAATAATCAAAACGGTGTGATAATCTACCTGGAGATTGATAACCGCAAATGCATCCCAACTTCCTCGGTGACGTCGACGTTGAGTATTTCCCGTCGGGACGCCACAGGATGCTTTCCATCGGCCACTGAGGCGGCTGAGTATTTGGCCGCCACAGCGTCGAAGCATACGCTGTTGCGAAACTTCCCTATCGAGCAGGTGCGAGGTGTCGTGGATCCTCAGAGTCCGGAGTATCCCGACAGTCCAACAAATTACAAGTATGTTTTTATCGGCGTGGTTATCGTAGTACTTGGCGGTCTACTGATGGGCGTGCTGGTGACCGCGCAACGGAAACGCGCCGTAGGAGTCACGTGGTTCCCTGAGGGCTTTTTGAGAACCAGCAGCGGCAGCGGTCAACGGCGCCGCTCGCGTAGGCGCGGTCCGGACGGTCAGGAGATGCGTAATCTGAACAAGCAACCATCAGTGAATTGCATGGACCTAGACGTAGTGACTGGTCGGGTGCAATCTCAGTGGTCTGACGACGAATCCGATTTGCCGCCGTCGAAACGGATGCGCGCGATCGAGCCGGGTTACGCGAGCGATCACACCGCTATCACAGACTATGAGGAAACCGAGCCGCGCATGTGGACGCAGCAGCATCTCGACGCGGCCGAGATTTGTCGACCGGATGCTGGTGGTGTGCTGACGCCGCCTAGCCTGGAACACGGCCAGGACGTGAACGCGCGCGGTCCATGCGGCATGACGCCGCTGATGGTAGCGGCGGTGCGCGGCGGTGGCCTCGACACTGGCGAGGAAGAGGACGAGAACGATGGCGCCGCAGCGAAGATCGCCGATTTGGTCGCCCAGGGTGCCGACTTGAACGCCAAGACAACGGATAAAAGCGGCGAGACATCGCTGCATCTGGCCGCGCGTTACGCCCGGTCCGACGCGACCAAAAGACTCCTAGATGCCGGCGCTGACGCGAATTCACAGGATAACACCGGCCGTACGCCACTACATTCAGCCGTCGCGGCCGACGCCATGGGCGTCTTTCAAATCCTGCTGCGGAATCGGGCGACGAATCTGAATGCTCGTATGCACGACGGCACGACGCCATTGATACTAGCGGCGCGTCTAGCCACCGAGGGCATGGTCGAAGATCTCATCAACGCCGACGCCGACATTAACGCCGCCGACAACAGCGGCAAGACCGCGTTGCATTGGGCGGCCGCGGTCAACAACGTCGATGCCGTCAACATACTATTGGTACATGGCGCGAACAGAGATGCTCAAGATGACAAGGACGAAACCCCGTTGTTCCTCGCCGCCCGCGAGGGCAGCTTCGAGGCATGCAAAGCGCTGTTGGACACGTTCGCCAACAGAGAAATTACCGATCACATGGATCGGTTACCGCGCGATGTCGCCAGCGAAAGACTACATCACGATATCGTCAGACTACTTGACGAACACGTGCCGAGGTCGCCGCAGATGGTCACAGTCATTCCGAATGGTCCTCTCATGGGTAAGCATCTTTATTACATCTTTATTCTATCTTATTATATACATACATTATAAAACACGTCCTATTTTTGTACAAAAATTTTATTACCAGTAAAAAAATGAAAAGGAAGAATAATAAATATAATCTTCAATGAAGAAACTCTAACGTTGATTAAATTTGGCTCAACAAGTAAAATTATATAACATAATTATTCCTTTTTTTTGTAGGCTCTCCAAATCATCCACAATTAATCACGCATCCCACAGTAATCGGCTCGGCGCCGAAGCAGACGAAGTCAAAGAAGCGGCCAAAAGCGGGCGGTGCGGGAAACCCAAACAGTCCGGAATCGGAGGGCGGCATGGTGGTGATGGTGAGGCGAAAACCGTCGGTGAAGAAGCCGCCGGCCAAGCGTGGAGCTCAGCCCCCAAACCAGGAGATCCCGCAAGGAGCGGAAGGCGCCGATGGCAACTTGCCAACGAGCCCGTACGATAGCGCAAGCCTCTACAGCAACGCATTACCCCTAGTGGCTCATACGGCAACGGCGAAACAACCGCCGCCATACGAGGATTGCATCAAGGGCCAGTCGATGCAAGGCCTGCAACAACTCGGCCTGGACACCTTCGCGACCAATTACGGGCTGCCGTTTCACGACCAGCTCCTAGCACCGCATCAGCGGCAGCAACAGGGGATGGTGAACACACTATCGCCGCCGTACAGCAATCAATCGCCGCCACATTCGGTGCAATCAAACATGACCCTCTCCCCGCAAGCGAGCTACATGGGCTCGCCATCGCCGGCGAAAAGCCGGCCGTCGTTACCCACCTCGCCCACCCACATCGCCGCCATGAGGCAGGCGACGCATCAGAAGCATGGCAGCATGCCGCCAGTGGGATTCGATTTCGATAATCTGCCATACACCTCGAGTCAGGCGCAACAGCAGCAGCAGCAACAGCAACAACAGCAGCAGCAGCAACAGATGCAGCAGACGCAGCAACAGGTCCAGCAGCAACCGCAGCAACAGCCGCAGCAACAGCAGCAAAGTACGCAGCAACAGCAGCAGACGCAACAATACTACCAGTATTTGACGCCGCCGTCTCACCATTCCGGACCCGATGTCACGCCGCAACATCTCATGCAGGCACCCGAGAGCTTTCCGACGCCATCGCCAGACAGTCCGGGCCACTGGTCCTCAAGCTCACCCCATTCAAACAGCGATTGGTCCGAATGCATAGCATCACCCACGAACGCCTATGGCGCCGGAGGCGGCGCTCACCAAAGCAACAAGGGTTCCGAGGCGATCTACATATGAGACTGGTGTAACGGTGCTCTCTTCCTCGTGCGAGTAAATCGTAAATCGTGAAAGAGAAGAGAAAAGAGATAGGTATACGAACTGTGATCAGCTCGTCGCGAGTTCGAGCGTCTCTAGAAGTGTCGAAAATGGACGACTAATATATGATAATGAAGGGCTCTTTCGCCGTAATTAAATTATAGTGGCAAGAAGGTATTTTTATTTTTGTTTGTTTGTGTGTGTGTCAGAAGAGCTACCACGGTGCTCACGCGCCGCGATTATTATGGGTCTGTTCTTTACAGCTGAACTGGCTACACTAGTTCAGAGTTTATCTTTTTCTTTTCACATTGGAAGAAGAAAGATAAGCTCTAAACTAATCCAGCCAGTTCAGCTATAAAAAACAGATCCTATGTATATTTGTGCGTATCAATGTTAAGTTGAATAAATATTTATTCACGGATAATATAATTACGAATGTGTATTCGTCATTATATATTTATATTGTTTATCAATGATTATTAATTGATTATTAATCAAGTTCCGGAATATATTTTTTGCTCAACATTGATGCGTATAAATATAAATAAATATATATATGTGTATTGCGTATGATGGAGGGATGGAAGATTTACGATCAAAGATATTACAAAACATACTCAAATTGTAAAACCGATTGTGCCTCTCTAATGCGATGCGACGTTTTAGGAAAATTGCGACCGAAGAATCGCGACTTATGAAAAATAGCCGATATATTTTTGATATCTATCGATTTTTATTATGTCGCGACGTCATACACAGCTCAATGAATAAACAGTGCCTTCGACTTGCCAGTGTGAAGGTTCCCGATGGACAATAATTTATATAAGGGAGCGAGACTTTACTACTCTAACGCACAATAATTGTATATACTACGATAGATTTATCGTTCGCCGCTGTGTCTGTTATTCCACGGAAAGGACTACATAGTATGCAATATTCTATTTAGTTCCTAATATACACAGTGCGCATCTGATACACGAAGAAATTTGTATTGAATCGGTCTTTGATTTTTTTTTTCCTTTTTATTATACTTTTTGATAGACCGATCTTTTTAGACTTCGAACGGTAGGATAATGGCTGATAACACGTGAGCGCGAAATGAGAATTGTGCCTTCGAGTTCCATAGAGTATAAGACACGCAGGTTCTATAGATGAATCTATTATTAAATTATGTAGAGAAGAAACGCAGCGTTTCCAAATGGCCTCTAAGCGGATCGAATGTTTATAACTGGTTGATGTATTAGAGATGCCAATTTTTTTTTTTTTTTTATTAACGACATGTAATGTAATGTAACGTAATATAATGTAATGTAAGGCGAAGAGAAACGACGGCAGGACATCTATTATGTGTACGGTCGACGGGAGCTTCAGAGAATTCGTCCTTTCAGCTCGCATCGTTCCATACATAGACATTCCATTGCGTATGGCGCGCCAACATCCTTCACCTCCCTTCGATCCTTCCCCCTCGCGCTATTATGTTCGCCGGGAAATCATTTACTAACAAAGCTAGGGTAATCGTTAACGTTAATCTCTAAGTATCGATCGCCTTTAAATTAAGTACTCGGCGCGGAGCGGTAGGACAGTTCTCTGGTCTCTTCTCTGCCAAAGCCAAAACAGCATTTTTAATGTAATAATACGATCACGGCGCGTACAGATGGTAATGAATAATAGCGACGCATTATTTTGTAGAAATTGTTTGTGTATGTGTGAGAAAAAGAGAGAGAACTTATGTACGTATGTATATGTATGTGAGAGAGAGAGGAGAGAATTAATTATTATTGCGGGATGAAATAAGTTCATGCGCGCGCTTTTGCAATATATGAGCCAGTGAGATGCATCTTCGTACGTTATGCGAAGACCGCTACTGGTATCATCGGTACGATCTGTTTGTAGTATCGTCGAAGCTCTGTTTTAATCTTGTATCGAAAGATGAAAATGTAAAATGTAAATACTCTTTCATTCTATCCGCTCATATCTTTTACGTGCTCTGTTTAAGTACTTTTATATAATTGTCTTTTCTCTCCTGAATTTTTGTACAAACATACCCCGTTTTTACATATTTTTTATATATTATGTAAGTTTATCTATATATATATATATATATATATATATATATATATATATATATATATATTGCTACATTTTATATGTATTGTACTATATCTTACTTTTGTAAGATGTATACCGCATACAATAATCATGTCTCTTTCATTATATTATTATCACATAACTGTATTGTATATCGTATGTAATTTGCTGTTGCATTAAGGATTGCTGTACGTGTACAGGATACTTGATGCAATTCTAGATTACATATAGAGCGATGTGACGGAGTTCTTCTTTTTAGAATCATGGAGCGTATCATAGGTCCAACGTAATTTCAATGCCTGTTTTTTACAAATGTGTTTTCATAAGGAAAGGATGTCTTTTTTATACTCTTGTATCATTTAAAAGAAATTATTATACATATCTTTAGAACCGCCCATACATATCGTGAAAATCATGTGAATTCTGCGAAATAATGAATGAGAACATAAATATATGCACGCACATACAAGAGAAAGAGAGTATATAAGTATTTTATAAGAAAACTATATATTTTTTTAACTGTATTCTCTCATAATATACTGTGTCACAAGTAAGATAACTAATTGCACAATGCAAATAAAAGTACAATTTTTATAAAGAAAAATTCAGAAGTATAGAATGAAGATCTGCAATTGATCCGTTTGTAAAAACAAAAAAAAGAGATAAGCAATACATAGATATTATACGTAACATTGTCAAGTATTGGGCAATTTTACCATGTGTTCGAAATTTAACGACAACTGCTCTCTGATGCACCATCATTCTGTGTTAAAACAAGCGGTATAGCTCTAGGCATTACGATATAATAATTTACAATTATTTACGATATAAGTTAAGCGATACACCGATTATTATACAATAGATCTTGTTATTCCTTGTAATCTGTAAAAAGTACTGAATTTTATTAGCATTAATTATTCACAATAATCGAATTAAGGATTTGTTCGATCCTATTATATCCTAGCCCCGTGCTACCCGCTCCCATATTTTTATAAATAAGTTATGTCTTTTAAACAGATGTAATAAAATAAAGATAATCTAACATCCATATGATACGGCTGCATTTTTTTCTGTATCTTATACCGCTATGTTTTTACAAATTATATATACAAGTATATACTTGTATATCATCTGTGTCTCATATCAAAAAAGTTTATATAAACAGTATTATAATAATCATTGATATACTATAGACTATAATAAAATAGTATTATATTATAATTTTATATCATCGACAATTTACAATTTCAGAAAAAAAATTATTTCACTTTATATATATATATATACTAGCTTATAGGCCCGCGCTTCGCGCGGTCTTCTAAGTCTATCCGTCTTCAATATTTTACCTGGCATATAATAGATGTTATATTTATTATTATTTATTCACATATTTTTTTTACAATTGATGTACTTACCGTTAATCCACTATTATTATGTATTCACCATTAATCCACTATTTTTTGCTATAATTTATTTTTATAATTTTTCTATTTATAAATTTTATTCTATTAGCAAAATTTTTTTATTTGATAAGGATATATTTAATACCAATTTTTAAAAAATCGATATTTGTGCGTGTGTAGATGCATGTATGAGTGCGTGAGTGGGAGGGTGATTGCGTAAAATTAAAAAACAAACACATATTAGCCATACCACAAAAATTAGCAAAATTTTAATATTTGATAAGGATATATTTGATACCAATTAAAAAAAAAACGATTGTGCGTGTGTGGGTGCATAGGTGAGTGGGTGATGTTGCAAAACCCCCAAAAAACACATAGTAACATTCCCCTGAAAATTTGCAAAATTTTGTTACCAATTTTGAGAAAATTTCGTGAAAATCGGTTGTGCATGTGTGGATGCGTGGGTGGGTGGGTGGGAGTGAAAAACTTAAAAAAAACCACATAGTAGCCATCCCCGAAAAATTAGCAAAATTTTGGTACCAATTTCGAGAAAATCGATCCAAAATGTAGAAGTAGTTCGCGGTCCGACAGACAGACAGACAGACAGACGGTACTTATAGATATATACTTATATATATATAGATATATATATAGATATATACAGGGTGGTCCATTTTAAAAGAGCCAGTCAATATCTCGAAAAATATGGAAGATACGGAAAAACGTTTCAGACAAAAGTTGTTTGGCTCGAAGGGGGACATAAGATGGTGCCATTGATGTGACCTTGGATAGTCATTTGAAGGTCACATGAAGGTCACTTTCAATTTCTTAAATGGAAACCCCTATTTTTTATTGCATATTCTTATAGCTACCCACTCGGCATGTAATATTGCTGAAATACTGTAATGTTCGGAAATGGTACAGAAATATTTCATTAATATTTCAATTGTAACTTTTCATCCGAAATATTTCAGAAATGTACCTGCATCATGTTTTTAAATTATTGCATGTTCAATATTTCTGAAATCTTTCAGAAAGTCCTTTTGTAACTAGTATTAAGGTTATAGTTTACTTGCTTACCGCTATGCGGCGCGCTATTCACTGTCTATACCCGTATTCAAATTTTTGTCATGAGCGTATATAAAGCCTGCAAAATGCGGTTAATAATATTATAATTAATTTTATCAGTTTAATTTCTAATGCGATTTCCATATCGGGAAATTCAGATATTGAACTGATTTTTAAAAAATCGGACAGATAAATGTCCGATTTTCGCTTATTCGGACAATTTCTGTCCGAATCAGTGAAAATCGTTCGTTATTATCTGCTTAAAATATAAAACAGAAATTAACTTCCATATAAATAAAATCTTTAATTTTATAAATTAAATTATTTAAAAATATTACCGAAATATTGCTGAAATCTTTTAGCAAGGTTGCATTTGAAATGATTGCGGACATTGAAACATTGCAGAAAAGTTGCAGAAGCGGTCGTGAAATATTTCTATAATATTGTTGAAAGGTGTAATATTTCAAATGGAATATTGTAGCAATGTATCAGAAATATTACATGCCGAGTGGGTATGTCGAGAGCTTTCCAAAACACTATAATAAAGTATTTTTTCATTAAGTACTTTTTGAGTTATTTTATATTCTAATCTGACATATTTTGATAGAAAAAATAAAATATCTCGTAAAATATTTAGTTCTCGATAATCTTACTATAATACTTTTATCTACAGAATAATGAGACAATTCAATTAGTAAAAAAAAATAATTGTTTTTAAGAAAAAGTATGTAATTATTTATAATGTATTTATAATGTATTTTTTTAAACAATTATTTGTTTTTTTCTTTACACTAATTGATTTGTCTCATTATTCTGTACATAAAAGTATTACGGTAAGATTGTCAAAAACTAAATATTTTACGAGATATTTTAATTTTTATATCAAAATATGTCAGATTAAAATATAAAATAACTCAAAAAGTACTTAATGAAAAAATACTTTATTATAGTGTTGGAGAGCTCTCGACATAAGTTATAAGAATATGCAATGAAAAATGGGAGTTTCCATTTAAGAAATTGAAAGTGACCTTCATGTGACCTTCAAATGACTATCCAAGGTCACATCAATAGCACCATCTTATGTCCCCCTTCGAACCAAACAACTTTTGTTTGAAACGTTTTTCCGTATCTTCTATATTTTTCGAGATATTTGACTGGCTCTTTTAAAATGGACCACCCTGTATATATATATATATATTGTGCGTATCAATATATATATATATATATATACAGGGTGTTCCGGAACAACCTTCCGTCCGTAAAATGACGTATTCCTGATACAATTCTAAGACGATTTTTCCTTTACCAAAATTTGAATTGAAGCGTAATTTTTGAGTTATAAGCAAAAATAGTTAGCAAATCACGCGTCGAGTACAGAAGGCAGGCAGGAGCGGCACGGCGCGACGCGGCGCGGCGCGCCGCGAGCGCCCGGCACAGCTGACCGTCTGATTACCACCGCATGAGTCGCTAACTATTTTATCTTACAACATAAAATTATGGTTTAAATAAAATTTTGGTAAAGAAGAAAATATCTCAGAATTATGTCAAGAATACGTGTTTCTTAAAATAACAAATTCAAACATAAAAATGGCAAGTAAGAGCCAGCGCTGGAGTCGGTGCGCATACTATATTTAAATTGGATTAGACGATTGTCGATTTACGACATTACAAATTAACGGCGCTGGAGTTGGTGCGCATACTATATTTAAATTAGATTAGACGATTGTCGATTTACGACATTACAAATTAACGAACGTTTCGGTCCTTTTTTGGGACCTTCTTCAGCGTGAAAAAATCGCAAACCAAAAAGACAGTTAAATCGGCGGGTCAATACTCATCTATAAACAATTGTATCGCAATAATAATGGTTGCTTAGACATCACCAAGATATCGTAAGTACGTCTTCCTCAAGGGTGTCATGAGATACTCAAATTTTTTATACGGATCGCATCTCCCCGGTTGGCAAACCAGGAAGCAACCGAATCGGTAAGTATCCAGAACTTTTATCAGTACGCATCCTGGAATCACCAAGGTGGAAAGAGCTTAATATAGGTTGTGTAAAGAAGATATAAAAAACTTAAAACTCATGTAAGTCACTTATTCAAAAACCAAAACAATAAATAATGTTGAGTGGGTCAAATTTATAAAACCATAAATTAATAAATTAAAAAAATTCTGTTATAGATTAAAAAAGACGAAAAAAGACCTTTAAAAATGACAAGAAATAATGAAAGTGTGGCGTTAGTACCTTAAAATATCCTGGTATACACGCAGTCAGATTAAATGGACCATCCTTTACGAGATCCCACAATAGACTGACAAACATTACGCGGTGAGACGACAACGTTCGGAGTGACAAACAACCGTTTGATTGTTATAGTTTTGACATTTTATCGATGACGGTCATATACATATCTGGTAAGCATTCTGTGTCTGTTTGTAAATTAAGGCTATTTATTTGTCTTTTTATGAAAATCATCTCTGACAACAACCGTTTTTGGAGAAACGGTTTGCTATCTAATATTTCCACCTCCTCCCAATTAAAGTTATGGTTAAAATTTGTCCTATGATCGGTGACAACTGAATGAACCGTGGTGTTGCGATTTATATCATTCCGGTGTTCAGAAATTCTTTTTGTTAAATGTTTACGTGTCTGTCCTACGTAGGAAGCATCGCAATCCAAACAATTAATCTTATATACAACATTCTTACAAAGAGATTTTGGGGTGATGTCTTTGTGTGTTTTTATATATTTATGCAGTTTATTGAGACTGAAATAAGATAATTTAACATCTAGGTCTTTTATGATATCAATAAACCGTTCAGATATGGAAGGAATATACGGAATTGTAAAATAAGCAGTCCTGGGTTGGTCCTCTGTATTGGTATTCATTTTTTCATATTTTGAATTGTTGATTAACAATTTGAGCCGGTGATGGATAGTTTGGAAAATAAAACGCAAAGGATAGGAATTATTAAGCAGAATCTGTATTATAAGGTTGATGTTTTTTAAATGAAACTTGGGATGAGACAATAAAAATGCTCTATCTAAGAGACCAATGACCGTGCCTCTTTTCTGACAAAGTGGATGTTGAGAAAGAAAATTCAAATATCTGCCAGAAAACGTCTCCTTATGGTACCAATCATAAATAATGCGTTTATTGTCTAAATACATTGTTATGTCTAAAAAATTTAAGCTGTTATTTAAACCGGTTTCGACTGTGAATTGTAATCTTGTGTGGAAAGAATTGAAAATGTTTAGTGTATAGTCTATTAAATCTGAAGGAACCGCGAGAGCCACATCGTCGACATATCTAAAATAAAAAGATGGTGTGAATTTCAGAGTTGAAAGGGCTCTGTTTTCTAAATCTTGCAACACTATGTCTGCAATAATAGGCGACAACGGTGAGCCCATACGTGTGCCAAATGTTTGTTGGTAAAAAAGAATTTCTGAACACCTTATAAAAAAGAATTTCTGAACTACTTATTGATGAAACATAATAATATCCGAAGTAATATGAAACCTATATATTATGGTTATAACGGGCTTTCTCACAGGTTTAAAAATTTTACACACTCAAACTCTACATATTGTCCTTTGACCGGTGGACAGAATGTCCTAAATGAAAACATTGAAATCAAAATAGACCCCGACTCTTTCGATGATAACAAACAATCCTTATTACACATAAAAGACAAATGGTTTATAAATCTCTCATCGATCAACATCCCGACAGATATTCAATATATATTCGATTTATATATATATATATACAGGGTGTCCTAGACCACCCGTCCTAGACCCCTACACCCCTTTTCTTTCAAAAACTAAGCATTTTAGAGAAAAACGTTTTGAACAAAAATTGTATGGTTTTGAGGGGAACATAAGATGGTGTCATTGGTTTGATCTTGGATGGCATCGTTAAGGTCAAGTCAAGGACACCTTTAATTTCTTAAATGAAATCCCCTATTTTTTATTGCATATTCTTGTAGCTTATCTCGAGAGCTTTCCAAAACGCTATAATAAAGTATTTTTTCATTAAGTTCTTTTTGAGTTATTTTATATTTTAATCTGACATATTTTGATATAAAAAATAAAATATCTCGTAAAATATTTAATTTTCGATAATCTTACCGTAATATTTTTATGTACAGAATAATGAGACAAATCAATTAGTATAAAAAAGACAAATAATTGTTTAAAAAAATACATTGTAAATAATTACATACTTTTTCTTAAAAACAATTATTTTTTTATACTAATTGATTTGTCTCATTATTCTGTACATAAAAGTATTACGGTAAGATTATCGAAAACTAAATATTTTACGAGATATTTTATTTTTTATATCAAAATATGTCAGATTAAAATATAAAATAACTCAAAAAGTAAACAGTAATTAACACGCACTCCTTTTCAAACTCGAAAACCAACAAACAATGTTGATTACTGTTTAATTTATTTTTATATTTATTTATTATCCGTGGTGTTTGCTGTATATTTGTTTTTTAATTTTTTAATTTTTTGACCGTTGCCGATATTTATAACAAGCAAATCTATGCATCTCTTTCTGTAAGTCCTCTACATTATATTGCGATGAATTATCATTTCCGTCAAGCATGCGTTTCCTCGTAATTTGATTGTTTTAGGCAGAGAGATGCTTGCGATCATTGCAATTATAAACAGCTTATTAAGAAATAGTCATGGACTATGGGGTTTATGCCTCTGGTGGTCCATGAACCTCAAAGGAGCGCACCTTATGGACAATGACTTTTGATCACGTTTTTGCCGGACTGCGATGACTTCTCCATACCGACGTTTTAGTTTTTTATATTTTATGACTCCGATTATTATTCCGACCTAATTTTAACCGAATCTGCATTAATGTGCTGATGAAGATCCAAAAAATGGACCGAAACGTAATATTAATTAATTATTATTAATATTAATTAATTATTATTAATATTATTTTTTTTTGCGCTTTCCACACCGCGCTGGCTCATATTGCCTGTTTTCCTTATATTTCTTATTTATATTTACTTGCTCTTGTGTTAAACGTGAATTACCTGCGGCAAGTAGTAGTGGTACTGGTAACTGGAAGTGAGAAGTGTGAGAAGTTACAAGCGTAAAAGTGATACGAAAACGGATAATGATCAAAAGAAATAAGAAAACGAAGATAAAAAGAAAGATAAAAAATAATCTATATAACACTAATTGTAAGAACAAAAATTTTAGCGAAAAAGTTACATGTGTGTGAGTGAGTACATTGCTTTGTCCCGTTTGCTCGATTAAATAAATAGCTAATATTAAAAACCTATCTTTCTTATATTTATGCGCTATTTGACATTTGCTACTCTTGCAACAAAATATTAAAATTCCATAATGCACATTCCACATCGTAATTCGAGCCGCGACAGAATGCGGTATCATCGCGAGCGTGCTTTATTGCGGCGTTGCCAATTGCGTAATCGTAATACGAAATTAAGTGATGACTTACATCTTTTTTGTTGCCGGAGATAAGGATCTTCAACCACAGCTTTGTTTGCGTGATCATCGTGCACATCAGAGTATAAATGGCAACTGTAATACAATATTATTAAACGGCTTCATGTGTTATCATAAATGAATAAGGGTCTTGCGCAAGATAACCGTCTTTTCTTCCTGCCTGTCAAACGTTTAAGACTAATCACGCGAGTGATATATTCGAATCAAAGCAATCATTAATTTCGTGTTACACATATTCAATTTTTTTTATTCATCTAGAAAAATTTGTATTAGATTATAAGAGTTGCTCAATCTACAATTTTAGAGAAATGTCCGCGTCCGAAAATTATTGCGTAACAAACAAGATAAATAAGCGAAGTTATCGCAAAATTGCTGCACTTCAATTTCCGGTTTGTCTCACAACGAAACATACTCTCGCGTTCGATGTAGCAGAATACATATTACTATTGACGTAAAATAACAAAATTACATGAATCTCGAGATTGGTTAGAGAATATTAGACAATACCCATCTATTATGCAGATGTACGATAATTCGGTTAACGAATGCAAATAAAAATTATTTACGGGCGAATACAATTCATAATTTCTCTTTTTTATTTCAATAAATAAATAAATAAGAGAAAGAAAAAGTCTCATTTATTAAATACTTTTAAACACATCCCCTCAAACGCAAAAAAATAAAAATAAAAATGCGCAATAATAATAATAACAGTGAGCATAAAATATAAAACATTCTAAAAATGATAGAAATTAAAGATAGATCAAAAATAAGTTCAGTATTTTAAAGCGGTCAGTCATCAAAGCGATATTAGCTAGTTCACTTTCTAAAAAAGATGTTATTAACATTGTTGCCTTTTTTCCGCGATGTTGATTGGTTCTCTTGCTGTGATAAAAGATATCTAGATAATAAATTTAATTTTATGTATATTCATTCGTTCTCTTGATTTGACGGCTTCGTATTCTCTTACGCCATACGTAACACTAATACAAATGATAACCGATAATTTAGATATTTTGATCGTGTTGCACTATTTTATTCATATACATAAAAGAAGCGATAAATAAAATTATATTTTTAAAGACCGCATACATATGTGTGTACGATATGTACACATGTTAAATTCTTCGAGTGGAACGGAGATAACTATGTCCATTGTATTGTTCTCATCGGGGGCGTTCCGTCAGTCTTAGGCGCCCCTACGCTGGAATTTGTTCGCGCGCTCCAACGCGAGGCTGCAAGAGCAAAAAAAATTGTCTCAAAAATTACCGCTTCGTTTCTTTTTTTTAATTTTAATATTTTAATATTTTTTTTCTTTTTCATGTTTCAATATTTTAATATTTTTTTATATTTTGAAATTGTTGTATATATTTTCCATTTTTATATTTATTTTCACATTATCGAAGGTTAATATATTTTATATCTTTTTCTTAATACGTTTTTTAAAAAGGTAAAATAAAAGCAATTTAAAAATAGGTATTTTGTCGGGCCTTAGAGCTCGGCAGCGAAAGGGATAACGCACACAAGCGTACATGTGATGCGCAGAGTGCTCTGCGTTATCCCTCCACTGCCGAGCCGGTGAGCCAAGCCAAGACTTCGTTCTGGCATCATTGCTTACTGTTTACCGCCTTATGTAGTATAGCGTAGGCTATCTCTGAAGCAAATTTTTTTCTTGCTGCCACGCTGCCATTCGATTAAACAAGGTTTTACAAGCGGGCGGCATTGAGCCGGGTAAGGGCGGTCATCGCAGCGGTCAATTTTCAGTCAGTTTTTGGACACTTCAAAAATTATTGGCGCCTAAAATTTTGCGCCCCTACAAATTTTGCGCCCTACGCTGGAGCGTACCAGCGTACCCCATCCGCACGCCCCCGGTTCTCATTCCGTGGCTGCTGTATTCGGTGTGAAACGCCTTCCTAACATCTGGCCGTGGTAAATATAGCGAATAGGGGACCCAGTCCCAATGACCTTGACCTTGACATATGTTATCAAGGACATAATTCTTGGAAAGTAACGATCCGTTACTTTGTCGTTATGTTTTTGTTTTTTGTAATCCTAAAATAAGCTATTAGATTATAAAATTATTTAATAATCAATATTAAATGTAATAATCTATGTTACAATTAAAAACTCTAAATTAGTCTATATAGCAAGCGTTTTTTATATTAAACTTATTTAATAATTCTAATTTTTTATGTTAATATCTTTACTTTTTAATACACTTATCTTTATAGGAATTTAAATTGTTATTTACAAATTTCAATTTCGTCGGAAATTTTTATCAAACATTATTTTTAAATATTGATAAGAGAAATATTGATATTATTAAGAGTGTATTCCAATATTCACTGCCAGTATTGTAAAATCTATAATTTACGTTACTATAGATTTTCAGTACTGGCAGACTATCAGAATGCAGCCTATGATAGAAGGCTACAAAATATTTTTCAAAATATACATTTATCTATTGAATAGATATAAGATAATAAAGAACCAAAAAATAACGATAAAAGTAACGGCTAATTCGTTACCGTTACTGTAAAAATGTAACGATGTTACCGTTACCATTACAAAAAGAAAAAAGTAACGATCGTTACCGAAAAAAAGTAACTGTAACGGTAACGACGTTACAAGTAACGCGTTACTTCCCAACCCTGCAAAGGAGATAACTATACACAAAAAGAAAATGAAGAATATATTATAATTAAAAGTAACTAGAACATAATTCGATATCATACATTTTCAGACAAGATATCAATTAGCAATTTTTTATCTGATTATTTTTTATTCTGAATTTACAAATTGTATTATCAGTGTATATACATATATTTAAAAGATCTTACAATACAGATTATTTTAAATAATCTGTATTGTAAGATCTTGTTGGAAATAACGATCCTAGAGTGCTTTCTGTAGTTTGTTTTGTTGCATTTGGTTGGCATTACTGGCGTCTATACGTTCACATTTTTGTTTTCCTTACGTTGACGCAAGTGTGCTTTTACTTTGCGCCCGTTCGTCTCCTCGACACAAGTCACGCGAGCCGTTAATATAACCCTATAAACGCGTGAAATTATTTAATATTCTAGGCGTATTCTAAGAATATTAAATATATATTTAATATTCTTAGAATACGCTTAGAATATTAAATAAATATCACGCGCTTATAGGGAACTTCCTCTTTCTTTTTATATGTATATATCAAACACAGTGAAACCAGTATAAATTGATACAAACTAAATTGTGTTGCGTTATTGCCATCCGCATCGTATATCTCCATCATGATATGGGCCCAGAATTCGTTTCGGCACTGCACGTTGCGTAAAGGAAAAGTGAACAAGTTCTAATCAAGATGGCCACAGCACATGGGAATCAGAGTATCGAAAAACTAACTGAAGAAAACTATGAAACATGGAAGATTCAAATGAGAAGCACACTGGTATGTAACGATTTATAGGGTTACGTGAATGGTGCCACGATAATGACTGATGAAAATACAGCGGCCTGGACAGTGAAAAATTAGAAGGCGCTGGCATTAATAGTGTTGAGCATGTCGCGTGGACAATTAAATCACGTAAAAAGAGCCGAGACATCGAAGGCCGCGTGGGAGGAACTCAAGCGCATTCACGAATCGAAGGGATCGATTAGAAAAGCCACGTTTTATAAACAATTATATCGAATGAGAAAAGACTTGGGCATTACCATGAACGCGTACATAAATAATTTTACTAACAAAGCCGAACAGTTGATCGAGACGGGAATCAAAATACCGGATTATCTTTTGTCGATAATGTTATTATCTTCATTACCCGACGATTTCGAAAACTTTAGCATAGCGATAGAGTCTCGCGACGAAATTTCGAATATGAATAGCTTGAAGGCCAAACACTGGAAGAGGAAGCGCGCCAAGACAAACGAGCGGGAAGAAAGGATTCGGGAAAAGGACAGAATAACAACGCATTATTTTCTTGCGTACATGTTCGTGACAAACAAAGACATATAAATTTAGCAGATAAATCTATGAAACAAAATCGAAAACAATTTATCGGAAAGTGTTTCAATTGCGGTAAAATCGGACATAAAAGTACCGACTGTCGCGTAAAAATGAAACACGGTGAAACGAATAGCAAAAATGATGCTATGACCGCTATAGTATGTAATACCAAAGTGTCGAAATTTAGCGATTGGTTTCTTGAAAGCGGCGCGACGCGTCACATGCGTAACGACTATCGAAAATTTACAATGTTAAACGATACAGAACGATCGAAAGTGTTTACAGTAGCAGAACATTATTTAGATTCGTCAAGTATGGGCGAAATTAATTTGGAAGTGAAAAATCGTGGTTCAAAAAACACTGTAAAGCTAAAAAATATAATGTTAATTCCCGCGCTATAAAATAATCTAATATGAGTTTCTATGATCACAGACAATAGATACACCGTGGTATTTGACAAAAATAGCGCAACGATAAAACGCAAAGACGGATCCACAGCTTTAATAGCAACGAAGAGGAATCAACTCTACACAGTAAACAAAATGAAAAATCACGCGACGGTATTTGTAAAATCAACGACGATAAATTGACTCGTTGGCATCAAAGGTATGGACATTTAAATATTGCAGATCTGAAAAATTTAAAAATAAGAGAGATGGTTAAAGGCGTTGAATTTACAACAAAAACTGATAAATTTTGATGTGAGATCTGTAATCAAAGTAAGCTACATATCCAACCGTTTAAGCTGTCAAAAAACAGAGAGACTGAGGTGCTGAATTTGGTACATTCTGATATTTGCGGTCCGATGAATATTGAATCATTAAGAGGATCGAGATATTTCGTTACATTATTATAACTTTTATCGCATAGCAAATGAATGAATTAAACAATTTTTAAATATAATAAATTTTATTATTTATAATTTTATTTTATAATTTTATTATGTAAGCAATTAATAATAATTTGTCTCTTAAAATAATAAAAATAAATGACACAATAATTCGCTTTAATGCAGACTAAAAAAAAAAGTTTCAACAAATAAAGGTGCGAACCCATGCAGCGGAATAGCGTAACGCGGAACGAGAGTGGAATCACGAGCGTTCCACAGTTTCGTTCTGTTTTCAGTAGTTTCTACCGGAATAGGTTTCACAGATTTCGTAATGTACATACACATCTATACATATACACATGATAGTAAAAGCCAACTTCAAAATTTTCCTTTATCTCTCAAAAATGAGTAATAACTTGTAATAATTAATAATTTATCTCTGTTTCTGTACTGACCACGTTGCTCTACGCTGCCAAATTAACAAAGTATATGTGTACATACATACAGTTCCGTCATTTTCGTTACGTGGATTTCAAGTCCCTACATCCCCATGGAGTGGAATGAGCGCAAACAGAACGAGCAGAATGTCTCTAAAATGACTTTTAAATACTGTTTTTATCGGTCATTTTTTATTATTGTGTACATAAATATTGAAATGAATGCGTTCTTATTGGAAATATTGATTAAAAATGTTAAATAAGTTAAATAAGTTTTAACGCGGTTTTAACTCTTTTGAAATAATGACTCGTGATTGGTTGCGCATTGGTCCGCGGTGCACTTATTATGCTCCATGGGGATGTAAGGACTTGGAATCTACGTTGCGAAAACTGCGGAACGCTCGTGATTGGTTCCACTCTCGTTCCGTATTACGCTATTCCGCTGCATGGGTTTACACCTTTAGGCCGGATTCACACCTTGGCAGAAAAGCAAAAAGCAGAAAAGCAGAGGCCAATCAGAACTCGCGCTAAAAAAGCAGAATGTACTGCTTATTTTCAGCGCGAGTTCTAATTGGCTTCTGCTTTTCTAGCACGAGTTCTGATTGGCTTCTGCTTTTCTGCTTTCTGCTTTTCTGCCAAGGTGTGAATCCGGCCTAAGAATTGAACCAGCAATATGCAGCGTAGTAGCTGCGCGTCTTAACCACCAAGTCACACCGCTTAGCTGCCAAACTGTACTTACAGTTCGGTACATAAAGACCATGCAAATTTTTAAACGTGTTTTTTTCGCGAATGCTTGAGAGTTGTATTATTTTACCATGGATTAGTGGGAGGATAGAACTATAATATACGTCAGACTCGGCGAAATCGGAGGGGACAATGTCTGGTATTCCCCTTGTTAGTCGAATATTCAGATGAAGCTAAAACATGCAGTTTATGGAAGCCTGGAACGAAGACTGTAATAAAATCACGCGATGTTAAATTCTACGAGAAGCTTCATGCAACAATGATTAGGATGATCTAATTAAAAATGTATCCCATCTAACTAATTTCATTTCTTATAAACAATTGATATTCTTTTCTTAGATTCTTCTCTTGTTATAATATTCTTTAATTTACTAATTACTCCTCTAACTCTTATCATTTAAAGCATTATATTACTCGAATCACATATACGTATTTGCACATGCGTATATCCCTATACATAATATCTAGTAAAAACCTCTAGTAAAGATTAGTTCCGTGCCTTACGTCATTCCCCTAGAATTCACTAGTTCAGTCCTAGCTCTCGGCGTCCCTGGGGTATAGCAGGTGGAAGCAGGTTGCCCTATAAAAAATAGAGAGCTATCCTTTTCTTACTAACTGAGGTATAGTAAGAAAAGAGCATTGTCGAGACGTAATCTAAATTTTTTTTTTAAATTTTGGTCACGGCGGTGGGATTGCCAAAAGGACTGACAAGGATTTTCTTGAATGAAAAGAAGTTTTCGAAAATTAATCCTTTTCTTCTATTTAAAGAAAATATTCTTAACTTGAAAGCAAACGATGAATACAATTCAAAAATCACCTAAATTGTTGCCAAAGAGCGTAGCAACAAACAATTGTTGCTGACGAAGACTGTTGCAACAGTTATAATTGTCGCTATCGAAAGGCAACAAACTAGATCGAATTCTTTTTACATCTAAGTTGTCACCCACGAGCGTAGCAGCAAACAATTGTCGCTGACGAGAAGCGTTGCAACAGTTGTAATTGTCGCTACCGGAAGGCGACAAACTAGGTTGAATTCTTTTTATATTTCAATTCTTTCTACAAATGTCGGAAAGGGCCGGACGTCTAGTTCAAATTAAAAAGATTAACTTCCAGATCAAAGAAGCATTACTTTCCTCCCAAGACCCCCTTCCTCTTCTCACAAAATTACAAAACCTAATTAATAATTCAGATAAACCTAAACCTGACGAGGCTAAAACCACTAATTACAAACTAATACCAATTGAATTTGAATATAAGTACCCTGATTATAGAACAATTAAACGCACAGATCCTCGTCGCAAAATCTACAAAATTCGCGAGTTATTTGGTCCAGAATAAATTAACCAAATACATAAATAAGATTCAAATTTTGAAAGATATTCTCTAACAAATCCAAAACAATATTACGTAGTATATTAACTAATTAATTATGCCCAATACACGATCACAGTGTTCTAACGCTCCTTCCGAGACTAATGGAAATTTAACACATTCCGAATTGGAAATCTTTAATCAAAAATTAGATAAAAAGAGAAAAACGCTCAAAGAACGCGCCAAGCTATTACAAGCCAAACAAGATGAATTAAAGGTTTTACAACACAAAATCGAACAAAACAGGAACGCTAATACTGGTAATAATCCATACGAGTCAATAATAAAGAATTTATATGAACAAATCTCTGTTTTAAGCTCCCTACTCGAACGGATAGAGCAATTAAATCAACGTATTGGTAATATTCAACTCTCTAATTCACCCCCTAATCAACAAACAAATTATCGTACTGACCCTCCTTCTACACAAAATTCTCCTCGCAGATCTAGTCCCTCAGATACAACCTCCACGATCCACTTTAAAGATGCAGTTGATTCTATTCCTAAATATGACGAACATAAAATTTCTGTCTTTTGCTTTAGCAAAATGTGTGAACGAGCCCTCGAGTTAATTCCATGTTACCAGGAATATCACTTGGTACAATTAATAATCAATAAATTACAGGGTCATGCTTATGCTGCTATAGAAGGTAAGGAATACAACACTGTTTTTGAATTAACAAGAAAATTAAAAAGAATTTTCGGTGCTAACAAATCCGTAGATCAGTATTGCGATGAATTGGCAAATATCTACACAAAACCTAACAAAAATATTTTTGATTATATAGAAAGAATAAAGGAATTACGCAGAGCTATAATTGACGAAGAAACTAATGCCGGTAGATACATAGATGAAACCACGAAAAATAGCATTGAATGTAGCGTAACTACAAGTTTTATTAATGGCCTTTCTTCCGCTCTTTTAATCTTACACATTCGATAAAGCTTTAATGCCCGCAATACAACTTTCAAAAATTTTAGAAGCAGAAAACGCGTGAACCGCGCGACTTTATAAATCCCATATCCCTCTTCGCGCTGACTTTTCAAATAAATCGTGACCCCCTTTATAAAACCACTTATTCCGGGAATACATGGACACTCTATGGATATATGTATATATATATATATATATATATATATATATATATATATTGCGTTAACGCATCGGTCGAAAACGTTTATTTCAGAGAAGTCATTGTCACAAACATTAAGGGCAAAGCTTATTTACCTATTTTTAACACTACCTTTGTACGCTTAAAGGATCCATGAACTCAGACAATGTCGTTGAAGCCCGAGGGAATGAGACGACCGATGATATTTTGTCAAAATACAAAACTCCAATTTTCTATATTAATGAAGAAAATAATTTTAAATATCACTGCAGCTTTAGGGCTCCCAGTGATCAATAAAATCTACTGAATTCTTAAAATAATTATATCGCCAAGGCCTTAGGGACCTTAGCAATCTCTAATAATTTTAATCTTTCTAATCCTTTATATTTTGAAGGAACTAATAAATAATCATATCGCCACGGCTTTAGGGATCTTAGTGATCTCTAATAATTTTAATTTTTTTTGTCTCTGTTAATTTTCTTGACAAGGAAATTTTTTGCGATCGCACATCTGCCGTCATTCAGCTTTTATGATTAGAATAGTCAACTCTGAGGAGTTAGGGCCACCGCACAAGCTTTTTTGTAATGCATTACGTTACGTTAAGTACTGATTCTAAACTTAAACTCGTACGTAATCTTAAACTTCAGTCAACGCACAGAGAAAATCGTAACGTAACAAAAGCATACTACGTTACGATATTGTTTTGCTGGAAAATTGCTGGAGGCGTTGCCTTTAGCATAGGAGATGTTAGAACCTTAGTTGTTGGTAAAGGCTTTTGTTTATAGAATTAGGTTTTGCCCAATGGAGAGTTGTTGCAATTGAGTAAGAGTTATGCCTTTTATTATCTACTTGAGTTTATCTTAACGTAGATATCGCGTAATGGAAATCTGTCAGGCGAGCACACGTGGTATCATTTTTACCGTCCGTTTCGTTTTTCATTTGGATTCTTGGTACCGAATTTGTTTATTACGAGAGCTGTCAAGCATAGCTCAGATTCGTAAAAGAATTTGTCACCCAAGCTTCCAGTAGTTAATATTTACTGATTAATTTGCTTATCTTATCAGATATGCTCTAGTTTCCTTTTTGTGTCATATATCCTCTCAATTTTTGTTTTCGAAAGTTTGTCTCGCCTTTCAGTTTCCATTTGTTTATTTCTAGACGTAGTGCGCTCTTAAGATACCGCTAATCTCTATTCACGATGAAAGAAAAGAATCGTGGAGTCCGCTGGATGTAACATAAGCAAGATGGAAAAAAATGTTTTATACAAAAGTTGTATGATTCAGAGGGGAACACATGATGAAAATATGGACTTGACCTTGAATGAACTTTTCAAGGCCAAGTCAATGTGATCGATGTTTTCTTAATTGGAACCTCCCATTTTTTATTGCATATTCTTGTAACTTATCTCGAGAACTTTTCAAAACACTATAATAAAGTATTTTTTCATTAAGTACTTTTTGAGTTATTTTATATCTTAATCTGACATATTTTGATATAAGAAATAAAATATCTTGTAAAATATTTAGTTTTTGATAATCTTACCGTAATACTTTTATGTACAGAATAATGAGACAAATCAAATAGTATAAAAAAAAAATAATTGTTTTTAAGAAAAAGTTTGTAATTATTTACAATTTTTTAAAACAATTATTTGTTTTTTTTTATACTAATTGATTTGTCTCATTATTCTGTACATAAAAGTATTACGGTAAGATTATCGAAAACTAAATATTTTATGAGATATTTTATTTTTTATATCAAAATATGTCAGATTAAGATATAAAATAACTCAAAAAGTAATTAATGAAAACATATTTTATTATAATGTTTTGAAAAGCTCTCGATATAAGCTACAAGAATATGCAATAAAAAAGAAGGTTTCTATTAAAGAAAACAAAGTTGACTTTCAATTGATCCTCAAGGTCAAGTTCAAGATCAAGTTCAAGGTCACCAAAATATGTGCCCCTATTTGTTCTACAAATTTGATAATGGATGTCTTCCCCTATCTCTAATCGTTTACGAGAAAAACATGGTGGACTTTTTATCAGACTCAACCTGTATAACAATTTTAGAGAATTGTTTTAATGAATTTTAATAAAAAGAATTTTTAAACACATCAATTAAAATATTACACATTTATTTAATTTTACTTTTATGAAGTTCTAAAAATGGAAAAATGGAAAAGTAGAAAAATAGAAATTTAATAAAAAATGTAATTATTAAATTGTTCGGGTGTAGTTCCGAAAAGTACTCACCCCCGATTTTTTTGAAACTCAGTATTCATACGTATTTTGATGCGCTGATTACGAATATCATAGTGAAAATTGGCGACTATTTGATTTTCATGGTGAAAACCATGAAAAACCTATAAAAATTATAGTTTTTTACGCTTATCTCAGTAAATACGGAAAATCATGATAAATGTTTTAGACAAAAGTTTTAGATCTCACAGAGATAAATATTTTATGTCCTATTCATTTTTACGAGTGTTAGTTTTCGACAAAAACGATGGACTCTAAATCTTATATCTGTCCTCCCATCTAAGCATGTACTTTGCAGTACATATACGATTCCACATGGGTTTGCAACTTTCCACGCAAAGCGAGGTTCTACGCAAACCTATTTGTCTAGTCTTTTGGTAGTGGAGCCCCCCGCAGGGGGGCGGAACCCACTGTTTCCACGCATACACTTTTCCACGCGAAGCGAGGTTCCACATGGGTTTGCAACTTTCCACGCAAAGCGAGGTTATATATTGGGACTTCTACGCAGTACTGTCAGCCTTTGTAGTTTCACCTATACAGCAATTGGTTTGAGATATATGTTTAACTTTGATTTTCTCGAAAACTATCACTTGTACGGTAAAAATGAATAGGACATAAAATGTTTGTCTCTGTGAGATCTAAAACTTTTGTCTAAAATATTTATCATGATTTTCCGTATTTACTGAGAAAGCGTAAAAAACTATAATTTTTATGAGTTTTTTATGGTTTTCACCATGAAAATCAAATAGTCGCCAATTTTCACTATGATATTCGTAATCAGCGCATCAAGATACGTAAGAATACTGAGTTTCAAAAAAATCGGGGATAAGTACTTTTCGGAACTTTATCCATGAATGAATAAGTGAGGGTACTTACGGTACATATCCGAGTTGTACATATAATCTCTGTTTTTCGTTTTCACATCTTTATTGGAAATAGTTCTATCTTTATATCATTTGAAACTATCGTTTCTTATGATTTCAGTTAAAGCTATAACAAATTTTGAATAATAAACTACGAGAATAAATAAGATATAAAAAGATATGTAATTTTTAACTTGAAAAACATTTTTTAGAAGAAATTACTGCTTACAATTTTCATTATAGTATTATCCACAAATATTTTTTTTCATAGTGTTATACGTAGTGTTATATGTGTTACGTCCAGACTCGGGGAAGGATGAGTCGACGGAAGGGCGCAATAACTATCTTTTATTTTCCCGAAATTAAACGTCTCGTGGCGTTTGGAATCGGGTCGAACGAACTGACAGGTCTGAAAAGCAGGTAAACGACTGAGTCGCTGTTACGCTGGTTATTCAGACGTTCGTTCGGTGGTCCCTTTTCGGAAAGAGAATTTAATCTCTTTTACGCGGGATGGGACCAAGTGCAATCTTTCGACTGGAGGAATGAGTGGGGGTTTAATAAAGAGTTATTTTGATTTTAAATTAACAAAATGTAAATTTATTCATTTTAAAGTAAATGGTGGATATACATGATTATATAAAAAATTAAAATAAAATATTGTTGATTATAATTTCTCGGTGAGTGTACATGTGTATGTGTGTGTTTTAGTTCGCGGGTGTTACATTAATACGGAGGACATCAGAAATGGAATGGAATGATTTTACTGTTAAATTTAGATTCTGACTGGGTGATACAATGTCATGATTTAATTAAAAATAAAAACAAACAAACATGTGTGTGTGTGTGAAAAAGGAAATATGGAGTCATGGAGGGGGGAATGAAGAGAGATATTTTAGTTACTCTAATCTTGGTAGGATGAAGCGGATTCTAAGTCGGGTAGTTCATTGCAGAACTCCTCTATAGCTTTTATGAAATCTGCTTCTGAACACTGCGAGGAAGATGGGGGTGAATTGTTCAAAAGGATGGTGGATAGTGAGGAGAAGGAACGTGGGGAAAGCGGAGGTTCGGTCGCAGGAGTGATATAGTCGGGGAAGTAGATGGGGGAGTAACTGGGGGAGGAGTATCTTGGCGAGGAAGGGAGAGTAGGTTCAGTGAATACGCGTAGTGGGTTTTTTATATGCGTGTCGCAAAATTCGCAGTTTAACGGACGGCGAGTCCTCCGACTCCTACGAATTGCTATTCGGCTGGATGTTATGGTATATGTAGTACCGGATCTGGTTTTCACTACGAAACCAGAGTGAGTGTAATGTAGCGCTTATTTATTGCGAGGGTTAATGGTATAAGTGAAATGGATGAATGTGACTTACTTTTTATTTCGAAGATGGAAGGTGCAAGTTTTATAGTTAGACTGGCTTCGTGCCTTGTGGGTCGCTCTGGTTGCGGTTGACCAACGGTGATGCTGGATGAGGACACTGGTATAGCACTATTAACTCTGATTTGCGTATCGCGGTGCCAAGGCACTTAATAAGACTATGTCGAAGCTGGAGAGCAAGTACGTAAGTGATCGTATGTCCCTTCGAGTCCTCTTTTTATATCTCTCTTTTCGGGGTGTATTCTAATTTCTAAGAGCGGGAATCTTCCAAAACTTTAACGAATTAAAATTTATGCCAGTGTCCTCATTAGGCGGGGTGTTTCTCCTACTTCTCAAATTTTCACTCGTGATGATCGTCGATTGGTGATCAATTCAGAATCCCTTGAGCTCTAGGTTTCCCTTATTCCCGAGATCTGATTAGAAAAAGTCTTACTTTCTGTCGTTGTTGAATGTGACGTCACAGAAGTTTCGTCATCATTGATTTAGTTGTATTCGTCAGATATTTCGTGAGAATTTTTATTATCTTTTCGGTATCAGTTTTTTATTCCGCTGGAGAATTCTACTGCGAGGTATCTACTGGTTTTTATTTATTTTTAGGCGACCGGCGCGGTTTCGTCACCGGTCTCTCGCGTCTTTCTCACGGTTACTCGTAGATATAGATATTGATAAGTGACTAAATGTTTAAGGAATGTGTGACGCAAGATGCTCTATTTACCGAACGACTCATTTCTATCACCGATCGCTTATCATTGCCGCAACTTCGCGGAAGGGAGGAATCGTGGAGTCGCCAGGACGTAACATATGTATATATTAATATTTTTACAATTTTTTAACGGACAAATGTCATGTGATTGTGACATTTACTCAATAAACAAGTGGAAATTAACAATAAGGTATCCAATAAAAAATTATAAAAATATTGGTATGTAATACTATGCGATTGGTATCTAATGCTATATCTCCCTCTTCGAAACGGTGGATTGAGACATGTTTATTATCTCTCTGTCTTGTTTGCCGATTTTCTGCCGCTTCTCGCCCCTCGGGGCCTTTCTTTTTTAGAGCTGCATTGTCAAGGGCTACTTTGCTTGACCTTTGGGTGTACGTGCTGCATCAGCTCTGATTAATCCGGCGCTTTTTCTGGATTTTCTTCTTGGATTTTTCTTTGTGATTTTGCCGAGTTTGACGTGACGGTTTTTGACGTGACCCGGGCTTGTTTACAAAGCATCTGTTTACGGTTGTGCGATGGATGCCGGCGTAGGCGCCGGTGGGCAGAATGACAATGGCGTAGGCAGGAGGGAGCTCACGAGGCAGTCTTCTAGCGCATCCTTATTGAATTCTTCAGGTATGTCCGAGAGAACTAACATTGATGTGATAAATTCCTCGAGGGTAAATGCGTTTAGGGCCACGGTGCAACGACACAGTGACGCTGTGTCCAGACAGCTATTAACTAACTAGGAAACATTGGACAAGAGGGCAGCGATTAAGTCTGCATTTCGAGCATCCAGGGATGCATTCATGGAGGTATCGGCGGTTTTAATAAATCTAATTGATGAACGCTCGTCATCATCGTCCGGAAATCTTTTGGCGGGTGACATCAAGAGAGTTGTGACGGATGCGCTAAATGATATCAGTGCTCGAGGCGTGGCTGCTGTGAGAGGTGACGTCCGTCGTGCGGAGACTGAAGAAGCGAGAGGAAGATTACGCTTCCGTTACCGGTTCTTCAAAATCTGAAGTCCGGGTGTCTAGAGATCCGACGGTGGAGCTGTCCAACACCACTAGCTTTCTGGTTGTGCCGAAGGACGATATGAAGGACAGATTTACTTCGTCTCTAGCTACTAAAGAGACCTTGTGCAATGTGTTCAAACCAGCTGACTGTGGACTAAAGGTCAAAAGACTTACACATGCGCAAAACAGCGGAGTTAGGATCGAGGCTTTTTCTTCCGATATCGAGAAAATGAAGGCAGACCCTGGTCTTGCCAAAAATGGACTTATGATATGTGAGAATGTTAAATCAAATCCGAGGCTCATTGTACACGGAATGCCGGCAGAGCCGTCTGTTGAGGAGATCAAGGATGAGCTTGTAGCTCAGAACCTGAGTCTGGACTTTGCGAGCGATCTGAAGATTGTTTTTATTTTTACACCTAAGCAGAATAGGCACACCACCAGCTGCGTTTTGGAAGTCTCTCCCGCTGTACGCAAGGATATACTCAAATGCGGACGGATCTATCTGCGCTATGTGACTTGCTCTTTCTCGGACCATGTAAGAATCATGCAGTGCTATAGATGCCTCTCATTCGGACACATTGCTAAGGACTGCAAAAGCGAGCCTTTTTGTGGACACTGTGCTGGTTCTCACGAGATGAAGGATTGCAAATACAGAGATCTACCATCGAAATGCTCTAATTGTGTGCGTCATCACGGATCTCTTAGCGACTTGGCTCATTCGGCCTTGGATGCGGTGAAATGCCCGATACTGGGCCGAAAAATTAAGGACAAGATAACTAATACTAACTATGAATAACATGACAAAAGATCTTGAGGATCTGAAGATCTGCCATGTTAACTGGCAGTCCCTCTTCGCGGATTTCGATGAGTTTCGTCACTTCTTCTGCAATGCTGACTACCATGTCATCTGCATGTCGGAGACGTGGCTTCGACCTGGAATCACGGACGCAATGGTAAAGCTGCCAGGGTATTCGCTCTTCAGATGTGACAGAGTCGGTAGATCGGGAGGTGGAGTGGCTTTCTATACATCGGACTTTCTTCGTGTCTCTATCCTGGGTAGACCTGACGGGTCTCTCACTGCCAAACCTGAATTCATAATAGCCGAAATCTCTTTTGACGATAGCATTGGTCGCAGTGGTATACCGTCCACCAAATACTGGCTATCTGAATGAGTTTTTTCAGCGATTTTTGGAGTTCCAAGTGGATTACAAACATTCGCTGATTCTCGGCAATTTCAATGCTGACATGAACCAAACTACCTTCGATAGTCAGCAGTTGAGCGCCTTCATCTCTGCATCGAACCTATATCTCGTACCGTTTTCGTCCACACACCACCTGAGAAACTCCAGCACTTTTTTGGATCTGTGCATCATTGATGATGTGGATAAGCTCATGGGTCATGGCCAACATGGAGTTGCGTTCCTGTCAGCACGATCTTATTTATATCAAATACGGGATCAAACTGCAGCGGCGTCGGGCGGGCGTATCCCGTTTGGACACGGAACGATTGGACACCGCTCGATTGGACACGTAGTATTGGACACGGAACGATTAGACACTGCACGATTGGACATAGAATTATTGGACACCGCACGATTGGACACCGCACAATTGGACACGCACACTGCACGATTGGACACCGCACGATTGGACACCGCACGATTGGACACCGCACGATTGGACACCGCACGATTGGACACCGCACGATTGGACACCGCACGATTGGACACCGCACGATTGGACACCGCACGATTGGATACCGCACGATTGGACACCGCACGATTGGACACGCACACTGCACGATTGGACACTGCACGATTGGACACCGTACGATTGGACACTGCACGATTGGACACCGCATTATTGGACACCGCACGATTGGACACCGCACGATTGGACACCGGTAATTATGCATAAAGAGGGCACAAGCAGAAGCATAAATTTTAGTTTTAAATCAGAAATAGGTATGGGTTAGGTTATATCTCCCGGAAGTGGAGCCCCCCCGTAGGGGGGGGCGGAACATACTGCCTCCACGCATATACTTTTTAATGCGTAGTAAGGTTCTACATAGGTTTACAACTTTCCATGCAAAGCGAGGTTCAACGCAAACATATGTGTCTAGTTTTTTGATAGTGGAGCCCCCCCGTAGGGGGGGCGGAACATACAGCCTCCACATATATTCTTTTTAATGCGAAGTAAGGTTCCATATAGGTTTACAACCTTCCACGCGAAGCGAGGTTCAACGCAAACTTATGTGTCTAGTTTTTTGATAGTGGAGCCCCCCCGAAGGGGAGGCGGAACCCACTGTGTCCAATCGTGCAGTGTTCAATCGTGCGGTGTCCAATCGTGCAATGTCCAATAATGCGGTGTCCAATCGTGCAGTGTCCAATCGTGCGGTGTCCAATCGTGCAGTGTCCAATCGTGCAGTGTGCGTGTCCAACTGTGCGGTGTCCAATCGTACGGTGTCCAATAATTCTGTGTCCAATCGTGCAGTGTCCAATCGTTCCGTGTCCAATACTGCGTGTCCAATCGAGCGGTGTCCAATCGTTCCGTGTCCAAACGGGTGTCACTCGCATCGGGCTAGGTGTGTTGACTGCAGAGACTGGCGTGTTTTTGATGCAACTGCCTTTCAGTCTGACATAAGTGGCATTGACTGGACTGACCTATTGGTCACGGATAATATGGAAAAAAAGATCGAAGTCTTCAACGCTAAATTGCTTGAAATATTCAATTTGCATATTCCGCTTAAGCGACGGCACTTCAAGAACTTGCCGTCACCATGGTTGACAGTGGATATCCGTGCTGCCATGCGCAGAAGAGATATGGCCAGAAGAGCTTGGCGGATGCATAAAACTGACTATTACTACAACCAGTACAAACTTCTGCGCAATGAGACACAGAATGTTGTACGATCTGCCAAGAGCGCCTTCTACATTGACGCCTTCAATCGTACGGGCAGTGCAAGCGAGATTTGGAACAGACTAAGGCATCTAGGACTCGTCAAGGCCAGGAGCACCCCTCAGCACCTCTCGCATACTGTTGAGGAACTCAATGAATTTTTTGGACACTGTGGGCGGCATCTGAATCTGGTAATTCTCTCGAGGACATACTCACGGACGACTTCAATGACAAAGATCTTCATTGGAAATATGTTGCGCCGTCAACTATTGCGAAGGTAATCGCTAGAGCTAGGTCTAATGCAGTTGGCATGGATGGCATTTTGTTAAGATTATTGAGGCTCTCGATGAACAGTATACTGCCTATTATGGAGCATTTATTCAACTTCTCCCTGACATATGGAGTCTTTCCGAAGCAATGGAAATCGGCTCTTATCTGTCTGATTCCTAAGATCAGGAATCGGACATCAGTGCAGCATTATCGGCCGATCTCAATCCTTCCTGCTTTGTCGAAGGTGCTTGAGCGTATGGTCTGTGACCAGATCCGGGAGTATCTTGAGGACTCTGGCCTTTATGATCCGTGTCAGTCAGCATATAGAAACAACAACTCAACGCAGACATGTTTGATTCGGATGCTGGACGAAGTTAGGTACGCAGCAGGCCGAAGGATGGTTACCGCGTCGGTTTTCCTTGACTTCTCGAAGGCTTTCGACAGGGTGGATCACTTCCTTGTAATTAATAAATTGAATAGTTTGAATTTCTCGGATGGTATAGTATGGTATAGATGGATGCATTCTTATCTAACGGAGCAGACTCAGGCTGTCAGGGACGGGGCGGAGGGCGTGGTTTCCTCCCTGTCTCGTGTTGGGGCTGGAGTGCGTCAGGGCTCGGTTTTGGGCCCTTTACTGTTCACATTATACCTGTCGGACTTTGGGCGTGTGCTCAAGCACTGTAAATATAATTTTTACGCCGACGACCTCCAAGCCTACATCCACTGTGCTCCTAGGGACCTGCCTGATGCTATCCGGATGGTAAATGAGGACATTAATGCCATCCTTGTCTGGTCGACTACCAACAGGCTTATTTTGAACTCTGAGAAGACGCAGGAAATAGTCATGGGAACGTTGCGATACGTCAGGACTATCGATATGATTACTCTTCCTGAAATAAAAGTGGACAAGTCAACGGTACAATACTCAACATCTATTAAGTACCTCGGAGTGACGATCATGAACACTCTGTCATGGGAGAGGCAGGTCATCATGACGAACAAGTTTCACTCGATACTGTATCAGCTAAAGCTTTGCAAGCACCTGTTACCGGAAGCTTTTAAATCCAATCTTGTAACCACGCTAATCTACCCACACGTTGACTATTGCTGTGCAGCTTACATGGACATGACGGCTGAGCATAACCTAAAACTCCATAGAGCCATAAACTCCTGTATCAGATTTATTTTTAACGTGAAGGCTGACATGCATATTACGCCCTACTACGAGAGGCTCAGGTGGCTCAAGATTGATTTAAGGAGAACTTACTTCGTTGGATGCCTACTGTTCAGGATACTTCGGACAGGACAGCCTGGCTTTTTGCACTCCAATTTTAATCAAAGGGTATTAACATCAGACCGAGCAACGAGGGCTTCGAATAACACTCTAATTCAGCCACAATGTAGGACTGAGCTGTTCAAACGTTCTTTTAGAATAACCTCGGTTAGGTTGTGGAATGGTCTCCCCCTGTCAATCAAGAACGCGAAGACTTTAAATGATTTTAAGCAGGGACTCTATACGCATTCGCTCGTCTGTTAGCTGATATAAGGTCACGATCCTTGCTGTCCTTGACACTCTGGTATCTCTCTCTGGCATACCTTTTTCATTTTTCATTTTTTATTTTTCATTTTTCATTCTTCATTCTTCATTTTTCATTTTTTATCCTTCATTTTTCATTTCTCATTTTTCTCATCTTCTCTCTCTCTCTCTCTCTCTCTCTCTCTCTCCCCTCCATTTTTCTGTACTTGTTTATCTAACTGGGGACGCGTGCGTGTGTATGTTTAAATCTCTGTACATCTGTATATATTTCTATATTCTGTATTTCTACAGGGTAGGGCATTTATATTGAGACACCTAAATATCTAAAAAATAAAGCAAGATAGAAAGAAATATTTCAGACAAAAGTTGTTCGGTTCTAAGGGGGTCATAAGATGGTGCCATTAGTTTGACGTTGAAGAGTCACATGAAGGTTACGTAAAGATCATTTTAAATTTCTTAAATGGAACACCCTATATATTTTTGCATATTCTGGTAGCTTACTTCCAGAGCTTTTCAAAACACTATAATAAAGTATTTTTTTATTAAGTACTTTTTGAGTTACTTTATATCTTAATCTGACATATTTTGATATAAAAAATAAAATATCTCATAAAATATTTAGTTTTCGATAATCTTACCGTAATACTTTTATGTACAGAATAATGAGACAAATCAATTAGTGTAAGAAAAAAACAAATAATTGTTTTAAAAAATACATTGTAAATAATTACATACTTTTTCTTAAAAACAATTATTTTTTTACACTAATTGATTTGTCTCATTATTCTGTACATAAAAGTATTACGGTAAGATTATCAAAAACTAAATATTTTATGAGATATTTTATTTTTTATATCAAAATATGTCAGATTAAGATATAAAGTAACTCAAAAAGTACTTAATAAAAAAATACTTTATTATAGTGTTTTGAAAAGCTCTCGAAGTAAGCTACCAGAATATGCAAAAATATATAGGGTGTTCCATTTAAGAAATTCAAAATGACCTTTACGTGACCTTCATGTGACTCTTCAACGTCAAACTAATGGCACCATCTTATGACCTCCTTAGAACCGAACAACTTTTGTCTGAAACATTTCTTTCTATCTTGCTTTATTTTTTAGATATTTAGGTGTCTTAATATAAATGCCCCACCCTGTATATATATATCTAGTTTCTCAATATTTATTTCAATATCACAATAATTTATATATTATTCATGTGAGTTTGTAGATATTATATACTGAAAAGAGAGAGAATGACTCTTATGCATTTTATTTCAAACAAAATTTTTTTACACGATTTTATTAAAAATAAAATTGATTTTCAGCAATGGAAAATTTATAATATCTAAATTTAACAAAATTAATGACATAAAACATTGCTTTATAAGATATAATCAGAAATGCATAAGTCATCCCTTTACTTTAAATGTAGCTAATCTTGAAAGAAATGAAATCTCTGAAAAATAAGAAAGCGATCCTTTACTCATCTTCATATTTAAACTAAAAATTGTCTATTGTATATACATTTATAGTAACAATAGTAGTAGTTTTAATAGTAGTTAGTGCCAGAGGCGGTTTATTCGTGAGCTGGCTGCTTTTAAAAATATTTTACACCAGATATGGTTTGCATGTGCGTTCTGGTTATTAAATAAATATAATCCAGAGGCGATTTTTTTGTGTGCTGGTTATTACAAAAAATATTATCCAGAGGCCATTTATTCGTGAGCTGGTTGAGAAATATTTCACATCAGATGCGGTTTGCATGTGCGCTCTGATTATTATGAAATATTTAAGAGGCATTTATCTTGTCAAAACGTTATCTATTGTATCATACTATTACGTCCAGATTCAAGGAAGGATGAGTCAGTGGAAGGATGCAACCACTATCTTTATGACTCCGAAGTCAAACGTCTCAAGGCGTTAGAATCGGGTCGAACGAACTTGACGGTCCGAAAATCAGGTAAACGACCGTTCGGTTCGTTATAACTCTGCTTTTCGGAAGTTCGCTCGGCGGACCCTTTTTTGGTAAGAGAATTTAATCTCTGTTACGCGAGATGGGACCAAGTGCGATCTTCGGACTGGGAATGAGAGGAGGTTAATAAAGATTTGATTTAAATTAAGATACAAATTTATTCATAATAAATTAAATTATGTTGGTATACATAAATTTATTATATCGAAATGATAAGAACAATAATTATTTTAATATGTGTGTGTGTGTGTGTTTGTTTGTTCGCGGGTCTTACAATCGTACGGAGGACATCAGTCAGAATGATGAGGCAAGATTCTATTGTTAATATTGAATTTCTGACTGGTTATTATAAAAATATCTGTTAGAAAAGAAAAAAACAATTTGTGTGAGTGAGAGTGTGTAGGAATACTAGGAGTTTAATTTCATAATTCTAGGATTGGTATGATAACTTGTCATCGAGATCAGGGAGTTCATTGCAGAACTCTTCCAGTGCTCTCTCGAATTCGTCGGATTCGAGAGGGGAAAAAGGAGAGGGTGGAGATTGATAGGAGGATTCGGCCTCCAAATCAGGGAGTTCGTTGCAGAAATCCTGCAATGCCTTCTCGAACTCGTCTAATTCGGAAGGGGGAGAAGGAGGGGGTGAATTATCAAGGATGATCGTTGACAACGAGAAGAACGATCGGGGGGAAAGCGGCGGTTCGGGAGAAGATGGTTCCGAAGAATATATCGGAGAGTAACTAGGGAAGTAGTGATAGGGGGAAAGAGGAAGAATTGTATGTCCAATGGGTGTTTCTGTGTGTGTGTTTAATCGGTAATCACTACTACTACTAGTAGTTACGGTTGAATTTAAATCTGAAGAAGTTCGAGTCTTCTGACTCGCGGAACGGACTTGCTTTGCGGTGGTAGGGCGCAATTCGTAATTTTTTCCCGACCTGGTTCTCACTACGGAACCAGTGAAAAATGTTATTTATTGCGGGAATAAAATATAATTAAAACTGAGTTATTGGAGACTTACTTTTACTGCTGAATTTCAATTGGTAGATTGATTGTTGACAAAACTTGACGTCTTTCGCTTGGACGTACTGCTGTGCGGCTGCCGGGTTGCCCTGGAGATGACGCCAAGACGAGGACACTGAGTTTTGCTCTTTACGCGCGCACACGAGACTGATTGCCCGGAACTGATTGAAGTTGAATAATGAATTCTCGAGTCTTACGAGTTCTTTCTTTCATAATTCCCTTTTTGAGGGCGTCTTCTAATTTTAAGAGTAGGGATCTTTCAAAAACTTCAACAAATTGAAATTACGCAAAAGTAGGGATTCTTTAAGATTTTAACGAATTAGAATCGTGCCAGTGTCCTCATTCGGCAGGGGGTGTCTCCTATTTTCATATTTTTACCCGTGCTGATCGTCGGTTGGCGAGTTCGATATCAATTCGAAAGTTCCTTAAACATTAGCTTTTCCGGGAGATCCTCGCGCACATGATCTGGTTAGAAAAGAGTCTTACTTCCTTATAATTATTTTTGTCGACGTTGATGCAGCTGTGTTTATTAAATATTTCGTCAAGGAGATTTTATCGTTATTGGTCCAGTTGAACTTGTCCGTTAGAAAATTATTATCAGTATTAATGCAGCTGCGTTTATTAAACGTTTCATTAAAAGTTCTTGTTATCTCCTTGTTCTTCCGCCGGAAAATTCTACTGCAAGGGGTAGCTATCATTTTTTATTTATCTCGAGGAGACCGGCATGGTTTCCATCACCGATTTCCTTGCGTTTTTCCCACGGATAGTCGTGGATGTAGTTACTGACAAATGACAGTGTTTAAAAGAGACGTATGGCGCAAGATGTTTGTTTATTAAACGATTCATTCTTATCACCAACTGACGATTGTTACCGCAACGTCGCGGAAGGAAGGAATCGTGGAGCTGCCAGGACGTAACAATACAATACTTAATTTTTAGTACCAATTAGATAAAGAAAAGACTGCACTTATTTTTCAGAGATTTTATTTTTTTAAGATTAAATAAAATGATAAAATAAATGACATCTTATTTTTGTGGCAATATTTTACAAAATATTAATCCATTTATTTTTCTTTGCAGGCGACAATTATTGAAGTTGGTAAAGACCCAAGAGGCAAATGACTCCAGAAGCACTAAGGATACCAGCAACGAATCCATCGATTTTCAGAAATCGGTGGGATCACTCCCCAAAACGATGGATTCGAAAGTTAGTACCCAAATAACACAGTGCCTGGAGTCTACTTTAAATACAGGTATGTGTTATCAAAATGTCGAACTTTGCGAAGATAACAATAATTATGTTATCGAAAATGGCCTTCTGGAGACAAATCGTATCCAGGAAAGCATGCCTGAAGGCCATCGCGTTGTCGATATATCTTTTCTGTGGAATGAAATTCACAGAACATTTGCTAACCATGCGCAAGAAATAGAATGCCAATTTAAAAATTGGAAACACGTAAATTTTCGTCGGCGTGGGTTAATGACGCAGTTGTTCTTCAAGTGCCAAATGTGCAATTATGAAGCCAACATCTGGTCAAAATCTACAGAGCCGGAAACATTGAACATTAATACGGCCGCTATAGCAGGAACTGTTACAGTGGGAATTGGTTATGCCCAGCTGGAAGAGCTATGTGCAGCCATGAATGTTCATTGTATGTCCGAGCCAACTTATATCAAATATAGAAACAATTTAGTCGATGATTTTGAAAAAACAGCCATGGAAAATATAAAAATGGCTGGCGAAGTTGAAAAGCAACTCGCTCTTGAGAAAAACGAAGTTATAAATGGTATTCCGTATAACTCCGTATATAACAGTTATAGCAAATGGTAGTTGGATGAAGAAATCGTACGGCAACGCCTGCGACTCTCTTTTCGGTATTGGAGCCATAATTGGTTACCGCACGGGAAAGATTCTCTTCGTCGGTGTCCGCAATAAATTTTGTACGCTATGTGATGTGGCAGAGCAAAAAGGTATTCAACCGAAAGATCACAAATGCTACAAAAATTTTGATCGGAACACAAGCTCTACAAGCATGGAGAGCGATGCCATCGCGGAAGGTTTTAAATGTAGCCTCGAAATGCATGGTCTGATTTATAAAACGGTTGTTGCCGATGGTGTCAGTAACGTTTATCAGGCCATTGTTGATAACAGACCATACTGTGACCATATGGTGACAGTAAAAAAAATAGAATGCACCAATCATTTGCTTCGCAATTTATGCAAAAGGCTAAAAGCTGTGGCTGAGATGACTCAGCCAAAAATGCATAGATAGCGTGGCTTTGTAGAGATACGAAATGTTGTACAAAACAACATTTTAAAAATACGGAAGGAAGTAAAGTTAGCAGAAGCTACCGCTGATCTACAACTGCCTGGGGAGGCCTCAACTCCTGCATCTTTCAGCACAGATCTTATCCAACCGCCTATTACAGTCTTGCTGGGCGAGCCTCGCCCGTTACTGTGATAAAGAGATGATGCAACTCTTTCTCTTGCTTTCTTCTTTCCTGGGAAACTTGTATTAATTTTCTGATCCATGCAACTGGACAAACCTTCTCATTGGGATGTTTGGATAATGACCATCCGTATTGCCTGTGCGCTATGGAATCAGTCTTAGATCCAAAAACTGGCCATAAGATTATTCTCTCTTCTGACGACGACATCCTATCTTCTGAAATTCTCAATAACGTCAAATCATGGACTCTTCGGCCCGACGCCAAGAGGAGAATCATCGCTGTACGCCTTGATATCTCGAACAAAATGTATTTTTGATTTTGGATGTCGCTAGCCAATCAACTACTATCTGTACATCCCACACAGGCAGTCGTGTGTCTTTTGGACGTGCTGCAGCGATTGCCTTTAGTACCTGACGCACCAACAAGTTTTCTGATAAAACTTCTGAGGATGAGGGTCCACAGAAGGTAGATATAGCAGACTTGTGCACCAAAATTGTGCTGTACGCCAGCTTTTCTTCCAGAGGTAAATAAGCTAGGAATCTCGCCACTTGATGAACCTGCGTTATCTGAGGACTCACCTTATTTTGTTCACTCCAGTTCAATCACCTCTTAATTGCTGGATAGTACGTATTCAGCGTCGACTGTCTCCAGCTGGAGTTTAAAAGTTGTCTTTCGGCGGGAGACCAGCTGCTGACAAGGTCTCCCCACCCCCAACCAACCAAGCCTGAAGGATTAGCCGGTCTACTTGCGGTGGTGATGCGTTGAACAATACGTCCACTAAAACTTCTTGAAGATTCTCTATCGTCACTGGTGCCTCCAGGGCACGCGATCTTAGATCTGGCATCCAGAAAGTCTTCTCCCATTGAGGTGCTATTATCACATACTGACCTCTGGCACTGTTTAAGTGGGCCAACACCCTGGGCAACAGGCTGGGAGGAGGAAATATCCACCCCAGCTGAAAATTCCATTGGCGGCTGAAGGCGTTTGAGTAGATCGCTAAGCGATCTCTGGAGTCTAATGAGACATAATCCTTGACTACGGCTGTTTCTGCCGACGCGAAAAGGTCGACGTCTGGAGTGCCCATTGGCCGAATAACCGTTCTGTCGCTGCGGGCAGCAAGTGCCACTCTGGCAGACGCTTGCCTCTTGAGAGGTGATTGGCAATGCAGTTATACCTCCCCGGGAGATAATGCGCTGATAGACAAATGTTTAGTCGGTCTGTCAGCGTCAACAATTCGCACGTTAAATCCAGAAGACTCAGTGAGCGCGTTCCGCCCTCGTTGCGGATGTAGGCCACCAGAGTCCGGTTGTCTGATTGGACTAGTATGTGCGCGTTCTTCAACTGACTTGCTTGTCTCCGTATAGCTGCATATACTGCGAACATCTCTTTCCTGTTCGAATGCCATCTCATCTGACTGCTTGTCCAAGTTCCCGTCATCGGAATCTCGTCCAGTTGAGCCCCCCAATCTGAATCCGCAGCGTCTGTTGTCAGAAAGTGAGTATACGGTTTTGGATGTAGTACTGATACGCTCCTGATGGCTCCGCGCCACCACTTTAGGTCTAATATCGCCCGGGAGGGTACCATCCGCTTTTCTTTTGGTCGACGATGATCGAAGCGATGAGAAAATATTTGAAGATGCCGACAATGCAAACGACCCCTGGGAATTACGAAGTTTGCAAAGTTTAGTTGTCCCAGTAATCTTTGAATCTGTTTTAGATTGCAGTTTTGTTTGGACAAAATGAGAGCTATCGAGTCTAAGATCTTCTCTTTTTTCTCTTGATAGGAACTTTGTGTTGTTGTTGGTGTTCCAAGATATGCCTAGATATACGATTTGTTGAATCGGCCTGAGAATTGACTTCTGATAATTGACCTGCCATCCCAAAGATTCCAAGATGTTCACGGCTTCCGAAGCCTGTGAATTCAACTTGATCTGGTTCTGATGAACCAGGAGGAAATCGTCTAAATAAACTAGAATTCGAAATCCTCGAGCTCGAAGGATCTCTGCGATCCAATTCGTTAGTGCTGCAAAGGTCCTTGGTGCAGAGGCTAGGCCGAATGGCAATGAGGTCATTTGTAGTAGTTCTCCCTTGTATACCAATCTTAGATAATAACGATGCGATTCCGAAATGGGAACATTAAAATAGGCCTAAGATAGGTCGACTTTCACCATCCAATCCTGTTTTTAAAGAAAATCCGGCACTGCTGCCTGGGAAATTAACTGGAAATGCTTTGTTTTTATGAACGAGTTTAATCCACGGAGGTCGAAGATTGGGTGGAGCCCTCCATCGCCCTTTTGAATTATAAACATTTTCGACAAGAAGCTTGGACTTACTTGCTTCGGTGTTTCCAATATTTGTTGTCTTCTTAAATCGTCGATTATTTTCGTTAAACTCGAGGATATTCTTGTACTGTATTTTCCCATTATGTCTGATGTCGGAAAAAGTAGAGGGGGTTTGTATGTGAATGGTATTCGAGCTCCTGCGATGATTTTCATGATAAATTCGTTTGCTCCTAACATCAACCATGTCTGCTGAAAATTCTGCAAACAACCCCCTTTGAATGAACGATTTCGGCAGTCATTTCCTGCCTTTTGTACGAAAGGAATTATTTTTTGAATTATCCTTAAATCTTTTTTGATCCGTCTTGTTCTTCTTGAGTGACCGTGAATCCTTGCGAAAATTCTCCTTAGCTCTGAATGGTACTGATGTTACTGTCTCCGAAGAACGTTTCTTTGCCTTAAGATCTCTTCTATCTTTTAAATATACTGGAGGATTTAACCATATATTTGCACCACCGAGCGACTGTATTAGGGGCGTCAGACTATCGCGATCGAACAAATGCTCCACGCTTGGGGGCACTCTTCGCAAGGATACCTGTAAATTTTTATTCGATAACTCCGAAAGGACACGTTCACATCTTACCTCAACACATTCAGCTCTCTTTCCGCATAAGACTTGTAAAATTTGCTCCATGTTCTTATAACTCTGTGAGCTAGATCCAAATAGATTTAAAATTTTATCAAATAAATTCGAGGGATTAAATTCAGTTGGTGAATTATTCGCCCAATTTATAATCTCTTGTAAACTAGAACGTAAACAATCCTTCTGGTCGAGTAAGGCATTCGTCAGTCCCGCCATTACCCGTTCTGTCTGAGCTAAAAAGTCCTTGCATCGGTTAAGATGACATAGTTCGTCGTTAATCTTCAATTCTGTAAAGCCCGGTGTGGCTAGAAAATTCTGCAGAGTTTTAGAATATTTCACCTCTTTCCAGGCGTCCGAACTGAAACGTTGTAATTTAACCACTGCGTCTACACGCTCCTTGGACGATTGTTTGATCACCTTCTTATCGTCTATTTTGGTCTCAACTTCGCCCAAATCCAGTGGTTTACTCGTAGCGGGATTAATAAGAAAAGAGTCAAATTAATATATTATATAATATATATATTACTATAACATATATAATATATTACTAATAGACAAATTATCTGGCAAAGCAAATTTAAACGACGATTTGACGGCAGGTACAATTTTAGCATATTTTTTAGATCGGGACGCTCCTGAGGCATAGCGTTACGCGCGCGATCGGCGGCTCGGCCGTCGAGCCTCGAGCGGTAGTGGGGGGGCCGTAGGCGTCGCTTCACATATCGGCCCGAAAAAGGCAACTATCTCCGAGCACTGCTTTAAGGTCTAAAGCTAAGTGTGAACACCGACCTTTGACATTACGTCAGAGTCTATAAGTTGATCACACTTGCCGACCTGTAGAGGAAGGAAGGTGAGGAAATATAGTAGATGAAATATTTAATATATAACCGAAATAAATAATAATATGATAGATAAATGTTTATATTAAAATTTAAATGATTATCGGATAACTGTTTCCTTTGAGGAGAGAAAAAGGGGATGAAATGAGAATAATAAAAAACTTCTAATAGACTCACTATTTGCTGCGTAGATAAATGACAAATTTGGAATTCTTGTTGGATAAGCAACCCAAGGTCTATCTCGTGGAAGCCTCAGCTGTCCGGAAGGGATGGCTCGGAGATCCGCTCAATTGTTGTGGCGTTGATCGACGCACTCAAGCGCACACCACACGTCACTTGTCCGCACGAATATTATAAGTCTTTAAATTATATAAGATATAACTCTTTGCATTGGAACAACGCGCAGAGAACTGTGAGAATAGATTATCAAAACTTCAAAGTATCGATAAGATAAAGCGAGCTGCAGACAGACTCGGTACAAGGCTTCGGATCGAGAAGTGGAGATAGACTGACTTTTTTGAGGGAGGATTTCGCGTATCCTCGAATCTTAGCGTCTCCCCACGTACCCTCTCCATTAGGCAACCAGAACTCTTTTTTAACAAATCAAATCTTTACTTATTACCCCTCTCATGAGTTGGAAGTGTTACCCTTCCAAAAGAAGATCCAGGAAATTGCGTTTATTGGTGTAGGCTTTTGTTTTTAGAAGCTAAGTGCTGCCCATTGGAGAGTCCGCTATGATCGGCTAAACTGATATTTTTATTATTCCCTTTGAAATTTATCTCAAACAGATAACACAAGAGGGTGGTCTGGCAGGCGAGTACGTGGTGTCAAGTGTCGCGAGTTTCTATCGCGGATCGTAATTACATCGATAAAGCATCGCGCTAGTTCTTAGAAAGACTTTTATTCGAGACTCTTCTTATACCGTGTTTTCACTAGTGGGCTTTCAAGTTAAAATATTATTTGATCCGTTTGTTTGTCTCTTGCATGCGCGCTGTTTAGATTTCAAGCCTTCTCACGGCTCAAGTATCTTCTAGTTTCTGTTTAAAATTCCTGATCTTCTAGTGGACCTTTGTGTTCGAATATTTATCGCGCATTAGGTTCTGAAATATTAGTTTCGCATGCTAGATATTCTTTAGTTTAATGTTTATGTCAAGTGCAAAGAGTTCTAGAGCGTAAGCGTTTAATATTACGTGAAAGAAAAGAATCGTGGAGTCTATTGTAACATCATATTTTTAGAATTTTCCTTTTTGCGTTCCCCTTTTCTTTCCTTGGCACTTCTATACTCCACTATGCCCTTCGAGACATTGTCAGAATCTCAAGCGACAATGTGTACATCTAGATACCATATGTTTAGTTCTTCTGATAAGTAAATCATAACTACGTAGATGCAGTGCTAGAATGCTCAGCATTTCTCGATGTGGCTAAATACGCATAACTTATTAAGATTACTACATTAAAAAGAAAAAAAAGAGAAAATATATTATAGTCACATACAAGCATAATTTTTACATAATAGAAATAAAATATATATGCATATATTTCATATTAGCGAGAATATCATATTAGAATTAATCTTACGCATTTCTTTACAAATTTTATTGCTTTAATCTTGTAAGAATTCAATGATATAGTATTGATTCATCAATTACTGCACAAATAATGCATACTTAGCTAATTATATCTTCGCTTTTTGAATAAGTATTAAGTATCCTACTGTCGTAACCTGACCAACTTCTTAATATTAAAATATAAAACAAGTAAAGTAGAATAGAAAATATTGAGAAAGAGCTGACTAAAGTAAAGCATTAAAATCAGGAAAAGAGCCCAAGGAAAAGGAATTAAGAAAGAATAAAGAATAAAAGATTATGAATAAAATAAAGTAAAGATACGTGACTAAAGAGAAGGAAGTCACGGTCAAGTTCTCGGAAGCTGAGTAATCAGCTGACGAGACAGACTGACAAGCGGAGCACGAGACATGCTCCGGTCAGGGACACCATACTCCTCCCTAATTAACGACCTAATTAATTAATATATATTAAGCGCGAGATGCACCGACGCGAGCTCTGTAACATAGCTCATTAACATCGCTCGCTCACTCGCTCGCTCATATCAACAGTATCGATATACCGTACGTATCGCGCCCGACTATTATAACCGCGACTAACAATAAGTGAAAGTGTACAAGAATCTGTGAAATATATCAATTTATATATAAATTAACCGTCCTAACCGTCCGGGAGTGTCTTATTTCGAGCGTGGATCCTAATTCTTTGGGCGTACAAATCCCTAAAGACCTCTTCCTTAGCGGCTAGAGGCACAACACTACTTATTGTTAGTTTAAATTTAGTATCAATTATTATGATATAAACACACTGATCATGTATTAACTCCCACAAAAATGAAAAAATGAAAACAAAATATATGTTAACAATTATATTATATAAATATTAAATACATAGAATAGGAAACTATATATGCATATTGTAAATTGCAAAAATGTTAAAACACTTCGCAATATTCATTCTTGTAAATCCGATCTGCGCTCTAATTGGGTTCAATTGTGGCGGACAACACCTTAATGTTACTTCAATATCACTGCTCGATGTTGGTGAATGCAACCTCAATTATCGAAAACCCAATACAAGTGAAATCTACGTTCAACTTTTGCAACTTTCTAACTATAATCACGCTGAAATCATTCAATGCAAAGTAGAGGTATCACGGGAAATCTACCATTATGGAATGCACTCATACGTCTCAGTCGTTCATAGAGCTCTGTTATACGGCACCCTTAATCGGGTTTAATAACATTCGTAGTTGTAAAACTGGCCAATCACAGCTATTCTTCTGAAAAATGGAATGACTGTGATTGGCCAGCCTTGGAACTACGGATGTTATTAAACCCGATTAAGGGTGACGTGTAAACGTAGTCAGTAAGGAAGAGTGGAGTTCATTCACGAAACTGGATATACACCATGTCGAAGAATGATTCAAGATGGAATTTTCTCATTGGGAGCTGGCAATATCATCCATGGTCTGAGAGTTAACGAAACCTCTTTCCATAATCTTACCCTGACCGGACGTATCAACAATGACGGAAGCTGCAAGGGTACTCAATATTCTGACCCTCATGGTACATGGGACGATGTTGTAGTTCAAGCTGTTGTCAAGATATCCTTGAAATCAGCACACGTTCCTGTACAACTAAATTCCAGGAAGATAATATTGAGATCCAGAACTGTTTGCGCTCTTAGTGAAAGTTTCTACATCGATTTAAACGATAGCTATACGTATTGGAAACAAATAACAACATCATCCTGCAATTTTCATCAATATGATGTCCTCTATGAATGACCAGCAATCAAAATTGTGGATGATATAACCGAACCTACATCCCTAATTGTCTACAGCCTAACAACGGAGGACATTACCTTTGCTCTTATCAAAACGAAGGAGCAACCACTGTGCGGATATACCTTACTCTGCACAGAACATCCGAAACTTTTCATCTTCGAAACTAAAAAGGAAGATACCTTCGCCAGTCGGGATATCATTTCCGTGGACAATTTGGACACTTTTGCATATATAAATTTCAAATTCGTATATGTAAGAAAAACATATCCGACACCAGATGACCTTACTATATCATAATGTGATGCAGCAGAAGTGCGAATTGGAAAGACAGGTAATACCAATGCCTTGTCTTTCGCTACCCTTCAACCTGACGAATTCGCATATCAACTCATGAAGGAACCGGGCTATATGGCGGTCACAACTGGAGAAGTTACGCATATTGTTAAATGCATACCAGTGGAGGTCGTAATAAGAAAACAGAGGAATGTTACACAGAACTACCAGTAATTGTACGTAATATTTCCTTGTTTCTTACCCCTAAATCTCGAATAATCACTAAATTCGGGAATCAAAGGAAATGTAGCTACGAACTACCTACAATATATCGCATAAAAAATACTTGGGTTCAATTCACACCTGAACCTCAAGTAAGACAACTACCTCCTCAGCAATTACGGCCATTGACAACCCTATCCTAGGATTATTTGACACCAGGACCCCTTGCCATCAGCGGAATATAATCCAAGAAGGATATAAAGAAGCTGAGAAATCACATTATGTTCCCCGCAAAAAAACCTGCACTCCTCAATACAATTGCTAGAGGACTCATTGGCCATCGAAACAGACGCAGTCTCCATGTACATCTTGCTGGATGAAGCTCCTCTTAATAAAATAGTAGAGAATGCCGCTTCCCGAGTATGGAATGGATTCATCACATTTGGTTCTGCAACCGCAGGCATATTCAGCATCATGATAATCATCCGCATTATAAAGATTATTGTTGATACAACCATTCATGGATATGCCTTATGGATGGACATCCATACTGCTTATGGATGGAGTTTACATTTACTGGAAGCCGTCTGGAGCTCTCTCACTCATCTGTTACTTCATCTTGCACGTGGATTAATTAACAAAAACCCCAACAATGAAGATGACGGACCATTACCATCCGCACCTGAAGAATCACCCTTATTGCCCTCAGAACCACCAACGATTGATAATTCTCTAAACCCAAACGAAAATGCTGGATCCAACATCGAATCAGCAACCATAGATATTACTCTCAGAATTCATATATTTAAAAATCTGACAAACCGATTGAAAGGTCTCGAACAAATCACTACGAAAACATCATAATTTGTTCTTAAATAAGGGGGGAGGTGTAACGTCCCGTCATTTTCGAAACCATATTTTAACTAATAATTAAGTACCGTTTCTATTCTTGTATTATACCTATGGAATATAGAACAATTTTTTAACCATTTTCTTTTATTTCAGTTATTAATCAATTTCATCAATTGCTTATTGTTTTAGTTCTATATGGTTATTTAACTTAGAAATTAACTATATTTTAGTTTTTTAAATAATAATAATCGATTGCGCAAGGAATTGAAGATTCCTTGGACCGACCAATCAGAAGGCTTTATTTAGAACTAGGTAGTTGCGCAGTAGTAACTTTCTAGAACTGACGGGCGGTTACTTTAAGAACAGGCTCGCGAGCGAACTTTAACATAATCAGCGATACTAATACTTAATCTTTAAGATTTTAATTAATTATATGATAAGTATTTTTGATTAAACGCGAAAAATATAATTAAAATAAATAAAATAAGAGAATATGCGCACTACTCTATGGAATCGTAAAATGCGCGTAATAATAATTTGTTAAAAATATTTTTCTTGCACCCTTTGCGAATAATTATAAAACTTTCAATATTATCTAAATTGTATTTGTAAAATAAAGAACAATAATTTGATAACTTCATGATAACTAATCAAAAACAAATTATAAAACGTTTCCATAAACTGATCATTACTATGAATTAATATATGCTTTGTAGTAGCATTAGCCAAGCGATTGCGAATAATATATAGATTTAAGAAACCTACATTTATGGAATCATGGATTACATAGTACATATATAACAATTTATCCGGAATAACTTCTTTTAGTCATGGAATACTAAAACTCGATAATTTCTAAATTAACTACCAGACTTGAAACAAATTTAACAAGTGATTCCGTAAATTAATATTCATAAGTATTAATATTCATTTTTCTTTAATATTCTATAACTTTTTCGTGTTATACTATAGCTCTAATATTGTAAAACTATCCGAGATGAAAGGAAAGCGTATAGAAGATGCATCCGAGACACCTGATACGGCGAGCGATAAACAGGTGCGTAGATCCGCGGCGCCTCCGAGTAATCCGCGGCATAGACGTCAAGACATAAACAATCGATAAGGATTTACCACTAATCAATAGGCAACTCTTAGAAACAGTTTCATCATAGATTTCCGTAGAAGACCTTCATCTTAATGAATTTCTAGAACGCAAACTAAATTTCCAGAACGATCTGCACAGGGCTTGCAACACCTTTGATTCTTAATAGTATATAAACTACGGATTTCAACCCTCAGCACTCGCAGTGCGGCAGCGCCTCTTGTCAGATCATCTTAGTCTAGTTTTCATTCATTATACAGTCAGTCTTGCGTTAGATTCATAAGTTCAAGTTGTGTAAAGTCCGGAATAAAAGACTTTGTGCATATATCTGCGTACATCAATTCAGCCTATCTCATCCACGACCGAGATCCTTGCAGACGAGAAAGAAGGGCTTAACAAAGAACAGGGAGTACAAAGAACATTGAGCAAAAGAAGGATTCCTTGCTGCAATATGGTAAGTACCTACATTTACTAACACCCCGTATATTTGCAAACAAAGGGAATTTTATTTTAGAATCTGCAATTGACTGACAGCCCATTAATTTCATTCCAAGTTATTACCTTAATTCCTATTCCAGCATTTTGAATGTTTTGCGACATATATTCTTACATCCTTTTTAATAATAAAAGAAACCATCACTCCCAGACAGCACAAGTATGTTCTATAAACATTCATAGAATAACATCGGAGAATGTTTGAATATTCTTAGAATATTATTACATGATACTTCGGAGTTTCTGTGAACCCTTAATGGAACATTAGAAGCAGACAAAAAATCACGTATTGTGAATGTCCTATGAATATTCAAATCACTTCACATAATAGTTCTTTAATAATTCCTTAAATATTATGAGAACATTCTTTGGATATTAAATAAACTTTTAGAGAACATTCTGCGTATTTTGATAGAATCTTTTTAGGATATTCTATGAATATTTGGATGAGCGAGTATAGGTAATGAAAGAAAAAAGATATAGATACAAATAATATAGATTTTATATTATATAATTAATATATATTGTGGGGTTGTGCGGAGGCTCGCTGGCTTCCTTATCCCACGGTTCGCAAACAGGGAGTGGTAGGTAGTCTTCAATGAACACGTTCGATTTACTATGTACAGAAATATATTCTTACGTAATTACAAGTTCACTGGTTATATACAGGTGTTTATTTTTAGATTTGTTTGTTTGTGGCCCTGAAAAGGGCCGATTGAACGCGGGTGTATGCGTTAGGACAGGCGTTCTCGCCACTGGATATGAGGCGCCGTCGAAGTCATCCGGGATGGTCCTCACTTCCGGAGCGCGGGCGGAGTCCCGGGAGGAGTGTAACTCCTTTCCGGCGATGTCGGAACGTCTGTCTGCGTGGCCCGGTGTTGCGTCACTTCCTCCCAGTCTGAGAGGTCGGACTGCGTGGCTCTCTCGCAGGTGTTGTTGGAAGCCTGCGTCGCCTTCTCGTATGTGGAGGAGTGAACCTGAGTGCCGCGATGCACTCTGCTCTCGGTCTGTGTCTGGGTCCCTCGGGCTGTCCGCTCCGAAGGTGAAAGTGGTAGCGGAGAGAGCTTAGACGGGCACTTCCACCCGTAGGTCGGCGAGGTATAGCGCCGGTCTCGTACGTCCCACGTCGAGAGTAACTCCCGTCCAGGGCGTGTGCGATGCACCGGCGACAGCTCGAGTGGCTGCAGCTTCCACTCCCTCAGCGTCCAGCAGACGCGACGTGGGGAGGGTGCTTCCGGTGAAAGCTCCGCTCCTGTCCGCTCAAAGGGCCCAGGTGAGGTGGGCGGCGGCAACGGACGTGGACGTCTCCTTACTCCTTGTTTGCTGTGTCTGTACAAGGCGCGAAAGAAAGTAATTGACGGACCCGAGCTCTGTCAGCCGTCGCTAACTCAGCCGTGCTTCACGAGAAAAGTCCTCTCCAGCAGCGCTGAGCCGCTAATTGAATCAGTAGATCGTATTATTAATTGGGAGCAGAAGAGGGGGCTGCTTAGGCGTAGTGGTTTAGGATGGACTACTCGAGGAGGCTTCCATTCATACTGGTGACGAGTCAAGACTCATCGCTGAGCGGCTACGGGTGCCAATTTTCAATCGTTTGATATGATTGGACCGCTCTGGAGACGTGCTGGGGATGTCATCTCTCCGTGGCAATCGGCACTGCATCCATTGAGCGACATTCCAACATCGCTCTGGAGTCGTATGTACTGTGTTAGAGTGGCGTAAGGTGTGAGGTCTGAATAGCTCAGTGGTAAGAGCAGTTGCCCGGAAAACGAAAGACTCGGGTTCGATTCCCGATTCAGCCACTCGTACCTCGCATATTTTTTCAGACCCGCAAATGTTGTTTTCTAACAATTATTTGTCGGGCTGAGGAAGTGTGTAAACGCCCTACACAGACACGACAGTGCCGCTGCCACGGAAGAGATGGATGCTTGGTTCGTGCCTCCTCCCGCCTTAAATCCCCCCTCGCTTCACGCTGACTAATTATTTCGCTCCGCTGGTGTCCTTATATACTGTCACTCAACGGATTTCACTTGCTGGTAGCGGCTCTCGGTTGGCGCCGCATTTCGGTGGGCTCCCGAAGTTCCTGCGGGCTTGCTCATGTTCGGCGCTTGTCTTCGAGCATACTCGATGGTTCGATTTTCGCTTCATTAGATTCCACATTGATTGTATTTTCGACAAGTTGTTTTAGAGGTTCGATAATTGGTTTAAAGTGCCTCTCCAATACGACGTCTTCCTCCATTTGACCGGTTTTTAAAGAACGATATTTTTTGCGGATCGATTCGCTCGTTTTTACAATCTCTCTCGCAATCTTCTCACGATCGTCACTGTCAATCGTCGTCGTCATGTTGCGCTCGGACGAAAATTTTTAGACGTTGCTCGATCGATGTATCGATAGTGACTAACCACTTTACGGTATTGCAAAATCGTTAAATCCTTTTCGATATCGTCCATTAGTCTGTAAACTGTCTTTATCAATCACTACAAATCCATACTCGTGTTGCCAACATTTCTGACAGAATGCGCGAAAATCGCCGTAAGACATGTCAGTATTTACATGATCGTTGTATACATGTTTCAAGTTTGTACCATCTTGTTTAAATAAAATCAGTAAATTTGCATTGTCCCGTATAAGATGCTTGGGTATCTTGGCATACGTTTCACAAAGATAGAAACAGTCGACGCTCGAGTGTCGACCCATTGCAAAGTACTCTCTTATCGTATCTTGCTTATCGCATGCCACGTCGTCAAAGATAAAAATGGAATTCGGAAGCGCCTCGCTCGGTGGAATAACGTCACTATTATTAGAGAATGTAAAATAACCAATTTTATCGATCGATAATAGCAAATTTTCCAAGTATCGATATTTCGGTTGTTGAAGTGATTTCGAGTATACGTACACATTCTCGAAATGTACACCGTGTGGACTTTCTATCAAACTTATCAACACGTTAGTCTTACCACAATTCGAAGGACTGCAAATGATACCGCGTATAGTAGTCGGCAGCATGTTTCCATGTTTGCGTATTTCTTTCTCGGACATTACTCGTGTTTTATCGTCAAAAATTATCACTTTGATTATCGTTGCTTGTCGCGCGAACCGCATGTTTGCTCTCGCGAATCTCAAATCAGATTTTGGAAAATGAGTCATCGGGGCCCTATTTATAGAGGCGCACCGAATCGAAACCGCTCAGTCTCAAAAATGTTTCTTCTTCTATCGGTTGACAGCGATATTCTCGAGCTTACCACCGAGCAGTTACAGATTATCCCCAAGATTGTTTTATTGTGAGATTTTGATAGCTACGTGGAACAATTGTGGGACAAGCTTCCCGAACATATAAAAGCTGACTCAGAGGTTCAACAGTATCGTCGATACGCGCGACATTATAATTTGCCGTGCCAGCAAACACATTTCGACGGTCCAACACCGTTAATAAAAAATTATGGCAAATGCCAGCAAAAATTATAAGAGGTGGTGGTTTGTTAAATCGTGCGATAAACGCACTTCCTATCGAATTACATATTCCAGGCTATCAGTTTTGCGGACCGGGAACTCATTTAGAAACGCGATTGGCTAGAGGCGATCGAGGTATCAATCCATTGGATGCCGCGTGTCGCGAGCACGACGTAGCTTATTCCCGAAGCAACGATCTCGGTCAACGACACGTTGCGGATAATATACTCACCACGAAAGCGCGAACGCGTATTACCGCGAGAGATTCGACTATTGGCGAAAGAGCAGCCGCTACAGCTGTTTGGGCGGCTATGAAAGCAAAGACAAAATTCGGTATGGGGATGAAAACAAAAAAATCATCGATGAAGAAAAAGACTGCGAAAAACGAATACTTCCTATAGCGAAGCGCGGTGGTATCTTACCCATTTTACCATTATTGGGAGTTCTCGGTTCGTTGGCTGGCGGAGCAGCGGGAATCGCGAAGGCGGTGAACGATAGCAAGGCGGCGCAACGTCAGCTCGAAGAAATGCAACGTCATAATCGCGCCATGGAAGATCACGGACTTTATCTCGCTCCATACAAGCGCGGACGAGGGTTCTCAACAGCGGCCAAGAAAAAAAAACGTCAAAATAAAAATGCCTACTGGTGTAACAACCAATATACAATTGGAACAACTTGCAAGACGTATGCGTATACAATTTTTCAGAGGCGTTTTCATGCGCAATAATTTACCGATAAACGGTGTACGGCAAAATGAGAGCGGTTTCGTCAATTTGGATAACGTCGATGGTTCCGGTACTCATTGGGTTGCGTATGCAAAGATGGGAGATCGCGTAGTATATTTCGATAGTTTTGGAAATCTTCGACCGCCCAAGGAATTAGTGCGATATTTTGGACAGAATGTTACAAATATAGAATACAATCACACGGCCTATCAGAATTATAATCAAAGTATTTGTGGACCATTGTGTCTTCGATTTCTTCAAACGGTCGATGGTCGATATGAATTTAAAGCCTGACAATTCTCCGTCGCGACTCAGTATTTGTTTGACAGTTTTCCAGCATGTCACTCACGCTTACGTTGACTGGCAAGAGTAGCATTCTTGCTGTAAGCTACTTTCCGGCTATAGATTTAAACGATGACGATTACGAGCTTGGTTTAACGGACTTTGAAACTTATCATACGATATCGAACGTGAATTCTTGGAATAATAAATTTTATTTTGATAACGACGATAAGGAAATTACCCGATTCCCGAGGGATCGTACGAATTACACGCTATAAACGAATATCTCCGACGTGCAATTTTACGACATCGACGCGTAACTGATTCCAACGATATTGTTGATGGCGAAGAACACGATGAATATCCAATAATGCTTCGCGCTAATCATAATACGTTAACGAGTGAAATCAAATGTGTCTATAGAATAAATTTTAGTAAACTGGGCAACGTTGGATCGTTGTTGGGATTCTCGTCGAATCGTATATTACAACCTCGGAAATGGCACGAATCGGATGTACCGATAAATATTATTAGCGTAAATATTATTCGTATAGAATGCAGCGTAACCACTGGCGCGTACAGCAATGACAAGCACGTACACACGATACATGAATTTTCACCGAGCGTACCGCCAGGATATAAGATATCGGAAACGCCAGCACAGATCATTTATCTACCGATCGTCGCACGGAGCATTACTGATTTAACGATACGCATTGTTGATCAAGAAGGACATTGCTCGATTTTCGAGGAGAGGAAATTACCGTAAGATTGCATATACGGCGGCGGCAAAAATAAAGCGTTTGACAAATGAAATGCTTGTGTTGAACGAAAGCACGGAGCACGCGAGAGACAATATCTTTGCGGGGGACAATATTTTTGCGAGAAGGCGAGTGACTGCGGTATCGGGTGACAATAATCAGATATCTGGTTACGCTAAAAAGAAGCTCAGCGCGTTGAATCGTGATTTTTTAAAATCATTGGGATTCGTCGTACGAAATATTTGAACAATATGATTGACATCTTGAATATCGGAGGCGAGCCGATCTTTGACGATCGTATCGTCAAGATTGAGACTCATACGTACAATCCATACGCCAACACAACGCTTGGATATAGCAACGAGATACGGATACCGATACAACATCAAGATTTGTACACGTTATCATGTGAAAGTTTTCTATACGTCGAGGAAAAGTTGAGGGTGCGTAAAGTAAATGAAGGGGCAAGAGTGGTATTGGCAAACAATTGTGTCGCGTTTATGTTTGATGAACTTCGATATGAACTCGACGGTGTGGAGATTGACCGGAACAGAAACGTTGGAATAACTTCCACGATTAAAAACTATGTCTCTCTAACAACCGAGAAAGGTAAAATCTTGGAGAATGCTGCGTGGAATATGTCGCATAATGCTGTTGAAACTTACTTCAATTTTTGCGTGCCGCTAAACATACTACTGAGTTTTTGCGAAGATTATAAGCGAGTTGTGATTAACGCTCGTCACGAATTAATTCTGATACGTTCGCGCAACGACAACAATTGCATATTTGGACATGCTTCGGCTGAAGCTGATATCGAATTATTCAAGATACAATGGCGTATGCCGCATGTAATATTGAGCGAGGTCAATAAACTATCCTTGCTACGCGCGTTGGAAAGCGGGCGATACTTGAATATGAGTTTTCGCTCTTGGGATCTATACGAATTTCCTCTATTGCATAATACGACCAAGCATTCGTGGACCGTGAAAGCCGCCTCTCAGCTGGAGAAGCCGCGATACGTGATCTTTGCGCTGCAGACTGGCAGAAAAAATGCTGTGTCAAAAGATATCACTACATTCGACGACTGCAAATTGACCAACGTTAAACTCTATCTAAACTCGGAATTTTATCCCTACGATGATTTGAATTTAGATTTCGATAAAAATTGATTCGCCCTCTTGTTCGATATGTACTCTCGTTTTCGCAAATCTTATTACGGATGTGATAATGATGATGTGCTATTAAATATTTCAAAATTTTTACATTGCGGTCCTCTCGCGGTTATCGACTGCTCGCGACAAAACGAGTCTGTCAAAAATTCCACCGTGGACGTGAGATTAGAGTTTGAGTGCAAGGAGGATATACCGGCAAATACCACCGCCTATTGTCTCATCTTGCACGATCGCGTTGTTGAATATTGCCCATTGACCAACGTAGTTCGTAAAATTACCTAGATTAGCAAATATCCCCTCCAATGTCAAAAATATATAAAGATTGAGATTTTGACGATCGACAGCAGTCGTACATCGTTCTTGCAATCGTACAGTAATATTATCAGCATGATCGCGCCAACGTTTGTGGATCTGCAAGGATTCATTATCGGGAGAAACTTTGTCATCAAGGAAGTAGCGATACTGAGAAATGGATTTGTTCGTTCTCACTACTTTTTTGCAAGTCCCGTACCATGGCGTGCGCTTACAAAATCTGAGAGATGCCAAGCTTCATGGCTAATCGGACATCATCATGGACTTCAATGGGAGAATGGAAACGTTCCATACAGCTTCGCCAGGCGTTTGATTACGAGAGCTGTGATGGGTGCGGCGGAAGAGGAAGATGGAGCATCTCCTATCGTGTACGTTAAAGGACACGAAAAACGAGAATGGCTGGCCGATATATTTGACGATGATGCGAGAAACGACGTTATTATTGAGACCTTGGATGCGGACTATGAAGATATCACTTTGTTAAATAAGCTAGATGTTACTAATACTATGCGCTGTGAAAAACATTTGAAAAATTGCGCTTTACAAAATGTATTTAAAATATTCAACTGGTGGGCGAATCATCATAAAGATTCACCCAAACATTTTTTAGAATAAATTATTGTTAAAATATATTTTTATTCTCTTTTATTCTTCCTTTTTCCTCTTTCTTATCCCAGTATATGAGTATTAAATTTCAGTACGTGACGTTAGATAGCGGCGTCAGCCACCTTATCAGACTACAGATGTTACATTTCAGTACATGCACATAGACTTTAAATATTTGAATGGTGTATAAATATTTGAATGGTGTATAAATAATTGTTTTGTCGTTCAAAGCCGTTCGATAGCCGTTCAATAGTCGTTCAATAGTCGTTCATAGCCGTTCGATAGCCATTCGAAAGCTGTTCAAAGCCATTCGATAGCCGTTCAATAGCCGTTCATAGCCGTTCGATAGCCGTTCGATAGCTGTTCAAAGCCGTTCATAGCCGTTCGATAGCCGTTCAAAGCCGTTTGATAGTCATTCAAAGCCGTTCGATAACCGTTCGATAGTTGTTCAAAGCCGTTTGATAGCCATTCAAAGCTGTTCGATAGTGGTTTACATATTATAATAATAATACATTCATATTTAAAAGACTTGTAGACAATTGTCCGCGGGAACGTGCTACCTTTTGTCTTCTTATCATGTGCAGAAGGTAAGCGTTCTTTGTAACTGATACATCCTCTACTCTAAAATGTTTAATCGAGACAATGTCTGCCCTGTCGTGGCTGTCATAACGTTTCGAGCAGTGAGTGACGAAAAGTTTACGTGAAAATATTCAAAATGCCGTCACTAATAGACTTGATATTGCAACGGGGCCGATCGAACGCGTCGTGGTGAGCTCACGATCTGGTGATGGGGCTGTTGATCTAGTAGTATCCTATATGAATCTAGTAGTATACCAGAGAGTAAGTAGCATTTTTTATTTTATGTTACATTTACTATGTATAGTATATTATAATATATTATAATTTTGATTTATAGTACGATACTAGGATGGACATCCAGATCCCTGGATTTTTAAATTTCGAATACCGGCGGTTTATTCGAATAGTGCGGTGGCACGAGCGCGAGATACGTGAGGACGTCTGGGAGGACAACGGTCCCGACGGCCTCCACTTAGATCTGAGACGCCTCTTCGGGCTCGAACCCTACGAGGAAGATGTGGTGGAAGAATCCAACCATTGTTCCATCCAATACTGATATTAACAGAACAAAAGTTATTGTTTTCTTTGTGACCGGTTGTTCTGTAGTTATTTGTCCTAAGCAATTAAATAAAATGAATTATACATATATGTGAAATACTCTTTTAATATACGATTTAAATATAAGATAATATATCTTGTAAATAATTGCATGATATTCATCCATAAAATCTTGTGGTCCTCGAGGCGGAGCTGTTGTCCGATAGAAGAAAGTCGATACAAAATCGAAGACATAATTGCAGGAGCAATTTAAATAATATCTCATACTGTTATCCTCAAATAACATATATACATATATATTTGCATAAGTGTACATATTTAAATCACCGACATTAATGTAACTCGTTTGAATATTAACATTGAACTGTATAACTTTATTGACTCGTTCTCTCATTGCGCAATAGATAAATAGATAAATAAATTTCTTTATCTATTTATTAATTATTAATTATTTTTTAGGCTTAGGCCGATATTCATAATCCGTTCTTATATCCAAGATCATCTAAAGTTCGTATCAGACTACGCATTAAAAATTGAAGATTGAGGATTGAAGATTGGAGTTTGACTAATCAGAGCCAAAGGAACTAAAATTTCTTTGTTCTGATTTGTTAAATTTAAATCTTAAATCTGCAATCTCAATCTTCAATGCATAGTGTGATACGGGCTTAAGGATAATATTACATTTGTTGTACGACAAACTTTTTAAGCATATTGGCTGCAAAATAGAAACTTTTTTGAGTCTCTAGAAATTAGCTAATCAATGCGCTTAAAAAGTTTGTTATACGACAAATGTAATATCGGCCTTAAGCCCGTATCAACTACAGACTATGCATTGAAGATTGAGATTCAAGATTCAAGATTGAAATTTGACCAATCAGAATGAAGAAATTTTAGTCCTTTTTGTTCTGATTAGTCAAATTCCAATCTTTAATCTTCAATTTTCAATCTTTAATGCGTAATCTGATACGGTCTTTAAAGTCCGTATCAGACTACGCATTGAAGATTGAGATTGAAAATTCAAGTTTGAAATTTGATCAATCAGGATACAGAAATTTTAGTTTCTTTTGTTCTGATTAGTCAAATACCAATCTTTAATGTTCAATCTTTAATGCGTAGTCTGATACGGGCTTAAGTGTGGTCTTGTGTCGTTTTAAGATCTCATTCAACCAATGAAATGGCCACATAGCATCTTAAAGCCCGTATCAGATTACGCATTGAAGATTGAGATTAAAGATTGAAGATTAAAATTTGTCCAACCAGAATAAAAAAATTTTAGTCTCTATTGTTCTGATTAGTCAAATTCCAATCTTTAATCTTTAATCTTCAATTTTTAATGCGTATCTGATACGGGTTTTACGACATATAAGCATTGGCGATGCGCCATAAGGCTCGTTGTACAATAAGTCGTATGTCGTTAAGCCCGAATCAGACTACGTATTAAAGATTGAAATTTAACCAATCAGACTAAAAGGAACTAAAATTTCCTTGTCCTGATTAGTCAAATTTCAATCTCAATGCATAGTCTGATACAGGCTTTAGTCGTTAGCAAATTGATCAATGACAGTCGATTATTCCAAAAATATTTGATTGATCAATTTGCTTACGACTAACGACATACGGCTTATTGCAGAACGGTCCTTATTATAAATTTTTAAAAGCCAAATTGCAAAATCTGGCTGTATATGTAAAATTATTAGCTATACAAAAAAACATTTTGAATGCGATAGCAAACATTACCAATCAATCACCAAACAAGTGATGAAAAAAAATTCCCAGCAGTCGAAATGGGGGGAGGGGAAAGGGCCTAAGAAAAAGTTAAAAATTTGTTTAAGATTTTTTTTTAAATAAACGGGAAACTACCAAACGTTTTGGATACGATACCAAACATTAGCAATCAATCATTGAACGATTGGTAAAAAAAAAATTTCCAAAAGTCAAAGTGGGGGGGCTAAAAAAAGATCAAAAATTTGTTTACGATTTTGTCAAAAAACGAGAAACTACCAAACTTTTTTAATGCGATACTAAACATTACCAATCAACCACCAATCGATTGATAAAAAAAAAATTCCCAAAAGTCAAAGTGGGGGGCTAACTTTGAGAAGGTGTAAAATAGGAAGTAGGTTCTCCGCTAAGTATTGTATTATTAGAAGAATGAATCTTATTGAACCTAAATTTAAGGCGTTCATGCAAGATGCGGAAGATAAATCTGAGGGGGTAACCATTATCTAATAGAATCACAACCACCAACTCGATATTCTCACGGTGGAACATAGGATGAGATAACAGGAATACTTTGTTAATGAGACCGATGATAGAGCCTCTTTTTTGGCTAAGAGGGTGATTAGACATAAAATGCAAGTATTTACCAGAAAATGTAGGTTTATAATACCAATTAAACATGAGGTGGTTATCGCTTAAAATCACTGTGATGTCTAGAAAGTTCAGTCTATTTCCCTCTCCTATTTCCATAGTAAATTGTAACCGTTGGTGGAAAGTGTTAAAATTATTTTTATTATTATATTAAAAAATATCGATTATTTCTGCGCCTTCTTCTTTCCTTTTCCCACTCGTGCATGCCTCGCATTATTCTCTCTTTCTCCCGCGAACGTCATCCTTTTCCCACGCCAATGCGGACTCTATCCTTCTCCTACACGCGTGCGTGCCTCGCGCTATCTCTCTCGCACCGCCTTGCAAACGCCGTATCATCCACGTGCATGCTTCGCGCTATCTCTCTCTCTCCAACGTGCATGCGGACGCTATCCCTCTTCCACACATTGCGAACGCCTCGCGCCTTTCTTTTCCAACGTGCATGCAAACGCTATCCTTGTCTTACGCTCATATGGACGCCTCGCGCTATCCTTCTCCCACGCCCATAGAATATCATTAGCGCTATCCTTCTCCCACACATTGCGGACGCCTCGCGCTATCTCTCTCACACCTACTCGCGGCATCGTACCTTCGCGGCAATGTAATATAAAATTTTCAAGCGCCGATGTGCGGCTGCTTCGCGATGATATCATCCTAGATATCAGAATCCAAACGCGCGTGTCAAAACATGACAACGCGCTATCCTTCTCGCACCGCCTTACGAACGTCGTATCATCCACGTGCATGCTTCGCGCTATCTCTCTCTCTCCCAAGTGCATGCGAACGTCATCCTTTTCCTACACGCGAACGCCTCGCGCCATCTCTCTCCAACGTGCATGCGGACGCTATCCCTCTTCCACACATTGCGAACGCCTCGCGCCTTTCTTTTCCAACGTGCATGCAAACGCTATCCTTGTCTTACGCTCATATGGACGCCTCGCGCTATCCTTCTCCCACGCCCATAGAATATCATTAGCGCTATCCTTCTCCCACACATTGCGGACGCCTCGCGCTATCTCTCTCACACCTACTCGCGGCATCGTACCTTCGCGTTCCCTCTTGACCCCTTGCCCATCGGTTTCGCGCGGTCCCCCTCCCCCTCTCCGCGGACCCCTCGCCTGCCGATTTCGTGCGGGTCCTCCTCCCCCTCTCCGCGGACCCCTCGCCTACCGATTAGGTTAAGTTAGCGGGTTCCTCATGTTAGGTTAGGACGCGGTCCCCCTCCCCCCTCTCCGCGGAACCCTCGCCCATCGGTTAGGACGCGGTCCCCTTCCCCCTCTCCGCGGACCTTTCGCCAACCAGTTAGGACGCGATTCCCCCGCGTGACGTCATACCCCCCCCCACGCCGGTTTCCCCTCGCCCCTCACCCCCCCTCGGAGGACTAGCGTTAGAACTTTTCTAGATACACTACTGTCATACTCACATAAAATTTTGTATGACAATTAGACAAAAACTTGCATTTAACATTTAACATTTATATAGTATATACATGTATATAGTTATATAGAATTATATATACAGGGTGATTCAAAACAACCTTCTGTCCTTACAATGTCATATACGTGACTCAATTTTAAGACGATTTTTCCTTTGCCAAAATTTTTTCCGAGGCTTAGTTTTCAAATTATAAGCCAAAATAGTTAACGAATTACGGGCCGCGTACGCGAGGCAGGCAGGGGCGGCGCAACTCACCGTCCGATGCTGGTGATTACGTGAAGCGCTCGCTGCGATCAACTGTTTGCTACATGCGATGGGTATAACAGAGAAAGACAGAGAGAGAGAGAGAGAGAGAGAACATGTGTACGATCAGCTGTTTGCTACACGCGATGGGTGTAAAAGAGAGAGAGAGAGAGAGAGAGAGAGAGAGAGAGAGAGAATGTGTATGTGTGTGTATACGCGTATACGTTCTCTCTCACACATACACCCCATCGCATGTAGCAAACAGTTGATCGCAGCGAGCGCTTCACGTAATCACCAGCATCGGACGGTGAGTTGCGCCGCCTCTGCCTGCTTCGCGTACGCGGCCCGTAATTCGTTAACTATTTTGGCTTATAATTTGAAAACTAAGCCTCGGAAAAAATTTTGGCAAAGGAAAAATCGTCTTAGAATTGAGTCAAGTATATGACATTGTAAGAACAGAAGGTTGTTTTGAATCACCCTGTATAGCATATATAGTAAGTATAAAAATGAAGAATTATTAACTATATTTAAATTTTCCTTTAATTCATCATTTTCCTTTAATGCATCATTTAATTCCTTTAGGGGCTATGCACAATAAAAGCTATAAGGAACAGGGAATAGATACTATTGGAGGATATTTTATGTTCTCTATTCCCTGTTCTTTATTCCTTTTATTGTGCATAGCCCCTTAAGCCCATATCAGACTACTACATGACTACAAAGCTAGATGGACGGGATCCGATATAGCTCATATTATACTGATAGCATAAAGCCCATATCAAGACTACATTGAAAATTGAGGTTCAATATTCAAGATTGGAATTTGTCCAATCAGGACAAAGAAATTTTAGTCCCTTTTGTTCTGATTAGTCAAATTCCAATCTTTAATCTTCAATCTTCAATTTTCAATGCGTAGTCTGATACGGGCTTAAGAGCTGTGGCACATAGAAAAACTTAAGCAGTAATGGCCGTCGCACACTGGACACGATGAGCGATGAACGATGGGCGATATCCAATGAGAGCTTTATTTTTTCGGAAAAGCAGAGCTCTCATTGGATATCGCCCATTGTTCATCGCTCATTGCGTCCAGCGTACGAGGGCCATTAGACTTAAGACTTAAGAATTTCAACCATACGGAATTTGCAGCGTAGCTTACTTTTCAATATGACTGTGTGACGTCCCGTCATTTTTCAAAACCGTATTTCAACTAATAATTAAGTACCGCATCTATTACTGCATTATGCCTATGGAATATAGAACAATTATTTAACCATTTGCCCTTATTTCCATTATTAATCAATTTTACTAATTGCTTATTGTTCTAGTTCCATATGGTTATTTAACGTAGAAATTAGCTATATTCTAGTTCTTTTAGTAATAATAATCGATTGCGCAAGGAATTATATTAGGTTCCTTGGACCGACCAATCAGAAGGCTTTATTTAGAACTAGGCAGCTGCGCAGTAGTAACTTTCTAGAACTGACCAGCGGTTACTTTAAAAATAGATCCGCGATTGAGTTTTAATATAATCAGCGATACTAGTACTTCCTCTTTAAGATTCTAATTAACTATATACATGAATATATAATAAATACAAAGAATAGGATTAAAATAAATAAAATAAGGAATATGCGCACCACTCTTTATGAAATCGTAAAATACACGCAATAATAATTTGTTAAAACATTTTCCTTACATTCCTTGCTAATAATTATCAACTTTCAATATTATTCAAAATTTAATTATAACAATAATTTGATAACTTCATAATAACTAGTTAAAAACAAATTATTATAAAACGTTTCCACAAAGAAAGCGTTATTATACTATATCACTACACTATGAATTAATATGCTTGGTAGTAGCTTTAGTGCCGGTCTACAATAGTGATTTAAGCTCTAAGCCTTAAGAAATTGACCAATCACAATCAAGTATGAGGAGAATACTCGACTATGATTAGTCAATTTCTTAAGGCTTAGGGCTTAAATCACCTATTGTAGACCGGCACTTAACCATGCGATTGCGAATAATATATAGATCTAAGAAACTTACATTTATGGAATCACGGATTACATAGTACATGATAACAATTTATCTGGAATAACTCCTTTCAACCATGAAATACTAAAACTTGAATTTCCAAATTAATTACCAGACATGAAACAAATTTAACAAGTGATTCCATAAAACTAATAGTATTAATATAGCTTTCTCATATTATCTTATAGTTTTCTATATTATACTATAGTTTTCCGTATTATACTATAGCTTTAATATTGTAAAACTATCCGAGACGGCGAGCGATAAGCAGGCGTGAAGATCCATGGCGGCTCCAATAGATCCGCGACATAGACGCCAAAATATAAACAATCGATAAGGATTTACCGCTAATCGAGAGACAATACTTAGAAATATTTTCGTCATAGATTTCCATAGAAAACCTTCACCTTAATGAATTTCCAGAACGTAAACTAAATTCTTAGAATGATCTGCACACAACTCGCAACGTTCTTGGTTCTCAATAGTATATAAGATGTAGATTTTCACCCGTCAAGCCAGTACAATAGTAGTACCGGTAGTATCACCGTCAGTCCCGCCGATCATTCCAACGCATAACTATATACGTGTCTTTCATTATACAGTAATATTCTCTTAGTTTCTTACCGTCTTAGTCTCAGTCTCTCAGACGCAACCGCGTGTCTTTCATTTTCAATCAGTCAGTCAGATAGATTCATAAGCTCAATCTATATAAGTCAAGAATAAAGACTTTGAACATACACCTGTCTATGTCAACCTAGCCTATCTCATCCACGACCAAGGTATGTATATGAGAAAAGAAAGGCTTTAAGCAAGTATAAAGTATATTGAGCTAAAAGAAAGATTACTTGCTACAACGCAGTAAGTACCCGCAATTACTAACACCCCTTATATTCTCAAGGTTATTTCAACAATTGACTGACAGCCCATTTGCCCCAAACCATTACCTCAGTTCCTATTCCATCACTTTTGATAATAAAACAAACCCCTGTCAAGCATTTGCACGTTGCTGACAGTTTCCTAGTCAGCCAACTTTAATAATCCACAATTTATCCTCCTGCAATCACTTGAAACATTCCTATTATTCCTACTATTATTATTATCAATACTAGACAAATTTAGATTTTGCTTAGCGGCTATTCTGCTGTTGTCACTCGGCTGTGGTCCAACCTTTGTACCCCAGTTGCTGTGAGTTCATCCCTCCCTGGCGACACTTTACCCCTTTTCCGGAATATCCTTCGTCTACCGAGCACATACCGTGCCCTAGACATCCTTCGTCTACCGAGCACATACCGTGCCCTACCTATACAGCACTGAAGCTTGCAACAACATTGCTGCAACATTGCAATATTGCATATTGCAGTGTAATGTTGCAGAAATATTGCAAAGACATTATTTTACAATATAACTTTAGCAATGTTACAGCAACATTACGAAAATATTACAAAATCATTCGTTTACCGCTATGCGGCGCATGTTGCGCTATCTATTCCGCATTTAATTTTTAGTCATGATGATTATATAAAGTTTACAAAGAGCGGCTAGTAAGATCAAAGATATAATAAATATTTTTATTAGTTTAAGTTGTATGATATGACCCCAACACAGGGGACTCGAGGTGGGTGTTTTTGTGGTTAAATAATAGACTTTGTGATCCCATTGTATCTTTATAAATTTCAATCCTATATTTCAAACCATTCAAAAATTATTTAGGTGGCCCGGAACTTTTGGTAGGCACTGTATATTATATTGCTATGTTGCTGCAATATTATATTGCAATATTTCTGTAGGCGGACATTTTATTGTTGCTGCAATATCATAACAAGCTGCAATGTTTCTGCAATATTGCAATCTTGCAGAAAAATGTTACTGCAATGTTGTTACAATCTTGCGGTGCTGTATGGGTAGGCATCCTTCGTCTACCGAGCACATACCGTGCCCTAGACATCTTTCGTCTACCGAGCACATACCGTGCCCTAGACATCCTCCGTCTACTGAGCACATACCGTGCCCTAAACATTTATCGTCTATCGAGCATCGAAGTATGCCCTAGATTGACCCTTTTCTACACCTTAGACCTTCCCTTTGAATTAAAATTCAGAATCTTATGAAACGTACAGGATCTAGTATTGATGTTAATAAATGACTTTTATCCGTAATCGATAAAATTCCTCAATCAACGTGCTCAACTCCATTATTATTTTCTTTTGCCACTATTAATATTCCCCCTCTTAAAATATTATTTCTCTAACTCTCACTACACTATAATTAACATGATATATTATGTTACATTACTAAGATTCACCTCAAATAATTAATACGCCCCTTACAAATGGTTAACTCGAAATGTTGGCTTGCTCTCAGGAAAAAACGGAATCATAGAGCCGGTGTAAAAACGCGTGCTGCACGCTTTTCTTCCGAGTTGTCTCGGCTTAACCGATTACATAGTAAAAATAAACCTTGAGTAATATCTTGTGAAAAGGTCTCTTTGTCTCCAGATACTATAAATCGGTTAAAATATTCTCATAAACCTCAAAAAGACAGTCAAGAAGATTCTCAAGAAAAAACATCAACGGAAACTCTTGAAAGAAATTCAATTACTAACGCTCCTTGCATAAGCAATCCTACCGGTCTTTTCGCACCGGAATTCATATTACTAAACGAATTGTATCAAAATATAAATCATTCTAAAAAAAGTTGTCGCAACGAAAATCAAACAACTCCCCGGGACCTGATTTCTCAGTTAAAAGACCAATTGTCTGAAGAACACTTAAAAATAGATGAATACGCTAGATATTTAGATTCATAATTAATCAGCAATGCAAGATGTTCCATTAATTTTCGGATAATGAAATCTTTATATACTGATGAGCAAGTTCAAGCCATAGTAAGTCGCATGCGCGAGCAAATCTTAACTTTAATCGCTAGACTTATTACCGATTTTCTAGACGGCAATTTGGATATAGATCAACTAATCCCAGCAAACACAAAGTAACAGTAACATAACATCAATATTATAATTTCCCACTCAACAATGTAACTGCAATATAACATGCCTTGTACGTAACAGTTACATTGTTGAGTGGGAAATTATAACATTAATGTTATGTTACTGTTACTTTGTGTTTGCTGGGGTTGCCCTGCTTGAAAACCCTGAAGACCCTCAAAATTGAATATATCTAATTGCGCATGCTCATATCCCGAGGATTAACATCCAGTAAAATCACTCTAGTAAAGATTATTTCCGTGCCTAATGTCATTCCCCTAGAATCCACCAGATCAGTCCTAGCTCTCGGCGTCCCTGGGGTATAGCCGGTGGAAGCAGGTTGCCCTATAAAAAATAGAGAGCTATCCTTTTCTCACTAACTAAGGTATAGTAAGAAAAGAGCATTGTCGAGACGAAAAGGGCATTCTACAATGGCAGTAACAAGGCTGTAGGAGTAGGAGAGTATACTGTTTTTAGTGATGTAAAGACCGAGAGTAACGAAATGGGCAATTCCCATTTGTTCTTAAAAGTTTTAAGAGCAAATGGGAATTGCCCATTTCGTTACTCTCGGTCTTTACATCACTAAAAACAGTATACTCTCCTACTCCTACAGCCTTGTTACTGCCATTGTAGACGGCCCTTAACAGCTGCCTTACTGTTCGACCATGATTGGTAAAGGCCATCACACACAAAATTCCGTAAGGACATAAAACGTAAGCGTAAGAAAATTGACCAATCCCAATCGAGTATTGGGCTTTCCGTAAAAGTGGATAGGTTACGGAGAGCCAAATACTCGATTGGGATTGGTCGATTTTCTTACACTTACGTCTTACGTCCTTGCGGATGGCCTTTAAGGCCCTCACACACAAATTGACATAGCTGCATATGCATAGCATAAGACCATCTGGACCAATGAGCATGCTATGTAAATCAATATGGCGATTTTATTTCGATGTTCATTGGTCCAGACGGTCTTATGCTATGCATATGCAGCTATGCCAATTTGTATGTGAGGGCCTTTAATGCATCGTCTACAATGGCAGTAGGCAGTACAGAGTGAGGAGTAAGATTTTAAGAGTTAGTTTTAAGAGCAAATGGGAATTGCCCATTTCGTTACTACCGGTCTTTACGTCACTAAAAACAGTATACTCTCCTACTCCTACAGCCTTGTTATTGCCATTGTAGACGACGCATAATGCATATGCAGCTATGTCAATTTGTGTGTGAGGGCCTTAAAGGCCATCCGTAAGGACGTAAGACGTAAGTGTAAGAAAATCGACCAATCCCAATCGAGTATTTGGCTCTCCGTAACCTATCCACTTTTACGGAAAGCCCAATACTCGATTGGGATTGGTCAATTTTCTTACGCTTACGTTTTATGTCCTTACGGAATTTTGTTTGTGATGGCCTTAAATTCGCTTACGTCTTAAGTCTTAGGCCGGATTCACACCTTGGCAGAAAAGCAGAAAGCAGAATAGCAGAGGCCAATCAGAACTCGCGCTAAAAAAACAGAATGTACTACTAATTTTCAGCGCGAGTTCTGATTGGCTTCTGCTTTTCTAGCACGAGTTTGATTGGCTTCTGCTTTTCTAGCACGAGTTCTGATTGGCTTCTGCTTTTCTGCTTTCTGCTTTTCTGCCAAGATGTGAATCCGGCCTTAAGGTACATTTTCACGAGCCGCTGAAATCGATCGTTTGAGCGACAAAAAGAATCACGTGATCGAAATGGACGAATGAGTGACGACGGTCTGGCCACTGATTCGTCACGTGATCCTTTTTGTCGCTCAAACGATCGATTTCAGTGGCTCGTGAAAATGTACCTTTACTGCTTAAGTTTTTTTATGTGCCACGGCCCTAAAGGGCAGTCTACAATGGCACCCAGTTAGCCAAGTCTGTTCTAACAGATTTTGGCAAGGCCTGCTACCAGAGAGAAGCCTGAGAGAGGCAATGCCGGCGATTTTCATGGGACGCTTTTTCTAGGCCGTAGAGCAGCGCCGTGCATCCACTTTTAGGAATTGGAAACACTTACCCACATCCACTTTTCGGTACTGTCGGTCAAATCTCCATATGGTTCATGTCCGTGCTACATCCACTTTCCGATACTGTCGGTCATTTGGTTCATATCCGTGCTACATTCACTTTTCGATCTTTTCGATAGTGGTAGTACATTTTGATCGCTTGACAAAGAGAGATGATAGCGCCGTCTTTGTCTCTCTTTCATCGCGTATGTGTGTAGTATCCATGAAGGCACAAACACCGATACGTTGAGCACACGGATGCGATCGTTGAGAGATAAATCTAGACAAGGAGCGACAATCGCGTGCTGTCCTTGTTCTTCTAACGTATCGCTTTACGGTCGAGATACAACCTGAAAATGCTTTCTGGCCTCTAGTGGCAGAAAGCAGTAATGCAACAAGACTAACGGGCGCCTATTTTTTGAGAATTTTATATTTGTATATATACATATGTGCATATATATGTTTAAATTATAGTTAAAATTATACGTGCAATTAAATATTGTATGTTGATCAATAATAATAGTAGAATAATAGGTAACAGAGTGAACAAATACGCAAGATGTAAGACAAAGGGTGCCTGTTAGACTTGGTAACTTGTTGCTTCGTTACTATATAATATCGATGATACTTCGTATATCATATCAACGGGATAGAGAAATAGCACGATTGTCAATCCTTGTTTGACATTATTTTGTTAATGCAATTTACAAAAAAAAAGACAAATACAAAAGTTATTTATTTATTAATTATAATATAATAGCGAATAATAAATAGCATTAAAAATATATTGATATTAATATATATTTTTGTACAATAATATAAAACCAGATATAACAAAATTAATTAATTTATAGAAATATAAAACATGATTAGTAGTAGAAAAAGTAAACAATAACTTACTTAACATAAACAATAACTAACTCTGAAATAAAATTGTATATAAGATTTTAATATAAACTGTAATATAGGTTCATAATTAAATTCTTTATATGAATATATAAAATGTAATATTTATTATATATTATATTTCTATATATTTTTATATATTATATTTTTATTTTGAATTTATATATGTATATATGCATTTATGTGTATAACAATTTACATATTAAAACAAAATTATATGCTACAATTTAAAGACAAATGAATCAAACGTGATAAAAAGAGATTAGATGTACATGTTAGATGTCAAAAAAAATAATATTAATATCCCGTTTTGCTAATAAAACACCAACAATTTTTTTATAATATAAATATAAAAATAAAGAAAGTATGAAATACATATATATATAAAATAAACTTTTTCATTCCCAAAATCAGATACCAGTTTCACCAAAAGAATATTTAAAAATGTTTATTTTTAAAAAACGTTTTCTCTCTTTGCTATAAATCAAGTTTACAAAAAATTTTATTTGAGAACTTTTTTATTTAACTTATACTTTTTATAATTTTTTCATGTTATCCATCGATCTTTTTTAAGGACATGACTTAATCTTTGTATATCATACACTCTTTATTTTAAGGGTATCTCTTCGTAACGAAAACATGACTTTCTCAAAATAAAGATTCATATTCAGATTCATTTTAGATTAAACTGTTAAATACATATATTATCCTGCAATAAATAGAGAAATAATGACTGAATTTGAACATGTCTCGATCGTTTGAACATGTCTCGATTGAACACAATTGAATACGATTTATATGTGAAAAATTCTAAATATCTGTCACTATCTGCCAATCGTGCACCTCCAGAAAAAAATTTTTAATTTTTAATTTTATTTGTTTTCGTTACGAAGAGATACCCTTAAAATAAAGAGTGGATGATATACAAAGATTAAGAAAGATAAAAAAACAACATTATATTCCAGCCTTCATTTTGAGGAAGTCATGTTTTCGTTACGAAGACATGCCCTTAAAATAAAGAGTGGATGATATAAAAAGATCGAGAAAGATTAAAAAACCAACATTATATTCCAGCTTTCATTTTAAGAAAGTCATGTTCTTATTACGAAGGCAAATATATTGATATTAATATATATTTTTGCTTTCGTTTTTATTACGATCGACCAGTTAATACGTATGACGGCGATACGATGACTCCACTGCATACTTGTTCAACGTCGTCGTCGTTGATAGAAGATCGTTCGTCAAATATTAAAGCCGTAAATGGATAATTAACTGCGGTAGGCATTTCATCATCGTGGTCGTAGTCGTAGTTCTTCGCGATTGAAAATGATTTCGCTGTTTGATTGAACTAACAGGCACAATAAATGAAAAATAACAAAGTATAAAGGTAACGGCGAGTCATTATGAGGAAACAGCACTGCGAAATGAGAGCGCTTATTCGCCTTCTACTTTTATAGTAGTAGCTATCTCGTGTGTATGTGAAGCAAGTGTGTAGGAGGGACGGAAGACGAAAAGATAAGAATTCCAAGAAAAACTCTTTATAAAAGTGAGTGATTTATTAGCACATGCTTGAAATAACGTTTGATATGAAAGTATCGTTTAAATCAATAGAGTCCAGATAATCACATACTCGTATTATTTCGGACGAAAGTGTGGCACAATCGCGTTATCGTCGAGATTGGATCTCGGAAAACGCAAGACGGGAGCGACGCGAGCCTCGAACGGTTAAAATTGACTAACGCATGTAAACGATGATCAAAAATGAGAAGTGTATATGAATCATACTGATTATCTGAATCATACTGTATGATTCAGATAACAACCTACGTTAAAGTAAAAGTTTCACTATGTTGGTTAAACACGATTATATTTGTGACAACTTAAAATTTGAGTGTTATATTTTTATATTGCTGATGTCTTTATGTTGCTGAATTTTTAAATTATAAAGATACAAGGGCAATATATGAACTACCCGCGAAATATCGAATTACATGGATGGAATTAAGGTATAGCGGTCAACCCGGTTGTATCGTTCAACCGGATAATTGGCAAGATCAATCCGTTTTTATATCGGAAGCAGGATTGTACGCCCTTATTTTTCATTCGAAAAAATCACGATTTACTCATTTCTTCGAATGGATATGCGAATATGTACTACCGTCGTTGAGAGAAAGTGGAAAAGAGAGAGAGTGGAAAAAGAGAAACGACGATCTTCAGGACGCATTAATAGGCTCGAACAAGGACTTACAATTCGCTATGCAACATAACGTCAAGCTCGCCGATCGAATCGTGGATATGTCGAAAGATGTGGTGTCCAAACCGCAAACATCAGATTTATTACAATGCGTTGTAATTTCGGAATATTTGGACTTTAAAGATGGAAAGAGATGGTATCGTTTTACTGTACGACAAGAAAAATGGATGACTCGAGCGATCGCAGATCTATCGGAAAAACATCCAGGAATACAAGAGATATTTAGATCGGATTACACTCCCAACGGAATATACAGTTTTATCTGTTTAAAGGAATATCTCACAGAATGCGGCATAAAGTATGATGCTACATACAGAAGAATTCATTTTTCCGGTAATGATATATCAAGCGAACAATTAATTTGTATCTTTAAAAAAGTATGTTCCCAGCAAACACAGAATATAACTGCTATATAACATGGGAGTAACATGTAATGTAACAGTTGTTATACCTAATTTATATTGGGATTATATAACTGTCTTTTATTTATGCAATATAACATCAGAATATAACTGCTATGTAACATGGGAGTAATATGTAATGTAACTGCCCAAGTAACAGAGTAACGTCAAAAGACGACATAATGACGTCTATTTTTGGTCTATAATGTCAGCGACTAATAATTGACGTTTAAAAGACCTCATTTCTTAGACTAGCCAAAGACGTAATTTTGAAAACGTCCTATGACCGTCCAAATAAAGTCCTTTTGTAACTAATATTGGGATTATAGTTCATTTGCTTACCGCTATACGGCGCGCTATTGACTATCTATACCTGTATTCAAATTCTTGTCATGAGCGTATATAAAGCCTGCAAAATGCGGCTAATAACATTGTAATTATTTTTATCAGTTCAATTTCAGATACGATTCCCGTACCAGGAAATTCAGATATTGAACTGATTTTTGGAAAATCGGACAGATAATATCCGATTTTAATTTATTCGGACAATTTCTATCCGAATAAGTAAAAATTGTTTGTTATTATCTGCTTAAAATATAAAACAGAAATTAACTTTCATATAAATAAAATCTTTAATTTTATAAATTAAATTATTTAAATTTACCTATAATATATATCACATTAATATGTGTTATATTATTACTGTAATTGGTCTTAGTTTTGCCGTCAAACAAACGTCAGAAAATGACGTCTGGTGGATGTGACATATCGACGAGACATTTTCGGGTCTCATGACATCTAACTTAGGATGTCTAATTGGTCATCTTGTGACCAAAATTTACTGTCATTGTGACGTCAGTTTGCTACTTGGGTGGACTATTACATGACTGTAACAATCATATAACATTTTAGTAACATGTTATATTCATGTTATATAACTGCAATTTTGTATGAGTGGGAAATTACAACTAACGTGAATGTTACATGTAACAAATACGTTATATTACTTGTTACATTCCGTTTTATTATGCCAATGTTACAGTTATGTATCTGTGTTTGCTGGGTTGTTTAAATCGAATATACGAAACATTGATTTAAACGATACTTTCATATCAAACGTTATTTCAAGCATGTGCTAATAAATCACTCACTTTTATAAAGAGTTCTTCTTGGAATTCTTATCTTTTCGTCTTCCGTCCCTCCTACACACTTACTTCACATACACACGAGATAGCTACTACTATAAAAGTAGAAGGCGAATAAGCACTCTCATTTCGCAGTGCTGTTTCCTCATAATGACTCGCCGTTACCTTTATACTTTGTTATTTTTCATTTATTGTGCCTGTTAGTTCAATCAAACAGCGAAATCATTTTCAATCGCGAAGAACTACGACTACGACCACGATGATGAAATGCCTACCGCAGTTAATTATCCATTTACGGCTTTAATATTTGACGAACGATCTTCTATCAATGACGACGACGTTGAACAAGTATGCAGTGGAGTCATCGTATCGCCGTCATACGTATTAACTGGTCGATCGTAATAAAAACGAAAGCAAAAATATATATTAATATCAATATATTTGCCTTCGTAATAAGAACATGACTTCCTTAAAATGAAAGCTGGAATATAATGTTGGTTTTTTAATCTTTCTCGATCTTTTTATATCATCCACTCTTTATTTTAAGGGCATGTCTTCGTAACGAAAACATGACTTCCTCAAAATGAAGGCTGGAATATAATGTTGTTTTTTTATCTTTCTTAATCTTTGTATATCATCCACTCTTTATTTTAAGGGTATCTCTTCGTAACGAAAACAAATAAAATTAAAAATTAAAAATTTTTTTCTGGAGGTGCACGATTGGCAGATAGTGACAGATATTTAGAATTTTTCACATATAAATCGTATTCAATTGTGTTCAATAGAGACATGTTCAAACGATCGAGACATGTTCAAATTCAGTCATTATTTCTCTATTTATTGCAGGATAATATATGTATTTAACAGTTTAATCTAAAATGAATCTGAATATGAATCTTTATTTTGAGAAAGTCATGTTTTCGTTACGAAGAGATACCCTTAAAATAAAGAGTGAATGATATACAAAGATTAAGTCATGTCCTTAAAAAAGATCGATGGATAACATGAAAAAATTATAAAAAGTATAAGTTAAATAAAAAAGTTCTCAAATAAAATTTTTTGTAAACTTGATTTATAGCAAAGAGAGAAAACGTTTTTTAAAAATAAACATTTTTAAATATTCTTTTGGTGAAACTGATATCTGATTTTGGGAATGAAAAAGTTTATTTTATATATATATGTATTTCATACTTTCTTTATTTTTATATTTATATTATAAAAAAATTGTTGGTGTTTTATTAGCAAAACGGGATATTAATATTATTTTTTTTGACATCTAACATGTACATCTAATCTCTTTTTATCACGTTTGATTCATTTGTCTTTAAATTGTAGCATATCATTTTGTTTTAATATGTAAATTGTTATACACATAAATGCATATATACATATATAAATTCAAAATAAAAATATAATATATAAAAATATATAGAAATATAATATATAATAAATATTACATTTTATATTGTTACGTCCTGGTGACTCCACGATTCCTTCCTTCCACAAAGTTGCGGCAATGACAATCGATCGGTGATAGAAATGAGTCGTTCGGTAGATAGAGCATCCTGCGTCACACATTCCTTAAACATTTAGTCACTTATCAATATCTATATCTACGAGTAACCGTGAGAAAGACGCGACGAAGCCGCGCCGGTCGCCTAAAAACAAATAAAAACCAGTAGATACCCTCGCAGTGGAATTCTCCAACGGAATAAAAAAGCTGATAACGAAAAGATAATAAAATGCTCACAAAATACCCGATGAATACAACTAAATCAATAATGACGAAACTTCTGTGACGTCACATTTGGACTTTGTCTGAATCAAATCACGGGCGTAAGGGAAACTTAGAGCTCAAGGGACTCTGAACTGATCACCAATCGACGATCGTCATGAGTGAAAATTTGAAAAGTAGGAGAAACACCCCGCCTAATGAGGACACTGGCACAACTTTTAATTCGTTAAAGTTTTGGAAGATTCCCACTCTTAGAAATTAGAATACACCCCGAAAAGAGAGATATAAAAAGAGGACTCGAAGGGACATACGATCTCTCACTTACGCACTTATTCTCCGGTCTTCAGCTTCACGCAGTCTTACTCTGTGCTTTCGCACCGTAATTCGCGAGTTAGGCACTTGTGCCACCAGTGTCCTCACTTGGCATCATCTCCAGAGCAACCACGAATCGAACATCGGGCTGCCGACATGAGACACAGAGCGAAACACCGTACAAATTCGCCACTCCTCCACCTCTGAATTACTATTGAAAAAAGTAAGTTTAATTGAATAATTTTTTCTTTTTCTCCTTTTTGTCTTGTTTCTTATTTAAATCAAAACTTTCTGAAGAATGTTTCATTCTTTTAAATCATCAACCCGTTTCGGTAATAAGTCTTAGAAAATTTTAAATCCTGATCTTAATCTAACACATATGCGAGCGACCAATTTTATATTTCTGACCGTTCTTAACATATACACTTATTTACTTATACATATTGATTTTGATTTTATGTTTTTATCCTTTAATCAGATATATTTGTATATTGTATTACCCAGTCAGATTCTAAATTTAACAGTAAAATCATTCCATTGCATTTCTGACTGATGTCCTCCGTATTGATGTAACACCCGCGAATTAAAAAACACACATACACATGTGCACTCACCAAGAAATTATATTTTATTTTCATTTTTCTTATATAATCATGTATATCCATTTACTTTAAAATAAATAAATTTATATTTTGTTAATTTAAAAATCAAAATAACTCTTTATTAAACCCCCCCCCCCCCCACTCATTCCTCCAGTCGAAAGATCGCACTTGGTCCCATCCCGCGTAAAAGAGATTAAATTCTCTTACCAAAAAGGGACCACCGAACGAACGTCTGAATAACCAGCGTAACAGCGACTCAGTCGTTTACCTGCTTTTCAGACCTATCAGTTCGTTCGACCCGATTCCAAACGCCACGAGACGTTTAATTTCGGGAAAATTGAAGATAGTTGTTGCGCCCTTCCGTCGACTCATCCTTCCTCGAGTCTGGACGTAACAATATATTCATATAAAGAATTTAATTATGAACCTATATTACAGTTTATATTAAAATCTTATATACAATTTTATTTCAGAGTTAGTTATTGTTTATGTTAAGTAAGTTATTGTTTACTTTTTCTACTACTAATCATGTTTTATATTTCTATAAATTAATTAATTTTGTTATATCTGGTTTTATATTATTGTACAAAAATATATATTAATATCAATATATTTTTAATGCTATTTATTATTCGCTATTATATTATAATTAATAAATAAATAACTTTTGTATTTGTCTTTTTTTTTGTAAATTGCATTAACAAAATAATGTCAAACAAGGATTGACAATCGTGCTATTTCTCTATCCCGTTGATATGATATACGAAGTATCATCGATATTATATAGTAACGAAGCAACAAGTTACCAAGTCTAACAGGCACCCTTTGTCTTACATCTTGCGTATTTGTTCACTCTGTTACCTATTATTCTACTATTATTATTGATCAACATACAATATTTAATTGCACGTATAATTTTAACTATAATTTAAACATATATATGCACATATGTATATATACAAATATAAAATTCTCAAAAAATAGGCGCCCGTTAGTCTTGTTGCATTACTGCTTTCTGCCACGAGAGGCCAGAAAGCATTTTCAGGTTGTATCTCGACCATAAAGCGATACGTTAGAAGAACAAGGACAGCACGCGATTGTCGCTCCTTGTCTAGATTTATCTCTCAACGATCGCATCCGTGTGCTCAACGTATCGGTGTTTGTGCCTTCACGGATACTACACACATACGCGATGAAAGAGAGACAAAGACGGCGCTATCATCTCTCTTTGTCAAGCGATCAGTGTACTACCCATAGACATAGTATATCTAGACCGAGCGTTTGCCTTTATTTAAGGAGTGGGGGCCGATGTCCACGTAGAAAAGGACATACTCTGTTTCGTGCCCCTTGCGTTCTCTCTCGCTCGCACGTAGCATGACGAAAGAGAGCGCTATGCTCTGTGCGAGCGAGAGAGAACGCAAGGGGCACGAAACAGAGTATGTCCTTTTCTACGTGCACATCGGCCCCCACTCCTCAACACTCGGTCTAGATATACTATGTCTATGGTACTACCACTATCGAAAAGATCGAAAAGTGGATGTAGCACGGATATGAACCAAATGACCGACAGTATCGGAAAGTGGATGTAGCACGGACATGAACCATATGGAGATTTGATCGACAGTACCGAAAAGTGGATGTGGGTAAGTGTTTCCAATTCCTAAAAGTGGATGCACGGCGCTGTTCTACGGCCTAGAAAAAGCGTCCCACGAAAATCGCCGGCATTGCCTCTCTCAGGCTTCTCTCTGCCTGCTACAAATTATTGTCAGCAAAAAGGCTACGAATTGGGTACAAAAGTTGTTATTACCGATTAAGCTGGCAGATTGACGGCAAAAATTGAGCAAAGGTTGCCGACATAACCCGACAGTAAATTGGCGGTGGAAACCGAGTATAGCTTGCTGACATGACTGACAGACTGGCATCAGATTGTCGGCACGAATTGAGCAAGATCTGGCGTGCACAATCTAATGGCATATTGGCAGCAAAAACCAAGCGGAATATGACAAAGTATTACAAAATTCTATTATTTGAAATAGTATAGTTCAGTCGTTTACCGCTATGCGGCGTGTTATTCATATCTATACTCGTATTCAAGTTTTTGTCATGAGTGTATATAAAGCCTGCAAAATGTGACTAATAATATTGTAATATATCTATCTCTATCAGTTCAATTTTTGACACGATGCCTATACAGGATAATTCAAATATTGAACTGATTTTTGGAAAATCGAACAAATAATTGTTCGATTTTTACTTATTCGGGCAATTCCTCTCCAAAAAAATCTTTAATTTTATAAATCAAATTATTTAAATTTACCTATATGTTTTAACACATTAATATGTATTATTATATATTAATACTGTAACTAATCTAATTTTTGTCGTCGAAAATTGCCGTAGATCTGCTGGGCATTTGGCGCAAATTTGTTGTCGGTCTGCGGTTGACAAACCTGCTCTCGATTTGTTGCGTCAATCTGTCGTCGCACTGCTAGTGACAGATCTGCTCTGGTGTTGTATCCAATTTGAAATCAGGATATGATTTCAACTTTTGGTTGCAATTGGGGCGCACTCGAGGACACAGTAGGCCCTGAATTTGGCAGCCTCGTTCCACAGGGAATTGTTTGCCGTTTGTTAACAATCCGCAAGCAAATGGTTAGCTGGGGCAGTAATAAGGCTGTAGGAGTAGAAGAGTATACTGTTTTTAGTGATGTAAAGACCGAGAGTAACGAAATGGGCAATTCCTATTTGCTCTTAAAACCAACTCTTAAAATCTTACTCCTCACTCTGTACTGCCTACTGCCATTGTAGAATGCCCTTAAAGCCCATTCTACAATGGCAGTAACAAGGCTGTAGGAGTAGAAAAGTATACTGTTTTTAGTGATATAAAGACCGAGAATAACGAAATGGGCAATTCCCATTTGCTCTTAAAACTTTTAAGAGTAAATGGGAATTGCCCATTTCGTTACTCTCGGTCTTTACATCAATAAAAACAGTATACATTCCTACTCCTACAGCCTTGTTACTGCCATTGTAGACGGGCCTTAACACCAACCGCAACCCGTAGTGTAAAGCTGGGAGCACATACTTTTGCATAAGCGCATAACCATAAGCATAAGGAAATTGATTGGTCCATTTCCTTATGTACATACTTATGGACCAATCAATTTCCTTATGCTTATGGTTATGCGCTTATGCAAAAGTGTGTGCTCGAGCCCTAATACGGCCTTTAGGCCGGTATTCATAGTTCGTTCTTATATTTAGTGCCGGTCTACAATAGGTGATTTAAGATTTAGCCTTTGATTTAAGAGAAAAATTACATCGATCCTAGCCTCAAGCTCTAAGCTTTAAAAGATGGGAGTTGGCCAACTCGCTTAGGGCTTAGAGATTAGGGTTTAAGGCAGCGCGAGAAATGTTCAAGGTCGGAAATACGTCACAGTTTAGAGGTTAAGTCATAAGGCTTAGGGCTTAAATCACCTATTGTAGACCGGCACTTAAGGTCATCTTAAGTACGGTTTTAAGATGCTATGTGGCCATTTCATTGGTTGAATGGGATCTTAAGACGGTCTTAAATATAAGAACGGACTATGAATACCGGCCTTAGAGACCCTCAAGCATAGACATAGTATATCTAGACCGAGTGTTGAGGAGTGGGAGCCGAGGTGCACGTAGAAAAGGACATACTCTGTTTCGTGCCCCTTGCGTTCTCTCTCGCTCGCACGTAGCATGACGAAAGAGAGCGCTATGCTATGTGCGAGCGAGAGAGAACGCAAGGGGCACGAAACAGAGTCTGTCCTTTTCTACGTGCACCTTTAGTGCCGGTCTACAATAGGTGATTTAAGCCCTAAGCCTTATGACTTAACCTCTAAACTGTGACGTATTTCCGACCTTGAACATTTCTCGCGCTGCCTTAAACCCTAATCTCTAAGCCCTAAGCGAGTTGGCCAACTCCCATCTTTTAAAGCTTAGAGCTTGAGGCTAGGATCGATGTAATTTTTCTCTTAAATCAAAGGCTAAATCTTAAATCACCTATTGTAGACCGGCACTTACCCCCACTCCTTAAATAAAGGCAAACGCTCGGTCTAGATATATTATGTCTATGCCCTCAAGTAAGGAACATGCGAACCGGTCGTCACGTCGGGATCGGTTAACGGCTGACTTTGCAAGAATATATATTATATGCAATTAATAATTTTATTAATATTATATATAAATTATATTTTTGATAAATTTTTTTTTATATAACTATATTAAATAATTTTAAGTTAAATTAGAAGTCTGTGTGTAATGATTTCTCAAAGACAAAAAAAAAATAATAGGAACTTAGCATAGACACAAACCTATGTAATCTGTTTTATCGATACATTTTTGTAATAGTGTCAAGGAAAAGAACATAGATGACGTCATACGTAAAATTTTTCCGTTGAAACAACGACCAGATTAATTTACATCCAATATCCAACAACTCTCCGATTACAGATTACATCAAGTTACGTCGAAAACGCCGGCGTGGTCGCTCTTGGGCCTCAGCTGACACTGACATCTGAATATATCCAATCGGCAGAAGAGTTGCTAGTACATGCACATATCTTTACAACGAGAACTTGAAGAGGATTTTTCGAAATTACTCGCAAATGGTTCGCGCGCAAGTCGGTCGATATCTATCGTGCTCCAATAAAAAAAACCGTTAGAGTACATGTGATAACAAGAAGAGATATCGTCTCGGAGATCGAAATTAGTCTTTATTGCGATATATGCTGCAAATTTCTTGAACCTCGACTCAATTGGATTGCGTCGACCGTACATTTAACGAAACTATTGCTAATAACATATGCTAATTCGAGATGACAATGCAAAACTTTATAGAAATAGTTCATTCTCTTCATTGAAATTTCATTGCAGTTGATAATGAAAAGCGACGATTAAGTTGCAAATACGTCGAGGAAACATGTGCAGATGTTACGGACTACTATTGGGTGGATGACAGGTTCTTCAAGGATGGATCCCAGCAAGAAATCAGAGACGGTTAATAGCAGTCAGAGCACAGTCGCACAGTCTGAAGCCTCGGATTCTATAGAGGTACATATTAAGTATTACAAGAAATCTAAGCGCTACCATTATATGCAATCTTTATTAACTCATTGATTACAGGTAGACAATTCGCGTACAGTTTTGCTAAAAATAGCAACGCTGTATGCGGAACGTCTTATGAACGACATCTGTCTTGTTGTGGATGGTGTGGAATATCCAGCACACCGACTTATACTCTGTGCTTCTAGCGATGTTTTCCAAGTAAGTGCAAAGAAATAAATATATATATATATATATTTAAGATTTGGTACAGAATGATGCTCTTAATATTAACTGGTATTCAGGTGATGTTGATGAGTCCACAATGGAGTGAGTCTCAAGAAAGCAGGGTAACCCTTCAAGAAACGCCTCAGTGCGCGCCAATATTCAGTGAATTTTTGCGCTACTTTTACACTGGTCAAATAAGAATAAACTATGGAGTTGTTCTACCTATATTATCTCTAGCCGATAAGTACAATGTCAAAGATTTGATATTGTTGTGCCTTGACTACATGCGAAATCATATTGCGCTTGCTGCCATACATGGCACTCTGGTATCGTGGCTGCAATACACATTGAACTGTGGTCATCACGACATTAGCCAAGCGTGCCAAAACTTCATCAAGTGGAACTTGGGGCTTGTGGCCAAAACCGCGGACTTTGGGAATTTCGATTTAGATATCCTAGTATCGTTGTTGCACCAAAGCAGTTTAGTCATAAAGGACGAGATGACGCTCTACAAGTGCCTAGAATTTTGGTTGGATCATCAGGCAGATCGATTGAGAGCGCAGTTGTCGCCGGAGGAATTAGAGGCGACGTTGCATCAACTGGTGATAGCAGTTATGTCGCCCGTTAGATTCCCGATGATGTCCCCGCGACAATTGGCCGACCTACTACTGTCGCCGTTGACAAAAAAATATAAGGAATTTTTCGTAGAACGTATGTCAATCGGCATGTCCTTCCATTCGGGTCAAACGGACAGAGTGAGAGAAGTGAGTCTTAGTGAGGAGGACGGCGCTTTGCTGTTCGAACCGAGATTGTACACCGTCGATACGTGCAGCTCGTTACTGACCATAGAAAACTTTCACGGTCTGCCATCATATCACACGAGGACACTTGTGTTTTCCAGTCACTCCAATTTAGCGGAATACGCCGGCGACAAAACTTGCGAGTGGGTGGTAGACATCTATCCTAAGGGTGTATGGTTCAAGAAATTTTTCCTCATAGTATGGCAAGGTACGGTAGAGATGCCCGAGCATGTGAAGCGATCGGTGAGATTGTCGTTAACGTGCAAAGAGCCACCGATGAACAGTCACATGCGCGTAAAGATCGGAGTTTTGATTTACGGTTTGCAAGATGGAGTGGAACATATCGCGAGAGTCACCGAAATCATTCACAGATTCAGTAGAAAGGATCGTGTTCTGAATCTGGACGATCTTCTGCCGTTCGAGGAACTCAATCCGCAACAGGGCTCGGTATCGGAAAACGTGGTGTCTCCTTTCTTAGTGGGTCCCAACAAAGACATGCTCAAATTACATATTGTTATATCGCCAGCCAATTAGCGTTTACGACGTCACATTACATGTATCAAAGTAGAAAATCACAGCGAGAAAAATGTTGTTTACATTCTATGTTTTTCCAAGAATGAAAGAGGATATTATGAATTTTATGTGTTTATATCATGCAACTACGTTTATTTTCTTTTTTCTGTTTCTTACGTGTAAATATTTTCCCAATATTTTTCCAAATACGAATATTGACGAAGTTAACATGTAGTACACACACATATAATTGCTTCTTCTCTATATATCATATATATTATTTTCGAAATTTTAAATATCGATCTTAAGGAAACGCTGATACAAAAAATAATATCTTAATGAGGTATATTACATTACGAATGTATTGTCAAATGTGCGATATACTTGAATAAAAAATTTTAGTAGCCCCTGCTGCCATACTGTTAATGTGATTCGTTACATATAAACTCCTCCTTCTACGATTTTGTCTAATGTCTGTAAGATACGAATGTGTGTACTGTATATAGCTGAGTTGCGAATATTATTTTAATCACAAATTATGTGGTTATTGCGTGCACAAAATGCGGTAACATGCAGAATGCGAGCGCACTTTATGAACACAGATACATATGTTAATATAGACTTGTGTATATTAGTTCTAACTCGCAAACCGATATTACATTTTTTCTAACGAGGTCGCCAATAAAATGTGTATGTAAAAATTATGAGCAGTAATTTTTCTAGAGACAAGGGATATCACTTATTTCACCTGAGATAAGAAAAATATTTCTTGTCTGATATGTACAGAACTTACGGAGGTTCCGTATCTTGTTAAAGAGAGGAAGGGTAAGAGAATTTCCTAAAATGTAAGTGCGTCTAGCTTGAGATGCAACCTTAAATGCCGTTTTATTATTGTTATTATTTTTTTATGTTATTATCGCACTTTGAAGATACGGAATACGTTTGCAAGTTTTATAAAATTTCTTATATAATATATTTTATTATATTTATTTTCTTTTTACTACCTAACCACCGATATTACGTGTTCCTGCGTTGAGGATTTAGTTTCTTAACTTATCAATTAATATTGTACCCGGAGCGAGACTAAGATCTGAGATTAAATAAACATGTAATCTTTATTCTTAAATGCGTTATATATAGCAGTCTTAATTTTCAAAATCCCACACACACATAAGCATATAATATCATTTCTTTATAACGATATGCTTATTTACCTTATTAAAATGTGATTCGAATTATTAAGTCTAATATTAAAGATAAATTGTTTTTTTGAAAATGTTTATAAACGCAAAAATAAATAACGAATACAATCTCAATATGACAGTTGTAATGATAAAAGAGATTAAAATTTTATCGAGTGTGCTTGTTTGATAATACACATGCATACATTACTACAGTAGGATTTGTGAAATAGGTCACTTTATATATGTGTTATAATAGCCTTGAACAAGCAGTGAAAGGCAGACTTTGTGTTTTGTCAGTAGTATCTTTTACACTTCTCGGACGCAGCAGTCACGCATATCGTCTTGCTCTCTATTAAATAGTGTAAGGAACATTATTACTTAATTATTAAATAATATATGATTTGTTTATATTTATATAGTAACGTGTCAATGGATCTTGATCATTCGAGGATAGTGCATTTAAAAGCCTTAATCGTACTCTCTTTAATACAATTTTGAAGAAATCTTTTATAATATGCTGCAAATTAACATGTTGTGTTTTCATGAAAAGAAAGAGCAATTTCTGAATAAATTTTTATTTCTATAAATTTTTCTGGGCATTTTAGTTTCAGAATTACATTTTTTTAACATTGAATAACTTACTCGTAGTTTTTGTTAATTTATTCACTTTGTTAATATAGTTAATATTGCATATTTGTATAACAGGATCTTTGTTCAGAATATTTGCATTTTCCAGATACAAAACATGAAATTATATTCCGTTTCGGACGGTCCGCCGTCTCTCGCGTGTCGTCAGCTGTTGAAGGCTTTGGATATCGAGTACGAGTTGATCGATGTGGATTATGGAAAAGGCGAACATATGACTAAAGAGTACGAAGAGGTATTTCTTAAAAAGAAAGAGAAAAAAGATCTCTCATATGAATAAATAACGCGTAGAAGAAACATTAAAACCGCATCGATTCTTCCAGCTAAATCCACAGAAGGAGATACCTACTCTAGTCGATCATGATCTTATAATGGGCGAAAGGTGAAAAGTGGTCCAAGATATTCGCTATCGATTCCAAAAATTGCGAAAAATTTTTCTTCCCGATATTAAACATCTAAGGAAAATATCCGTTATTTTTACGGTTGTTTCTCGCAAGCATAAATATTAGATTTAAGCAGATGCAATTCACGCTGTGAGAGATAAAATAATGAGAGACGCGTATATTATAAATTATTTATAGTGTTATCCGACTTTTGCATAATTCATTTTGTCTTGCAGCAACGCTATTTTACAATATTTAGCCGACCAGTATGATACGAGCGGTAAACTATATCCGAAGGATCTAAAATTGCGCGCGATTGTCAATCATCGTCTGTGCTTCAATTTGGCGCTTTATTACCGTAATATTTCCGAATACGTTGTAAGTGCGTAATGAATTAAATTTTCTCGTCATAAGAATGTTTATTCGCAATCGCATTTCGCAGATGGCACCGATATTCTTCGATTATCAACGCACACCATTGGGTTTGAAGAAAACGAAGATGGCACTGGATATTTTCAACACATATTTGCAACGCAAAATTCCGCATATGCGGCAGGTAGTGAGTATATATACGTATTATAAAATTCTGTCGGTAAACTTCTTTTAAACAAACAATACAATCGGTGAGATTAAAACGTACACGCAAACTTGACAGCGCTATTAGACGACTATGACAATGCAGTAAAACAGCTAACAAAGCATTTACAGCTGTGTATAATTAGTATTCACGATAACAATGACACGGGATATTTGTGAAAATCGTAATCATAATAATTACATAAAGCGGCAAAGAGTTTTCATGATATATTTTTAATAACTTGAATTTGAAAAAAGACCCCGAGAAGCACATTCGCGATAAGAGTGGAAAATGCATGTGTATATTATTATTTTTTTTCTTATTTTTAATGTATTTACTATAGCGACAAAAATTAAATACGTATATTTCTCTTGTATTTATTTATATAGATAACTTAACGATCGCCGATTTTCCGCTGATAACAGCGACGATGTGTCTGGAGGCCATTGACTTCAAGTTGGACGCGTGGCCTTACGTGGCGAAATGGTACGAAAATTTCAAACGGGAGCACCCTGATCTTTGGGAAATCGCGGCGGGCGGAATGCGGGAGATCAGTTACTTCGAAAAACATCCGCCTGATTTATCCAGCATGGATCACCCGATACATCCGGTGCGCAAGAGCGCGTGAGGGAGTTTTCGCAGCAGAATATAAACAAATAATTAACACACATAGACATTTGTAGATTCGCAGTTTTTCTACATATGATATGAAGAAAATGATGACAATAAAATAAGTGATATTTTTACTGAGATTTATTATCGACATATATACATATATACGTCACATTCGCTCGCAATTCTCTTTCACGATACCTTGTATATCAACATTAAACTAGAATTTATATCGCAATACACTTTACGATAAGTGTTAGAATTACTGCGATTACAACCTTCGCGTCGTGTATTAATTGTTTTGGGTAATTGACAGTACATATATGTACAAATAAAACGAGTCTACGCGCATTTAAATTAAATGTTGCACTTATCGCAAAACTTATATACGCGATACACCTGTTATAAATTATGTACAAGATGATTATATCGAGTAGTGCATAACACAAATGAAGATAATTCACTCATCAATGAAAGAATTCTATGAAAATTCTCTTATGTGATAACTATAAAAATATTTTTACGATTAATAATTTAAGATTTTATTTATTTAAAAGTTCACATACGTATATCATAGATATATTGTTATTTGAGTTCTCGACTTTTGAAGTTTCATCGTGAACACAGATTCTGGAAAAAAATTCATCACGAACCTTAATAATCGTCAACTTTATTCAAGTAAAATTTAAGATAATATGTATGTGACAACGATATATATATTGTAAATTGAGCTGCCATTACCTTACCTCCCCCCCCCCCTACCTCAAGAATCTTGTTTGCATATTAAATATTCCTCTTCTTACAGATTACAATCAATCACAAATTTCGAGACCATCGTTCACTGGAACACTATGGTAGAATAGGTTTAAAATGTATTACTCGAGTTAGAATTTTATATATATTGATAAAACTACTATATTAACCCTGTAATATTACGCTAACACCATGGGGTATAAGGGTTTTATTCTGAGTCGTTGTAAATACGACGTTTTGTAACAAAACGTGCGCGTTAATTCTCGTTACAATATAAACACTTTTGCTATGCGAACGATACTTTATACTTTATATAAATCAGCAATATCTTTACAGACGAAAAAACGGTATTTATCGGAGATAATACGCTATTTCTCTGATTGTCTTTACGTATATCTGTTTCTAACTTTCACCAAAATACGTCGATAACAATGTGAAACTGTCGAAAGAAAATTTTGATACAAAGTATTACACCTAACATTTTCTGTTTTTTTTTAAACAAATTGAAATCGATAAATCTCATGGAAAGTTTCCAAATTTTCTGACTGTTTATTCCTGATTGTTCTATCGGATGGAAAATTAAATCCATCGATATTTCGATGATTCGCAAATTGTTTCTATTTTTGGTAAAACTGATATTTTTTCAGTTTTGTTCCATTTTTCATTATTGTATAATGGCAAATTCTCTCTTTCGCTTTTTACAACGGGACAAACTTACACTGTTGGAAAATTTGTATTTTCTTATTAAAAAATATGCCGGTTAAAATTTATGTGTTAAATATTTAATACATTCATGTGTTTATTTAACATATTACTGTTGTGTTAATTGAATTCAAATGTTAAATTATTAAAACAACTGAAAAAAAGTGTAAAAATAACACAATGTGCATATATTTTTAATCTCATACATCCCAGATAGCCAAGTCTGCTAAAAATAAATTTTATGAAAACTTGCTACAGATTTTGTTGACAAGACGAATGCAAATTTGATACAAGATTTGTTTTATCCGATGATGTCACCACAATGCCAGTAGAAATGTAACAAAATCTGCTGACATAATTTGATAGCAAATTGAAGTCAAAAACCGAGCAAAGCTTACTGACATGACTGACATTAGATTGTCGGCAGAAACTGAGCAAGATCTGGCGTGCAGAATCTGATGGCAGATTGGCAGCAAAAACTGAACAGAATCTGCAAATTAACTATTATTTAAAATAATATAGCTCAGTTGCTTACCGCTACGCGGCGCGTTATTCACTATCTATACCCGTATTCAAGTTTTTGTCATGAGTGCATATAAAGTCTGCAAAACGCCGCTAATAATATTGTGATATCTATTTTTATCAGTTCAATTTTTGACACAATTCCCATACAGGGAATTTGGATATTGAACTGATTTTTGGAAAATCGGACAAATAATTGTTCGATTTTCACTTATTCAGATAATTTCTGTCCGAAAAAATCTTTAATATAATAAATTAAATTATTTAAATTTACCTATATGTTTTAACATATTAATATATGTTATTATTATATATGTATTAATACTGTAATTGGTCTTATTTTTTACCGTTAAAAGAACATCAGAAAATCATTTTCCGTGAATGTAATATATTACGTCATTTTCGGGTTTCATGAGAGCTAACTTAGAATGTCTAATTGATCATTTCGTGACCAAAATTTATCGTCACTTTGCTATTTAGGATTGAGATTTTAAATCCATTTATAAATATATCATTTTATATAAATGGCTAAAAGCTGCAGATTTTGTTCAGTTTTTGCTGCCAATCTGGCGTGAGATTCTCCTACGCAGATCTTGCTCGATTTCTGCCGCCAATTTGACATTAAGTTATGTCAGCAAGCTTTGCTCGGTTTTTGCCATCAATTTGCTGACAGGTTATGTTCACAGGCTTTGCTGGCAAAACATGAGCTTATTGCGGACACAGATGGCATCGGATTTGTTACCAAGTTTTGACCGAATTTTATGCCAATTTGGCGACAATTTGCTATCAAATTGCTATCATACCTATTATATGTTTCGTATCATTAGTGACAGGATTTATCTGTTAAAGTTTACAGAAAAAAATATTGATTTTATTCTATAATAGGAGTGAGACTGACTACAGACCGTCAATAACATTTTTCCAAGTTAATTTTATCATTAAAAATATATTGATTTTATACAAAATTTATTTCAAATTATTTAATTAATTTTGTGTTAAAATATTAATATAATATTAGTGTCACCATTTAACATAAGCTAAATTTTCCAACAATATAGAGTAATTTTACATATTCTGTATCTAGCTGTCATCCGAAACTGTTTTCTATTGAACCATTGATCTACGGCTATCAAACATACACATATGTATATCGATACGTTAATATCGTTAAAACCACAGAAATATATATCTCGGACGCATTTTCAATTCGATCGAATCGATCCATATGTGAATACTTAAATTGTAAAAACGATAATTGTATAGCAAAAGAATGGAAAACTTCAATAATAAAAGATGTCAGACACACAGCTATTAATTTCTTCATTAATATAATTCTGCAAAATGTTTCTGAACAATAGATTCACGAAATAAGCCTTTTTTCTTTGCTTTTGATTGCTAGCAGAAGGGATGTTTTGTTTAATAAATTACAATATATGAATTTTTAATAAAAATTATGAAATTTAAGAGGTCTTCCTAGTTTGACACTCTGAAAATAAGACGATTTTCGGGAATTTTTTTTAAAGAAAAGTGTAAAATATATTAATTCTAAATTTTGCACGTTTATTAAATAACATTCCAAGTATATTCCGAATTTTTTTCAAATAAAAATATTTGTTTGTTTCGAAGTTATAGTAGTCCAACCAGGGTGTCTTAAAAAAAAATTGTTCGTGGCAAACATGATTCCAATATAATCACACGATAATCACACATACAGATTAAGAATCTTCTTGATTTTTTATTTCTGATGATTATAACGGCTGGAATCATGTTCGCCATTTTTTTAGACATCCTGGGTGGACTACTATAACTCCAAAACAAACAAATATTTTTGTTTGAACAAATTCAGGATATATTTGAAATGTTATTTAATAAACGTGCAAAGTTTAGAATTAATATGTTTTATACTTTTATTTAAAAAAATTCCCAAAAATCGCCTTTATTTTCAGAGCGTCAAACTAGGAAGATCCCTTAAAGAAGTATATATACTCGATATAAGAAAGTACTTGTTTTACAATAGATTTTCTATCCGCATTTGTTTCTCGCTTAATCCTAGTTTAATTGATTTGATTATTTCTCGCTTTTTAGAGCTATAACAAAATCAAAAAGAGCTAAGGAGTCGATTAAACTACCATCGAAAATGACTGACGTTGATGAAACGGCATATTGTTAGTGGACCATTAAGGAGACCCTAAAAAAGTACAGAAGAGATACTAATAAAGTTATTCGCTAAGCGAATATTCGTTTATATTTGAATGATAACTTTGGCCATTGAGCCACTGCCAAAGGAATCTATATATCGCTGCCATAATCCCGTAATTATTGCTTCCGTTCTCGACGTGTTTAGTCACCGAACTCTGCCTGACGGCGAACGTAGGTGTGATTTTATATAACCGGTTCGATAATCGATCACGTCGCGCGACGATCCATCTGACATGCCGTGCCTGTGTCTCCTGCTCCACCTGCAAGCGAAAACCGTGTTATTCGTGTCGATTCGAACAATCGTCAACTATAGGAATATCAATCTGCATGCAAAACGCGATTTTCTTTCGGCAAAAAAATCTCGCGTGGAAACTTTCAGACTCTTCTGATTTGCTTCACGAATTGTGAAAAAAATACATACAATTGTGAAAAGAGAAAAAAGTAATTTTTTTCTATAATTGTTCTTTTTTACTTTTATTCTTATTTATAGTGTATAAGAATGATGTATTATTGCATTTCAAGTTATCAAATTTAAATAAAAATGTTTATCGTATTTTTTTTGATATAGCAACTTCGACAAGGAAAGATTATGAATTTAATTTGTTATTATATGTATATGTCAAACTCGGAATTAGAATGCGTGATGTTTCTTACATGTGCGTGTAAATTTAAAATAGCATTATCTTAATATTTTAAATTTTTCCTTTTAATTTTTATATATTTATATAATTGTGTCAGAAAATCTTCACGCGAAAGTATCGAATTTGTATCTATCGCAAACAGTCACGGATATCCCATTATTACAAGTGAAAAAATGTATAATTTCCTTTATGCAATTTATTTAATATGATGATATTAAAAATTCCCTTAATCATCAATATAATCGATAATCACATGGGATTGACCGTCTGTTTTGCAAGATATGCGATATTAACGAGCTGAATCACAACAATAATTGTATCGCCGACACAGCATGACACATATGTCGCAATGCTTCATTCCGAAAATTTGCGTGGCACACACGGGGGCGATGTATATATATATATATAATAAAAGTAAAATTTACTTGAGACATTCATACGAGACAGAATAACTAAACGAATCACTACGAACAAGTAAATGCGAAGAAAAAGGGAGAGAGAAAGATTTGAAGTTTTACAGAGAGACATTCTTCATTGTGCTTTCATATTCAGGATATCTCACGACAATTGGCATCTTTCTCAATCAAAGGTTTCGATCAATTAAATCTTATCTTGTTAAAAAAATATATAAATTTTGCGATACTCCTCAAATTACAAATGATGAAGATGGTAGAGCTTTATTTTCCAATTTTAATTAAATTAACAGAATTTTAATTTACCACCTTCTTATTAAACATTATGAAGAAAGAAGAAGGATTTTCTTTTTATGAAAAATGCGCGTAGAATATATCCTGTATATATTCGCTATCAACACCTTTACGCTACATTGCAATCAATCATTTAGCCGCCTAGCTTAGAAATAATTAGAGCAATATAATGACATTACGCAACTAAATATTCAGCGCCTTCGCTCTAGCAAATTCCTGCTCAATTACCCAGCACTTTTCTCATACATATCCCGAGCGACATAGAACAACAAGACGCTATACACGATGCTACTTCAGTCGCCAGCCAACTATCACGCGCTCGATCCGACCTTGATCTTCCCGCACCTGATCTCTCCCACCTGATGTGTGTCATTCTTACCACGTCGTGCGTGGTTTTCGCGCCACCAGCCTGATAGTTCTCATACCTTGGTGTTGCTGATTATGAGGATCGTGTGAGTAGCTGTTGCTGACGACGGTGGTGGTGGTGGTTGTAGAGGTCGAGGTGGAAGGAGGGACACAGCGTGATTGGATTTCGGAGATCGAGCTGTACTGTTGGGAGTTGTTAACGTGACGTTGACTGCTACCGCTACCGGTGTTGTTATTGTTGTTGTTGTTACTGATCGGCAGCAGCGTCTGGCCGTCTCCATGAGCAGCGATCACGCCGTAACTTCTCAGACGTTGCTGACGTTGCTGAAGAGAAGCCGCGCGACCCCTAAGGAAAGTCCTGCCGCTCTGCCGCTGGCTGCCCCCCGGGCTGGTACTGCATATATATACATCAAGCCCGAGACTCTCATCAATCGAATCTCTCGATTATCTCCGCGCGGGGATAGACAACACCTGTTGGGGGTGACTCCTTTCTCGACGGTATGTCTCGTAGCGCGGTGTGTCTCGTTGGTCTTTTTTTTTAGTGTAATTGGGAGAAACTGGTCGCGGATTCATCAGCAATACCGTCTCTTACTCGAGAGCTACGTTTCTCGTGCTCACGTTAAATCTCGGCGATCGGGGCGGAGGTCGAGGTGGAGGGCACGGATATTCCCGTCGTAGAAATTCGGAGACTTGCCATTAAATGTTTCACCAAGTCATTGATCACGGTATAAATTATACAGTTCGATAAAACAAAAAAAAAACACAAAAAATCGATTCCTGTGGTTCTTTAATATTAAATATAGACGATTCCGGCTTCCAATTTGCTCCATTACGTCACAATTTTGAAAAATTTACGATTAAAATTGCAAGAAAAGACTTTTAATTTGTTTTATTATATTATAACCATGATATATAAAGAAATTTTGTTGAAGAAGTTTTGTTACAATTAAAGTTAATTATGTTATCTACAACTTTTAATCTTTTAAAGAGATTTATTGCGTCGATTATAATTCATAAAATATTTATGGTTAAATACAAAGTCTATTACGGAAAAGTTGCAAATTAGATTATTGAAGATTTATCAACTAATTTTCAATTACGTTTATTCAAACTTATAGGTTTTTAAAAACATGAATCTGATGTCAAAAAATTAATAAATTTAAAATAATAGATATCAAAATTTAAAAAATTTGTTTTGGATTTTTGCAAAAATTTATATATACATACATATATGTAAAAATTTATGTATATATTTTGAATTTAATTTTGACATTAAAAAATCGTTACGTTCTAAATAAATTTTAAATATAATTGAAAATTGCTCGGTAAATCTTCAATAATCTAATTCTCGCAATTTTTTCATAGTAAATCATATTTAACCATAAGTATCCTATTAATTGTAATCAACACAATAAATTCCTCTTGAAGACTGCAAATCCTAATAACACATGCGCAACTTTAATTATAACAAAACTCTAACGCGTCACATACTATAGAATATGAAACACATTAAAATATCCCTTTCTTGCAATTTTAATTACCAATTTTTGACGTGATGGGATAATTTAAAACCCAAAATCGTATTCAGTGCCATAAAAAAAGCTGCGGAAAGTAAGTACTCTTTTTCGCATGTTCGAAAAAAGCTATTTTTTGTTTAGTTTTTCTTGTTTTTTTGTAAAACGGAAAGGATAATTTACAGAATTGTATAATATAAAATCTAACTATTTTATCATAGAAGTCTTTTATATAATTTTGTAATAAGAAAAATATCTAAAAAAAATATTTGTTACTCCAAAAATATAATTATACATAAGAAAAAATGTAAATGTTCCTATTTTTAGCGGTTTCCATCGTTCTTTTTTTATCTTCACAAATTTATGAAGAAATTTATATTATAAATTCTTAAATACGATAAAATTATGTAATTAATTTTGAATTAAATACAAACTTACAGTACAAATGTCGCAGAATTTCTATGACGGCCGGGTCACTAATTAATCAGGCGGGACACTGGGGCGAACAGACAAAAACATGATTAAATTATGTGTTGAGGGAAGAAATAGATATACCGTTCCAAGATGCTAAGCAATCTCTCAAGATTTCCGAAGAGACAATGACGGAATTAAATCATGAATCTAGCATGTGTTTTATCATCGATCCAATATTGAATTAAAAGATTTTGGATGAATAAGAATGATCGCTGGCATACAGAAACATCGAATGCATCGAAGTTAACTGAATGACCAAAAGAAGCGAATGATATCGGGAGAAAAAGAAGCGTGAAGAAGAGGCATGCCGTTTTGCCTTAAGAGAAAAAAGCAAGCCGGTGAAAAGTAAGCCAAGCTCACACGTGTGCATGCAAAATGGAAAAAATCGAGAAAAATTTAAATTATAAATCATGCGCCAATTGACACTTATATCGCTCTTTTACGGAAAATTCATCGAGAAATGATAATTCTTGCTCTTTATTGCTTAGCTAAATGTGACAGTTTATCCGATATAGTAGAGCGAAAAATTACGACTACAATTTATTTTCGAAGAAATAATCTTCTTGCCAGTTTGTGTGTCATATAATCGTTTTAAAAAAAAATATTGAAATATATATCTACTGCATATTTTAAGTGCCGTATTATTATAAAAGTGATACATCTTCACATTTATCGAATATTTCGGACTTTTGGACCATGCTATTTCTCTTACATGTGAGATTATCCGAAAAGCTTGCTTTGCAATTTTACAATGCTTATGAATAAGCAGTGTTCAGTTATTGAGAAAGAGGATGAATTTTCGGTCTAGAGCAAGACGTATGAGATGTATTTTCTTACCTTGTACTGTGACTCATGAGGACTACGTTTCTGTAACAGCATATAATGGATCCTGATTGTTGGGAAGCGAGTGATGAAGTGTCGACATTGATTTCACAGACAACAAGCAGCTTAAGCGATTTAATCATTTATTTTCCCATTTTTTTTTTTACCTAAACAATTCGAGTTCTAAGAACCGAATAATGTACGTTAAAAATTTGACGAACAAGTTTCATGAATAGCAACCATTTTTGTATGATTTTTTAGCAAGAATAAAAAAACCAATATTTAGAGATAAATTATGACGAATGTATAAAGATTAAAAAATTGAAAAATTTGACGTGTCATTTTATAGATAAATTCCAACACTTCCAAATAAATTTTTTAATGGATTTAAGTCTTTAAGTGTGAAAACAATACATGAAAAATAAAACTTTGAAAAATAAAATTTTGTAAAACTTTTTTTTAAAACCCTCTGTGTTGTTTGCAAAATAATATTTAAAAAATGGCAAATGCAAGAGACTTATTTCAGATACACGCTGTTCTTGAAGCTTAGAAAATATTAAATAGGAGAAGAACTAAAGAAAAAGTAGTTCGGCTCACACGTAGATTAATATTTCACGCTGTATCTAAATGTGTCATTGATATTTTTAAGCGAAAGCCAAGTATTTGACTTTTTACCCCGCGATTACATTATCACTCGTGTATGTGTGTGCGCTGCGCTATATAAAATATGCTCATTTAATTATATACTTTAAACCTGTCGCATATATATATTCCAGGTATCCTGTAAAATAATATCAGTGCTCTGGTCTTTAATTTCTGTTTAAGCGTAACGAGAGTGTGCACGAGAGTTGCCTCATCTAAATGCGAAAGAAAATCGCAATATGCTTGGCATAATCGCTCGGCTGATATATCTATGCAGCGAAAAAAAATACTTCGTCTATGAAACCTGGTATGTTATCGCATATGGATTAGCTGCAAAGCTGCAAAGTGGCTGGATGAGACGCAAAATAAATTTGAAGAGTTTGCGCTTCAAAACACAAGGTTCAAAATCGAAACCGTACAGGATCTGTCAAACGAAAAAACGATCGCAAGTGATATAATGGTGAATTGCAAAAAAAATTCTTCACGTGTTCGCGCGTTTCATCAGGCAATGTTTTTTTTTGTGACGAAAGGGAGATTTCTTTTTGTTGAAATTATACGTTGCATAAAAACGGGTGTATATAAAGTTTTTTTTAGAAATCGCGTTCTGTGTCATTTTACAAAAGCAATTTGTATAAAATATATTTTGTACGCTTTCAGAAAATTGAAAGAATTAAGGCAGCGTAAATGATATAAATGTATATATATATATATATATATATATATATATATATGTATATATGTCAAGCACTCTACTTGAGTGAGACTACGCGCTGCCTCTATTCTGGTGCCAAGTAAGGTAAAAAGGACAGTCCGTATCGTTGCAAGATTAAAGAAAATATATAGAGAAAGAGAGAAAGAGAGAGAGAGAGAGAGGGAGAGGGAGAGAGAGAGAGAGAGAGAGAGAGAGAGAGAGAAAGAAAGAGAAAGAGAAATAGACAAAAGTAGGATAGAGAACTCTCTAAAAAAACTATAAGGACTCTAAAAGAGAAAATAAATAAAATCCGAATTAAAAGTGCATACCACAGAACCGCATTATATGTGGAATACAAGTTAAGAAAACGTACCGAAGGAGCCTCGTTATGTAATCGGGCCAATTATCCGGGAACATCACGAGGAAGAAACCGACCGCTATGAAGATCATGCCTGCCAATTTCATACCCATAAAGTACGCCCCGTAGAAAATAACGTCCAGTGCTGTATCAATTATATATGAAAATTAGTAAGATAATAGTATGTGAATAAAAAATAAAGGATAAATATAATTCTATTAATTCCGTATCCAAAATTTATGCAAATAGAGAATATTTTTATTTTCAAGCTCATTTCTTTCGTTTCTTTTTTCGGTAAACCTAGATATTAACACTGACCTCACCGATTTCAATAACCTTGACATATGTTGTCAAGGATATGGCTCTGAATAACTTACAAAATATTTTAGCCGTCGCTCATTGTTTATTACAAAGTTATTAACAATTAATAAATGATATGATAAGAACACGTATTAAATGCGATAATCTGAACTTCTCCATGCATAAGCGTTATATATTTAAGTATTTAGTTGTATAACTTATTAATTGTATATTTAAGTAATTGCATGGGCGGGAGAGGAGCTTTAGGCTTAAACCAAATTTTAATTTTAAATCAGGATAGGTTTGGGTTAGGTTATCTTCTGGAAGTGGAGCCCTCCCATAGGAGGGGGGGGGGGGGGGCGGAACCCATGGAGGCGTCCACACATATACTTTACAACGCGAAGCGAAGTCCACCCCAATTCTTGTGTGGATGGAAAAGTATATGCATGGACACAGTGGGTTCCGCCCCTCCTCCCCCTACGGGGGGGCTCCACTTCCGAAAGATATAACCTAACCCAAACCTATTTCTGATTTAAAACTAAAATTTGATTTGGGTTAGGTTAGGTTATATCTTCCAAAAGAGGAGCCCCCCCCGTAGGGGGGGGGGGGGAGAATCCACTGCGTCCACGCATATACTTTACAACATGAAGCGAGGTCTATCCCACAATTCTTGTGTAGAGTGTGTGGGCTGCGAAATATATGCAGTCTTATATTGCAAGCATCGGTCGGTCAAAATCTTCAATTGTTAATAACTTTGTAATAAACAACGAGCGACGACTAAAATTTTTTGCAAGTTATTCAGAGCCATGTCCTTGACAACATATGTCAATGAAATCGGTGAGGTCGGCGCTAATATCCAGGTTTACCCTTTTTTCTTTTATAATTTAAAATTATTTAAATTAATTTAATTTAAAAGGCTCAATTTATTCAAAAATATTCAAAGGATCAAAAAAGGCCAATACAAACAAAAAAAATGTTAAATAATTGACGACGTTCTTATTATTATCAATTAATGTATCTAGTAAATTTTAAAAAATTAATTAAAAGCGTGGGACGTTTAATTAAATTTAATTAATTTACGTGAGTGCGTAATATTTTAAAATAACTAGTTGATTGTTTTACACGTACCAGCGGACACAGGTACAGCTGTGATTAATCCAAGAGTAATGAACAGGTCGTAAGTGAGGGCGATGCTGAAATTGCCGAGCATATTCGCAACTGCAAACAGATCGTTCAAAGTGCATATCAATCACGAGTATACACGAATTTATATACACTAAAAATAAAATTCTTTTCAATCAGATAAATACATTTTGTTAATTTTGATTTGTTTTACTTAAATTATATATTTTGTTTTCAAAAACATTGTTATATTAAATAAATTATAAGTTGCATGCAATATAAAAATTATAATTTTTTAAATATATTATTTAAAATTTTAATATAAAAGATATTTATATATCTAAAAGATAAAAAATTATTATTGAAATAAAGAAAACCCTCCTGAAACAAACAGCAAAAAATTAAAAAATGTTTTTTTAAAGGAAGTAATTTAGTATAATAAAGATAAAAAAACAATTTTTTTATTACAAATAAAAGCATACTTTGCTTTTATTTTATATTTTACTAATTCAAATATATTTGCTGCTTGATGGAAATAACTAATTCCTTTACAAGTATTTAAATAAATAATTCTTCTAAATAAAAAAAATTTTTTTTTCGATTCAGTACATTCTTTTCAGTGTACATTAAATAGTTTAGCTCGATGTGAGCTCGGACCTAAATGAAGGATGCTGGCGGAGAGTAACGCTGCCCAGGGTAGTCTTGTCCAATGCATGGTTTCCACCCCGGAAAAGTACAAAGCCAGACAAATCGGCCATAACAAAGCGGCGTTGCATAAACCGATAAGGGAGAAAAATAGAGACATTTGACCGAACGTAGTTTCTCCTATTACTTTCTTAAAGAGAACCTACGAGAAGGGGAAATAATTTATATTATTTAAAGATTTTCACATCTTGCAATTGCGATTCCGCATCTAATATAGGTCGTTGCATATAGCTTACTTTATAAACGGCAGAGCCAGCTGCCGCTGCTGTAGCTAAAACGACACCTCCGAGCGTCGGACTTCCGGTTATGCCGTCCATGTAAGCTAAGAGCGCGATGCCGGTGTTGCACAAGATCACCGCGACTATCTGTAACAAGATTTCAAGAGTTCAATGATGAAAATAAAGCCTGTTGTTATAAAAATTCAAGAAAAGTGTATTTTATGACATCGAACACAAGAACATCATTTTTTAATCAGAAGTTTACGACTTTTAGTCTTTAAAAAAGAAATTTATTCTGACAATTATGGTTAATAAGATATATTTATAATTCAATATGGGATCTATGACAAAAAAATATTGTAAATTAGATCGAGATAAATTGAGGATCTACAAACTAAGTTTTCAATTAAGTTTATTCAAACTTAAAGGTTTTTAAAATCGCTAAACATGATTCTGACGTCAAAAGATTGACAAATTTAAAATAATAGATATCAAAATTTGAAATTCTTTTTAGATTTTTGAAAAACTTTGTACATACATAATGTAAAAATTTACATATATATTTTGAATTTGATTTTCTATAATTTTATATAATAAATTTATTTTTATATGATTACATAATTTTATTCATATATTTTATATAATTACATAATTATATTCACATATTTTAAATTCAAAATTTTGACATTTAATTCAGTAATCTAAAAAAAACTTTAACTTTCACTTTAAACATAATAAATAAATATAATTAAAAACTATTTGATAGGTCCTCAAGGTTTAATTCGCAAGTTTTTCATAATATGAAAAACTTTTTTATATTTAATCATAAATATTCTATAAATTGTAATTAACACAAGTTTCTTTTGAGAACTGAAAATCTCCTAATTACACATATATAATTCTTTGATTATAACAAATTTCTTTAGCTTCTTAATTTGCTATGTTATCTTTATCTGTATAAAAAAAAAATTTAACATTCTTTATATATATAAAATTAATTTTTACATTGAGTTTTATAATATTTAATAAGTAACACATCTTTCTTTCCTTCTCTTTTCCTTTTCATAGCGTAAATGTAAATGGTATTTACTAAATTTTATCGATCGTTAACAAAATTACTTTTGACTCTCTCTCTTTTTCTGCTATATCAAAAGGATAAAAAAATATAACTTCTTCTTAGATTTACTAACCCTTACACCCACAAACTGTTCGTGAAGAATGACCCACGAGAGCAGGTAGACGCACGAAACGTTGGTCGCGAACAATGCCATTACGTCGGTGGCTAACAGTATTCGCAACGAGAGTATATACAAGTAATTCGTGATGACCCACAGGCAGCAGAAGAGACTGCATCTGAGTAAGAAGCGGCCGCCGGTGAAGCCCTTATCGCGAAAGCCGCGAAGGCTCTCGGCGATTATCTCGGAAGGGGTAACGCACTTGGTTCTGGCAGCCCGACAGATGAAGTACATCGGGAAATAGAGGACTTCCCAGTTGGTGCAGAACCACGTCGTGAAGAAGGGTGCGTCATAAGCGAAGGTGATCTAAAGATAATTATATATCATCGTATAAAAAAGAAAGAACGAGAAGTTTGTGAAATTAATAAGCTCACCTGCTGATGATGCAAATCGTCCGTGGAGGAATTCGCGGTGACGGACGTCTGAGAGACTTTGTCGTACTTGTAGTGAAAGTACAAATATTTGATGCAATGAGTTGCCCCGACCCAACTCGCCGTCACGCATATCGTCACGCACACCCCGAAATATATCTGCAATTGACAATAACATAATTCAACAAGAAGTAACTCTTTTTAACATAAGAAAAAAGTAATCATTTTCCGTAGGTTTTTTAACGTTTCAACAATTTCGGTTTTTAAGTTGCCTCATTATATCAAAATTTTGAGAAATTTACGATTAAAGTTGCAAAATAAGGATTATTATTTTAATGTATCTTATCATGTTTGGAACTCGTTAAAAAAGCTTTATTATAATCAAAGTTATGTATGTAAAATTAGAACTTTTAAAATTTAAAAAAAAAATTTGTTGTGTTAATTACAATTAATAGAATATTTATGATTAAATATAAAAAAAATTTTCATATTATGGAAAACTTGCGAATTAGAACAGTGAGGATCTATCAAACAGTTTTTAATTATGTTATTTATTATGTTTAAAGTTAACATTTTTTTTAGATTACTGAATCGAATTTTTGAATTTAAAATATATGAATATAAAATTATGTAATAATATAAAAATAAACTTATTATAGAAAATTATAGAAAATTGAATTCAAAATATATGTAAATTTTTACGTATATGTATATACAAATTTCTTCAAAAATCTAAAAAGACTTTTGAAATTTTGATATCTATTATGTTAAATTTGTCAATTTTTTAACATCAGAAACATGTTCAGCGGTTTTAAAAATCTTTAAGTTTGAATGAACTTAATTGAAAATTAATTGGCAGATCCTCAATCTATCTCATCGATCTAATTTGCAATTTTTTTGTGATAGATCCCATATTGAACTATAAAGATCTTATTAATCATAATTGACAGAACGAATTCTCCTTCTTTAAAAATTAAAAGTCGTAACAATACTTATATAATTCTGATTGCAATTAAACTTCTTCAGAATATCACATAGTTGTAACATAATCAACACATCACATAGCTGCAACATAATAAAGTATATTAAACTTTAAATGCAAAATTGATATTTTTTTTCTTGCATGTTTCTTATTGTTGAACCATAATCAATCTATAAATGATATAGAAATTTATAAAATAATTCTGAATCAAATGTCTCAATCTTCAACTATTATGTCTATTACGTATATATTAGTAATTTTATCATTGATCGCTATATTTTATTCAATCTACATTTCTGTTCCAACTATCAATTGTAACACAACTTTTAAACGATGATAATTTTAGCTTCAAGATGAAGTTGCAATCGACCTTCTTCGCGCTCTCGGCACAGCAGGAGGCGAAACACGCCGAGCTCGTCCGTTGAACGACCGGGGTCGTAGTCGGAGTCACGTGAATCGACGACCGAGTTTGAGCTGTCGATTGAACCTGAACACCCCCGGTCCCGCTATCGCCGCTTCCTACGGCACTTCCGGTGGTCTCCAAGGTGCGACAGCTGGACGCAGATTCGCGTCCATCGGCGACGGTGCAACCCTGTTGCTGCTCGCATCCTGAAATACATCGATGGCTGATCAGTTGAATTTTTATCTCCCAGGATCTTCATCTTCTCTCGACAGAGATATCTTTATCTGAATTTGTTGGGTTGCAAAAGGAAATTTAGACACCAATACTGAGCGTGTATTTTCGCTAACTGGACTGCAAAAAAAATTGACTGAAACTTCAGACACGCTTCAATTTTCGAACACACTTTTCCGAACTTTCGGAAAAACGACTCTGATGATTAAGATGGATTATCTGAAATTTCCCTTAGACACCCAAATCTGAAAATTCAAACAAAGATGTGTTTGAATTTTTAGAAAATTTTTTATTGTGTAAACTACCATCCATGATTATACAGGGTGATTCAAAACAACCTTCTGTCCTTACAATGTCATATACTTGACTCAATTTTAAGACGATTTTTCCTTTACCAAAATTTTTTGCGAAGCTTAGTTTTCAAATTATAAGCCAAAATAGTTAACGAATTACGGGCCGCGTACACGAGGCAGGCAGCGGCGGCGCAACTCACCGTCCGATGCTGGTGATTACGTGAAGCGCTCGCTGCGATCAACTGTTTGCTACATGCGATGGGTATAAAAGAGAAAGACAGAGAGAGAGAGAGAGAGAGAGAGAGAGAGAGAGAGAGAGAGAGAGAGAGAGAGAGAGCGTGTGTGCGATCAGCTGTTTGCTACACGCGATGGGTGTAAAAGAGAGAGAAAGAGAGAGAGAGAGAGAGAGAAAGGGAGAGAGAGAGAGAGAAAGAGAGAGAGAGAGAAAGGGAGAGAGAGAGAGAAAGGGAGAGAGAGAGAGAGAGAGAATGTGTATATGTGTGTATACGCGTATACGTTCTCTCTCACACATACACCCCATCGCATGTAGCAAACAGTTGATCGCAGCGAGCGCTTCACGTAATCACCAGCATCGGACGGTGAGTTGCGCCGCCCCTGCCTGCCTCGCGTACGCGGCCCGTAATTCGTTAACTATTTTGGCTTATAATTTGAAAATAAGCCTCGGAAAAAATTTTGGCAAAGGAAAAATCGTCTTAGAATTGAGTCAAGTATATGACATTGTAAGGACAGAAGGTTGTTTTGAATCACCCTGTATATAGATTATTATATATGAATTTTGTGCTCGAGGCAATGGAAGAAGCTACGAGATCGAATCTATTTTTATCCGCTCTCTGTCCGAATAAAGCCGTGGACAAAAGGTGTATGTATATGTGTGTGAGAGCGTATAGGCATGTCTTTTAACAGCTTAAAGTGATACGACGTGCGCAGCTTTTCGTAAGCATATCCTGATTTCGACATTTTTGCAATCTTATCTTCATACTATTTATAGAGGCAAACTATACTTCAGCAAACTGAAATATTACACGCGTATATATACTATGCGAGCGCTTTATATGATAATGTAAAGAGGCTGATATATATCGGAAATTGGTACTGATAAACTAATATAAAGAGCTAAGATGTAAGCTTTCTTGGAATTCTAACAATAAATTTTTTATAAATACGCTACAAAACGCTACGAATCCACCGGCGTTAGATCTGTTGCATTCTCCAATCGATATTGAAACGAGTCGTCGATGATCATTATATAGAGTATCATAAACCGACACTGTGTCTCCTTCCAGCCACAGATTCCAACCATAAACCGGTTCCTCTTTGGAAAATTTGGAATTAATTAGGAATATGGATCATTATTCGTTTCTAATGCTGTCAATACATGGAATAATTTTATAGATTATATAAGAAAAAGATTATATAAGAGAAAAAGAAAATATATCGATATATTATACATATACATATATAGGATGCCCAGGGTTATCCCATTACCTACTAATGACAAATTCTTGAGATCATTATAAGATGATTTTTCCTCAGCAAAAATATCGAGGCATCAATAATTTCTGCGTTATAAGTGATTAAAAAAGAAGGGCTTTTTGCAAACTAAACTTTATAGAGAGTTAAAACTACGTTATTTAATTAAATTCAAATAGAGTTTACTTTAATAGAGAGAGAGAGAATTTTAATTTAAGGTTTAGTTACAAAAATATATGATGGAAAAAATTAGAAACTTGCAAAAAATAATGACCCCTCTCGATATTTTCGCTCAGGAAAAATCGTCTCCAAATGATCTCAAGAATCTGCCATTAGCAGGTGATACGATAACTCTGGAACACTCTGTATATATAATTATATTATACGAGTATTTATATTTGATTATATGTATATAGACTTTTTTCCTGGGATTAATTTTTTATATTTTATGTATACATATATAAATTGAATCTTAAATCAATTTTTATACCGACACTGTTAGAAAATTTGACTTAAATTTAACATATATCGAATGTCCCAAACGGTCCGTATAAATTTTTATGTTAATTTAACATAATATGCAGATGTTGGTGACACTAATACTATGTTAATATCTCAATACAAAATGAAGGCAACCTCATAGTAATTTAAAATATATTTTATGTAAAATCGACATATTTTTAATGATAGAATAAACTTGGAAAAATGTTATTGACGGTCTGCAGTCACTCTCACTCCTATTGTAGAATAAAATTAACATCCTGTAAATTTTAACAGATAAATCTTGTCACTAATAATACGGAACATATCTATTGTGTAAGATTAAAAATATGTATACATTGTGTTATTTTTACACTTTTTTCAGTTGTTCTAATAATTTAACATTTGAGTTCAATTAACGCAACAGCAATATGTTAAATTAACACATGAATGTGTTAAATATTTAACACAATAATTTTAATCGGTATATTTTTTAATAAGAAAACACAAGTTTTCCAACAGTGGAAATAAATTAAAATCTTCTAATTTTCATCGAATAAATCAACAGCTATTAATAAATTGTCTCTCTTTTTGAATCTATTATTCAGAGTACCTGTGGTTAAAAGAAGAAACATATCCGGTATCAACACAATCCAAAAGCGCCGCTAATGTCAACTTACCTGAGGCGTGAAGTGCAACCTGGATAGGAGTGATGAAAAGACCATGAGTCTGTTGATCATCGGCGAGAGTTATATTCGACGTACGTGATCTTCGGGGATGAAATATCGTCGGTACCTCACCAACCCCTCCGCTACCCATGGCTTATGCGCGTTCTTTGAAACATGTTATTAGAGAGAGAGAGAGAGAGAGAGAGAGAGAGAGAGAGAGAGAGAGAAATTGTGTTCACCGGCTATGTCACTTCGAAAGAAACATCACATCATGCGGGACACTTGGTGCAACTTGGCTTGCAAGTTCGATACGAATGCATGACTTGTTGATCCCCTATGTTTACGTGCTCGCGAACGACGCACGTAAATATCTTTTTCGACACATGCAACGCCCGCCTTTCACAAGTAATATTATCGGACAACTGTTTTTTTTCGCAAAAGAATTCTATTCTTTTCTATTGCAGCTATTATTGACAGGTGCATCTCATGATCAAGAATAATTGACAAGTAGCATTAAGGACCACTTCGATCAAACTCCGATTGATTGAATCGATTAACTTACAGGACGACCAAGATAATTTAATATAATTCTCGTATATAATATAATACAAATTTTAAAATTCTGTTTTTGGTCGCCTTCTAAATTAATCAATGATTAAATTAATCGGAGTTTGGTCAAAGTAGCCCTAAGATGGGAGAGATTAGCAATGATACACTGATGTCTGCTTCTACTATCCAAAAAGAGAATGACTTCGGTCCGGACGAAAATTCGTCCGTTTTGCGCAAGTCTCCATCTTAGAAAGCCCCCACCACATCGCCGTATCGCTCATGCAGCTTGTCACTGCTAGCAACGAGTGACAGGTCCCCCCGATCATTTGACAGTTGTAATTATTTAATCTCAATATAACCCTATGAGTTAACTTTTAGTGTTTTTCTTCCACAAAAGTATTTACAAAGTGCGATGGAAGAATTGAATATTGAAGTGCTACTAATGTAATCTCCTGTGAAGAAAAATAAACGAGGCCAGGTAAACAATGATGAAAAAATTATAAATTAATTATTATTATATAGTATATCGGAGATTGTAGTTTTAAAGTTTAAAACTACAATCTCCGATATACTATATAAGTCCTTTTATGAGTTCACTACGAGAAAAATATGTTGAAATTTAATAAATTGTTTGAATAAGGCTATATTGGTTATAAGGTTTATAAGGTTAATTTTTCATTTATATTTTCAGTTGATCCACAGCAATAAGAAGCTTATTATTATTAATTCGCATAAAAAATTGAAAAAAGACAATCAAGAAATTTCAAATAAAGATGCTGTTACTCAATTGACAGAACTACTTGGTTTTGTGTAATTCAAATATATTACAACTCTTGCTCTTATAATTGCCTGTCATATTATTTTTTATTTTAATTTCGTATCGCGTGTAAGAATCAGATTTCTATTTTATATCATATTGAAATTAATCGAGATTATTTCATCCGTTTAATTTTTTAAACTGACATGAGATAATAGTCCCGGGCCCGAGGGAGCCGTATCTACGTATACGATATTGAGTATCTAGCCATGTTTTCCCCACTTTGCCCGCTTATGCGCGAACCGAGGTCATTCTCTTTTTGGATAGAATATATATTTGCTGAAGATAAATTAAATATTCCGCGAAATCAAAACAAACGAGTTTGAAACTGGTATATATCTAATTTCGATAGGAAAAAATAAATACATACCTACTAATTTCTTTTGTCTTCCGATTTAATAAGCACAAAAATTACTTGCAAGATCGAGATTAATTTCAATGTGTTAGAAAATTTGATGATGCGCGTTTTTCAAAATAGTTTATATTTGTATACATGAGAATTTTTTTTAGCAATTAACCAGTTTCGAAACCTGAAATCGCGCGAACAAATTGCGTTAGTTAGTAACATTAAGGCCGGTATTCATAGTCCGTTCTTATATTCAAGATCGTCTTAAGTATGGTCTTGGGTCGTCTTAAGATCCTATTCAACCAATGAAATGGCCGCACAACATCTTAAGACCGTACTTGAAATGATCTTAAATATAAAAATGAACTATGAATAGCAGCCTAAGTGTTTTAAATTAACAGAAATTAACAGAAAATAAGCATGCATATTTTACAGTGCACTCTATTGTTACAATCGAAAGCATAAGATTAGCCAAATTAAAAGAGCTGATTTCAAATAAGGACATGCAATTCGGTGCACAAATGTATCTAGACTCAGAAATTTTATCTCAATAATTCGAGATCTAAGTTCCGTTCTGTATCTATTCCGAATCTGTATTTTCATTCAAAATTTCGATAATTTTTCGCCGCTAAAATAATTAGGTAACAATCTTTTATTTATTTATTAATTTATTAGAAACGGGAGAAATTCCTTTGATATAATAAATGGATTAGTGCTGTAACAAGAAAAACAAAGAATACAAAGAAAAAGATATACGAAGTTATTACATATATTTGTCTCTTATATATATATATACTCTGTATATATATATATATATATATATATATATATATATATATATATATACAGGGTGTTAAATTTCAAACGTAACAGGTGAAATATCTCAAACAATGCATTTTAGAAAAAAATGTTTTAGACAAAATTGTATGGTTTTAAGGGGAACATAAGATGGTGTCATTGGTTTGACCTTGAAGAGACACATGAAGGTCACGTAAAGGTCATTTTGAATTTCTTAAATGGAACCGCCTACTTTTTATTGCATATTCTTGTAGCTTATCTCGAGAGCTTTCCAAAACACTATAATAAAGTATTTTTTCATTAAGTACTTTTTGAGTTATTTTATATTTTATTCTAAAATATTTTGATATAAAAATTAAAATATCTCGTAAAATATTTAGTTTTCGATAATCTTACCGTAATACTTTTATGTACAGAATAATGAGACAAATCCATTAGTCTAAGAAAAAAACAAATAATTGTTTAAAAAAATACATTGTAAATAATTACATACTTTTTCTTAAAAACAATTTTTTTTTTATACTAATTGATTTGTCTCATTATTCTGTACATAAAAGTATTACGGTAAGATTATGGAAAACTAAATATTTTACGAGATATTTTATTTTTCATATCAAAATATGTCAGACTAAAATATGAAATAATTCAAAAATACTTAATGAAAAAATACTTTATCATAGTGTTTTGGAAAGCTCTCAAGATGGGCTACAAGAATATGCAATAAAAATATAGTATTCTATTTAAAAATTTAATTTTGTCTTCATGTGACGTTCAAATAACTCTTCAAGGTCAAACCAATGGTATCATCTTATGGCCCCCTCGAAACCATACAACTTTTGTCTAAAACATTTTTTTCTAAAATGCATTGTTTACGAGATATTCCACTTGTTACGTTTGAAATTTAACACCCTGTATATATATATATATATATATATATATATATATATATATATATATATATATGACAAACTAAAATAATAAATTTTCACTTCGAAAGTAATGTGTAAAATCAGCTTCGAGAGAAATATACAAATTTTGATATAATTATTTTAACAAAACTTGGAATTTGATGAACTTGCAGTTGGTTATTTAAAGTAAAAGACGAAATAATTAAATTATCGATATCATCCGAAGAAACCGGCTCATCTTGTACGCGATAACTGACAACAATAATACATATAAATAGAATGTAAAACACTCCGAAAGCGAAATCGTGCGAGAAATCCAATCCCGGATTTCATTGAGCTTGTAAAATATGTAAATCGAGTTCTCTCTCGATAAGATCGCGCACTTACCTTCCTTACGTCTCTCTTCCGAAGTCGCGCCGTCTTCGACCTGCAACGTATCCATGGTTCATGGTCCACCCGATGATCCCGACCGACACCTTCCGTTCAATTCGACGATCTGTCACCGAGATTGATGTCACGATGGTAATGTCACATCGTCACATGGGATCGCGGTCTCACTCTGGCCGCTTCATCCACTTTCGCACGTCATATACAATTAACCCGATTATTGCGAGAACTTACGACGTACTTAATCAACGGCACGATCTGTCATCGCCCGAGATGCTCGACCAAGATCACCAGTTATTCCGTACGCAATCCTTACTTCGGAAGATCCGCAGAGAAGAAACGGTGATTTCTACGCGTATCCCACCAATTGTAGTTGGAGACGGTGTCTTGAGCAACCCTGCTATGCCATTGATTGCCAAGCGAACCCTCGTAAGCCGCCGTTCGTTCACCAGGCAGCTCGCGTCTGCGCCTGTACTACCCGCAACCCGCAACTACCCTCGCTGCTCTGATTACAACCCTCCTCAGAGCGTAAACGCGATATACAAAGTGTCCCAAAATACCACCAGCCAAGTAACATCATTTTACAGGGTGTCTACTCAGATCTTGTAAAAAGATTTCTTGAAAATTCCCTGAACTTCCAGGTATTTTTATTCAAACTTCTAGGAAGTTCCTTAAAGAAAGAATATTTCAAGGATTTTTTTGGTGCAACTTATTAAACTAAGATTTCCATCTTTTTCCAAGGTGTAGATCCCCTATTCTATCCCTTACTTCGATATAAAAAGTATTTTTGACGAGAATATAATGTCTTACATTTTATATCAATTAAATCAATGCTCTAACATTTTTTATAATTTTTTGTATAATTCTAAAAAAGATATTAAACGAGCCACTTTTTATTGGAGGAGTCGATATTTTATATAAGAGATACGTAATAAAATAATATAACTCAAATATTTAACGCATCATAAAATGAAAAACAACAGTCTAATTGTATTCCTCATAATTTCTTATCTTTTATCAAAATAATATAAAAGACAATGATAAATAGTGTGTTAAATATAATATCCAAGTAAAGATTTTTAATCAAAATAATAAAAACATATTAATTATTGTATTGCCGTTAAAACTATATGTACACTGTTGGAAAATTTGTGTTTTCTTCAAAAAGAGTGACAATTTATTAATAACTGCTGATTTATGATGAAAATTAGAAGATTTTAATTTTATCTCCACTGTTGGAAAATTTGTTTTGTCATTAAAAAATATGCCGGTTAAAATTTTTGTAATAAATATTTAATTCATGTGTTAATTTAACATATTTACAACTTAAATGTTAAATTATTAAAACAACTGAAAAAAATGTCAAAATAACACAATGTGCACATATTTTTAATTTTATACAATATATATGTTCTGTATTATTAGTGGCTTTATCTGTTAAAATTTACAGAAAATAATGTTGATTTTATTCTACAATAGGAGTGGGAGTGACTGCAGACCGTCAATAATATTTTTCCAAGTTAATTTTATCATTAAAAATATGTTGATTTTACAAAATTTATTTCAAATTACTATGAAGTTTGCATTAATTTTGTGTTGAAATATTAATATAGTATTACTATCGCCATTTAACATATCCATATTATATTAAATTAACACAAAAATTTGTGTGCACCGTTTGGGACATGCGATATATGTTAAATTTAAGTCAAATTTTCCCTAAGTGTGTAACAATATTATTATTTCAGTTTCTCATTTTAATATGTAAAGAGAATCTCGTATTATTACCCGTAGACTAAGATTTACGATTTAAAGTTGAAGTAGCATACGAACAGCATAATTATATATAATCGATCGTAATTGACGCAAAGCTCACCCTTCGCTCGCATTGTATTCCCAGTCTTCTCGTGAATCGTTTAAGAATTCTACAGTTTCTACAATTCGATTTTGCGTGTTATAGACTGGGAGAGAGAGCTGTTTCTTATACATATTCATAAAATGCGATACCATCTACTAATGTCGCATATAATATCGTAAAGGACTCAGAAAGGAACAAAGGGTAGAAAATGTTACCAAGATAAGCCTCGAATGTTGCGAGGTATAGAAAGAAAAAATCGTCGATAAATGGCTGAAAAAATATCTTTTTATTCCGTATCTTTTTTTCTGAAATAAAAGATTCAATTAATTCTAAAGAGACGTACAAAGTAATACGTCTCCTTCATCTTACTTCGCTATTGATTTAAGCGTCACTACATCTGAGTAGGAAGTATGCGATAATCTCGCGTTGTTTCTCCTCTTTTTGTAAAAAGGTATAAGTACAAACATACAGGTATACAAATAGATACATTCATACATATGTGTGCTCGCGTGGTAAATTATAGATGGTTAAATTACGTTTTACAATAATAAATATAACATACAAACTCTCTCTCTTTCTCTCTTTGTATGTGTACAAAAATAAATAATGTACAAAATGAATCTGCAAAATAAGAAATTATTGCGCTAAAAGTAAAATTCTACTTCTTTCGGATATAAAAAGACAAGAAATCAATAATGTGTGTTATAATCTCATACATACACATTTCTATATAAATTTCTATAATCATCATTTATAATTACAATTAATAATCATAATGTAAAACAAGCAAGAGATGATTCTTAATAAACATACGATTTACGTTATTAAATTACAATATGACCAAAAGATTCTCAAAATATTTTCTTTTAACGAGTTACTCCCATCTATATTTTTACCACTATGACAGAAATTAAGTTAATAAATTAAATAATCAGTAACAGTCACAGAAAATCGCGATCTAATCGCGGTTGTATCGTAGAATAACACAGAAGTTAAATCGGGTTAATGCGGAGAAATATAATTATCGTTTAATATAGCGATTATTTTTCTCAAGTTCTATGTCAATTTTTAAAAATTGGCAATTTGCAATTGGCAAGCAATAACTGAAAAATAAAATAAAACTTATCTTAAAATATAATTATATGGATCATATAAATTATTTACGAATTAAAATTTATACAATGATAAAATATTTTCGATAATCAGAGGTCTGACAAACGACAAAGTCTTTTTACATCCATAGGTTTATGTTACGAATACCCCACATATTATTCAACATGTGTCCTTTAAATATTAAAGATTATTACGCTATCTGTGTTATTCTAAGATAATCGAAACGCACTTAAGGGAAAGTGTAAAAATCCCTCCAAATATCACATTATATATTATGCACTGGTTAAGGCTCATAATTTTTCTTTCTCAGTCTCTCAGTTATATTTCTAACTACAAGGTATCTATTATATTTTCAACTCTTAGAGTTGGCGTCACAAATACACATACCATGTGTAAATAAAACGGCATGGTAAAAAAGTTTCGTTTTGGCCGGTGCGTAAACCTGTTTCACTATTTAAGCGTAATGAAAAAAATGATCTATTTACACTTAAATTAAACATAAAAAAGGCACGCATATATGTAGCTATTAATAACATCACTTTTATACCACATTTACACATACATATGTATATATATTTTATTTAATATTTTATATATATATATATATATATATATATATATATATATGTATATATAAATAAAAGTTTCCTACTGTGGTGCTCGTAGCAACAATTTTATGGAAGAAAATTTCTCTAAAATGTAATATTAGTTTTTATTGACGTAAAAGTAGCGTTTACACCTTCATAGATACTATGAGGTATTTAGCTTGGTATACGAACATCATTTCAGAAGATTAGAGATTAAATTTATGTACATAGCTGCACAACAGCCTAAAAAATGTTCACGCATATTGGTTATACATACGCTGTACTGATGCATGTTATATATCCTAATTGTCAATATAGAAATATATAATTAAAAGAGTAACGAGATACGTGTTACTCCGGTAGTTAAAATTAAATACAATTATGTAAAATACATTAAATAGGATATAATTGCACTTTTCTCACAAAGTGCAATAAAAAATATATAACAATGGATTATGTGCAATAATATCTGCCGTCGAAAACATATAAAATTAACATATACAATTTTTCTACATTTTTAAAGAATCGTAAACTACAGCCGTAAATGTAAATTAATTGTAAATGCCGTAAATTTCACCAGCATATTTTTTAAAATGTATGGAGATAAGAGAACAATTATTCTTCTCTGTTCTACACATCGTTAATATTTTAATACTAATTGTTTAATTTCTTAATTGTAAAAAAAATGAGCGTTAAATATATCAATTTATAAAATATCGTCAATCAGATCTTAAAGAATTTGTATCCTGCTTAAAAATATATCGTTTAGCGACGTTAAAATTAAATTTTAACAAAAATTGAATTTTTGTACAGGATATTTGGTGCCGCGACACACATCGTTAATCAAATTTACAAGCTATACTACAACATTCTTATTAAGTTTGATCGGTATAATTAAGTGCTATGTACAATTAAGATATGTGCCTACACATTACTAATTCTCATATAAAATATACTTAGGTTTTGCAATAGATAGCTTTGGGATTATTAATGATTCTTTTTTATTAGGTGAGCGATCAAAGTAAGTTATATACACACAATCTTCAATATAACAGATTTAATATAATCACACGTAATCAACTTTTCCTAAGCAAGCGATAAACAATCGAGTACATTTAAATCGTAAAAGTATCGAAATTTGGATATTATCCTCAATATTTTATTAATATTATTGTACTTTATGCTTGAAATGAGAAAAGAGATGCTTTTCATACGACATAATATAACCGGTAATGAGCGCATCTTCCTATGTGTCGACAACATAATGAGCAGTAAGAGATGAACCGCTATTCTCTCTGCATTCAAATATGCAATCGGACGAACGCGGATTTATTTTATTCCTAAACAAAAAACAGATCACTCTTATTTTCTACTGGATTCGAGTCTAGAACACGCAATACTAAATTGCAAACAATTTCTGGAAAATGTTCTATACAATTGCTCGTTTCCTTTTTTCATGTCTCGTATTGTTATATCTGTTCATATCTATATCTATTTCACGAAAACAATATTCTTCATTTTTTTCAACAAAATTAATAACGCAAATTATTTCGCGGCATTCATATTATCTTCTGGCTACTATTAAAAGGCACACAATATTATTTCACACTGTGTTTCATAGATAATTTTATATAACTTAGTTAATAAATTATTTTATGAGTAATTATTTATTTAAAATAATTTCTAACAAAAAAAAAAATTTCTAACAAAAAAAAATTCCTCCATAATAAACAAAAAATGTTTATTAAAATATTTTTCATTAATTATTCAAAGAATTATTATTTATTAAGTTGATACAATTATAGTAATTGATCATTATTCGAATTATATTAGATTGTATCATTCTAATTTGCAAGATTATAACGAAATATTGTGCATAGAGCCTAATAATTTAAAGCTTTTATTATTTGCTATTTTTGAATCTGCCATCATTCCATTATGATCTCTCAATAAAAGTATGAATATTTCAAAATGTATCTTTTTTACATATACTTAACTCTTGGTAGTATCACAAAATATCAATATCGATTAAACCGTGTTGATAAGAGGTTACCATACTATTTACAAATCTAGAGTAAATATAAAGGCATAATTTATTCACTACGAAATATGCTCAGGATCTTTTAGAGTAGACAAATGATTTTTGTGCTTTACCTTACGACCCTGTCTTTTGGATGCTTTTCGAGTAACCTTGGATTCTCTGGACTCTTGCACTTGTTTGTTGAGCCCCAGTCTGAAACGCACAGGTACTTTCGAATCAAGAGTACTTTCGTCTGTAAATGAAAAATAAGAACATAACTAAATTTAGTCCAGACTAAAAATTTCATTTTTGATTATTTTCGTGAATGTAAAATATTTTCTTTATATATGTATGCGAAAAATAATAATAGAACTAATAATCATTTTAAAAAATAAAATACTCTACAATTTTTTCAACGAATTATCAACAAATATTAACAAATGTTATAAGTCGAAACTTACAGATACTTATGTTAATGTATAATATGTTACAAGAAAATATAAATACCTTCAGAATCGTGTAATTCCGTTAGTGATCTATGTAATACAGTAACCCGCCTAACTTCCTTTTGATTAGCTGTAGAAAGAGAAACATTCGTTATTAGAAGAAATTGTACAAATTGTCAAAAAAAGAAGTTCACCGAAATATATACAGAGATATTGAGCAGCTGAATATATTATTATTACTTACATTTTTCATCAGTATTAAGGACATGTCTCTGATTAGCTTTTGCATTATTTTTCACAACCCTGTAAAAAGAAACGCGAAATGCAATAAGTAACATTGTCAAAAGAAAACAACGAGAATATCACATAACATGCTGATACTTACTCATTAACAACGCCTTTAAAAGCTGACTGAACCAATCTAGCTGATTGAATTGGTACTGTTCTGTTCAATCTTTCTGCGCGCCTTCTACTGAGTTCCGTTCGTAAATCTCCTTCTTCATCTACCGCTATATCTTCGAATATAGCGTCTATACCCTCTTCGGAATCTATCTCCTTACGTTTCTTACACTTCTTATCTTTTCCGATACGTTCAGAAAGCGGCAGTTCGCTTTTCAATTTTCCCACTTGGTACAATTCTTTATCGCGCTTCTTCTTTTTCTTCATAGACTTTTCTTTCTCCGTTTTTTGCGGCTCTACATCTATGCACGTATTTACAGAGCTTGTAATAATAGTCGGTGATGTATTCTCTACCACTTCTTCAAACTCCTCAAATTCATAACTCGCCGCCAAGCATATATCCATCTGCTGAACATCAAACTCCTCCAGAGTTTTGTTCGCCTTTCTACCACCTAATGGAATCTCCGTTGTTTCCGAGGACTCTACTTTCATATTCGTGGTATGTTTCTTGGATAATTTAATCTTTTTATTGGCATTTACAGGATCGATAGGCCGCGTAGATTCAAACTTCTTTCTTCTTGCTTCGAGCACGGGATCGCTAATCGTATCAACGGATTCTTTCGCTGTTTCGATCGTCGTTGCTGATCTTTCATACGCTTCATCCTTTTGCTTTGTCCTCACTCTGGATATTTCTGGCGACGCTGTACTCTTGAAAATCGGAGACGGGTCTCTCGCATACTCATCTCGATTAATGTCCGGAGTGATGGAACGTGGCCCGTGCTTCCTGGGTAATTCTTTAGGTGACCACTTGGGAGATCGTCTTCGTCGCGGCGAAAGGCGGGGTGAGTGTCTCGGGGATGACCATGGTGATCTGCGAGGCGAGAGTCGCGGTGATCTCAGTCGAGGTGGTGTTCTACGCGGTGACACTTTCGGTGACCGCAAGCGAGGCGATCCTCTCCGAGGAGGAGACAAACCGGGGGATCTAGATCTAGATCTCAATCGACGAGGCGATACTCTTCTTGGCGATAATCTGGGAGACTTGGATCTGGACAATCTGAGCGGTGGCGAGTAACGTGGCGATCTCGATCTCGATAATCTCGGCGATCTGGAGCGTGATATCTTGGGCGAACGCAGCCTCGGAGACTTTGATCGAGGCGATCGTCTCGGTGATCTCGATCTGTGCGGACGGGGTGATCTGGAGCGTGACGAAAGCTTGGGCGATCTGCCTCTCGGGGATAATTTCCTCATCGGCGATCTCTTCGTGGATGTTCTGTTTGGGGATCTGCGCGGCGAAAGTCTGGGTGATGTGGATCTACGAGAATATCGCGACGACGGAGATCTGCGTGGTGATCTATATCTCGTTGATTCTCTCGGAGATCTTTTCGGCTGTCTGATGGGGGATTTTCTGGGAGATCTTCTTGGTGATTTCTTCCGTGACCGTGACCTTGGAGACAGTGACTTGCGTTTTTGACCAACCCGGTTCGTTACGTGCGGAGAAACTGATCGTCTATCATTCTTGACGATCGCAGTCAGAGACGAGGTAATTGTGTTGTTTCTCTCTTTCTTGCTGCAATTTTCGTCCGATTTCATTTTTTGATCAAAATTTTTGTTTCCTTCGTCATCCTTCACTACATTTTTAGTTTCGCCTCTATTCAATTTTTTCTCTTTCTTCTCAGACGGTTTATTTCCATCATTCATTTCCCTTTCCATCTCATCCATTAAGCGTTCTAAACTGTCTTCTTCCTCAAGATCAGCCATTAAGAGTACATCATCGTCGTCGTCGTTACCATCTTCTTCTTGGTTATCTCCATTCTTTTGCAAACTCTCTGTAGCTTCCTTCTGACTTTCTGTCTCTACCAAAGATTCTTCTGGTTCCTTCTTTGCTATAATTTCTGTCTTTACAGATGTTATATTACTTTTTTGCTCCTTTGCATCTTCTTCTTCTGAAGCACTTCCACTGTCTTTAAAACGATGAAATTTCGACATTTCTGAAATCATTAATACAATCATTTTTAATTATTTAATTTCTGAAAAAAAAATGCATTCATCAATATTAATCTTGTGCAATCAATATTAATTAAGTAAAAGTATGATACCTTGTGGATGTGATTCTACACATGGTTCAGTCTTTTCTACAGAAGCTAACTGGGCCTGTTGAATTGGAGAAGGTTCATCTACAGGAACTATCGCTATTAAATTTGGATTACGAGGGCTCTGATAATACACATTCTGCAAGTATAAATTACAAATATATTAACATGTGTGTTGATAATTAATCATTTATAAATTACAATATAAATCTTGCTCTACATATATTTTGAAAACTTAATATACCATTTATTCAAACATATCTTAAGTATTATAAAACGAAAAACACAATGAATTGTATATATCTTTATTTTCCGATGTAAAATTAGTTTCTTGAAAATATTGCACAATTTAAAAGCTCACCCCATTTTGTCTTTGTTGTGACCTGTTGTGATAATTGAAATTTCTCTTTATAGGCCGTGCACCTTTATATGGGAGACGAGATGGTTGCGTTACTTGTGGAAAAACTTTCTGCATCTGTAATAACGCTGGCCTCTTATGCGTGGCATCTTTAGTTCGCAACGACTTAAGCGCTGCCAATCTCAGCGCCTCTACATCCTCGTCGTCGTCATCCTCGATTTTAATTTTTGATTGTTGAGGAACTACAACCATCTGATAAGGCGTAAATAATAGATTAAATTCTATACCAGATCCACACATGACATTTTACAGCAGAATGGGGATAGTGAAAAATATAAACAAGTTTATGTACGAGAAGCATGCACAAACAGACAAATTTATCAGAAGATACGAGTATTGTTTGTTTGTTGCGGGAAGAAATAAGTTTCTCTTTTTTTACGAACAAATCTATTTGTCAAAAAGAAGTGCACCTTTCATTAGTCTCTTTTAATTCTAGTTTTTCATCGACGAACGAAAAATATGTCAAGGAACACAATATTTTTGTCGTGTATTTGGCTGACCTTTTGGCGATGATCCATTTTATTAACAGGAGCGTTGGGAGAGAACGAAAGTTGCGTTCACGACGATTACCATTCGCACGGACAGTCACTCACGCAAAGATCGCGCATGTAAATGTAACGATGGCCGGCATCATTTAAATATCACGAGACGATACATTTCACTAATCGTCTCTCGAACTATTGCAAAATTTTGTTCGCACTAAAAATGTTATTTGTCCGTACTCAACACTCAACCCTATCGAGCCCCCACACATAAATAAAAATGGCGTACATATGTGTGGGATGGGGTGGGAGATATGAAACTTACCGGACATAAACTACGAGGATTTATGCAGACGGGAAACTCGATCAAATCTTTTTTAACGCCTGTTGAGTAAATAAGAAGCGACAGCCAATCGCGAACAGCGGTCGATTATGATTGGCTGTTGCCAACTATATCAAGTAAATTATAGCGTTTTCGAATATAGCAGGTTTAATCGCTCTCAAAGCGATTAATGACATCATTGCATCATCTCTGCCAATAAAAAGCTTGAATTCATAGTAAAATATAGTGATTAATTAAACCGGGTTGGGTTAAGACTTTCCCAATGTTAGCCCCCCCACTTTGACTTTTGGAAATTTTCTTTTTATCAATCGATTGGTGGTTGATTGGTAATGTTTGGTATCACATTAAAAAGTTTGGTAGTTTCCCGTTTTTTGACAAAATCGTAAACAAATTTTTGACCTTTTTTTAGCCCCCCCCCCCCCACTTTGATTTTTGGAAATTTTTTTTTTACCAATCGTTTAATGGTTGATCGCTAATGTTTGGTATCGCATCCAAAACGTTTGGTAATTTCCCGTTTATTTAAAAAAAAAAACGTAAACAGATTTTGAACCTTTCCCTAGACCCTTCCCCCTCCATTTCGACTGCTGGGAATTTTTTTTTCACCACTCGTTTGGTGATTGATTGGTAACGTTTGCTACCGCATTCAAAATGTTTTTTTGTATAGTTAATAATTTTACATATACAGCCAGATTTTGTAATTCCGCTCTTAAAAATTTATAAGGCCCATTCTACAATAAGCCGTATGTCGTTAGTCGTAAGCAAATTGATCAATCACAATCGAATATTCTCGGAATAATCGACTGTCATTGGTCAATTTACTAACGACTAAAGCCCGTATCAGACTATGCATTGAGATTGATATTTGACCAATCAGGACAAGGAAATTTTAGTTCCTTTTAGACTGATTGGTCAAATTTCAATCTTTAATACGTAGTCTGATCCGGGCTTAACGACATACTACTTATTGTAGAACGAGCCTTATGGCGCATCGCCAATGCTCATATGTTGTAAAGCCCGTATCAGACTACGCATTAAAAATTGAAAATTAAAGATTAAAGATTGGAATTTGACTAATCAAAACAAAAGAAACTAAAATTTCTGTATCCTGATTGATCAAATTTCAATCTTAAATTTTCAATCTCAATCTTCAATGAGTAGTCTGATACGGACTTTAAAGACCGTATCAGACTACGCATTAAAGGTTGAGGATTGAAGATTAAAGATTGGAATTTGACTAATCAGAACAAAAAGGACTAAAATTTCTTTATTCTGAGTGGTCAAATTTCAATCTTGGATCTTGAATCTCAATCTTCAATGCATAGTCTGTAGTTTGATACGGGCTTAAGGCCAATATTACATTTGTCGTACGACAAACTTTTTAAGCATATTGGTTGACTGCAAAATAGAAAGTTTCTTGAGTCTCTAGAAATTAGCTAATCAATGCGCTTAAAAAGTTTGTCGTACGACAAATGTAATATCGGCTTAAGGCCTGTTCTACAATGTATGTATGTATGTATGTATGTATGCATGTATGTATGTATGTATGTATGTATGGATGTTAATACCATAGACATAGTATATCTAGACCGAGCGTTTGCCTTTATTTAAGGAGTGGGGGTAAAGATGCACGTAGAAAAGGACATACTCTGTTTCGTGCCCCTTGCGTTCTCTCTCGCTCGCACATAGCATAGCGCTCTCTTTCGTCATGCTATGTGCGAGCGAGAGAGAACGCAAGGGGCACGAAACAGAGTATGTCCTTTTCTACGTGCACCTCGGCTCCCACTCCTCAACACTCGGTCTAGATATACTATGTCTATGGTTAATACCATGTTTAGATCTAATTTTTATGATATACTGATAAATATCAATGGCCGCGTTTAGCAGAGAAAGCGCTCACTTAAGATTGTATTAAGGCCGTATTACATTACGGATTGTGGGCGATTGGGATTACGGTTGTAAGTCACAAATTGACCAATGACAGTCGATTATTCCGAGAATATTCGATTGTGATTGGTCAATTTGCTTACGACTAACGACATACGGCTTATTGTAGAACGGGCCTTAGGGCCACCGCACAAGCTTTTCCGTAATGCATTACGTTACGTTAAGTACTGATTCTAAACCTAAACTCGTACGTAATCTTAAACTTCAGTCAACGCACAAACAAAATCGTAACATAGTATGCTTTTGTTACGTTACGATTTTCTCTGTGCGTTGACTGAAGTTTGAGATTACGTACGAGTTTAGGTTTAAAATCAGTACTTAACGTAACGTAATGCATTACGGAAAAGCTTGTGCGGTGGCCCTAAGAAATACATCAAAACAAGTTTCATGAAAAAATATTAATTTTTCGAGATGTAGAACGAAGACTACGAATTTCACCACATCTGTATCTAAAGTGCAGCTAACAGCAGAACATGGGGAATATTCCGTGGTGGCACACTGGCCGCGTGACAAGGAAAGATGATTGCGTCATCTTTGTCTCTCTTGCATTGAATGTATAGTAACGTCCGTGAAGGTACAAATCTGCACAAATACCGATATGTTGAGCACACACATATGCGATTGTGGGAAATAATGTCAAACAAGGAGCGACAATCGCGTGCTATCCTTGTTCTTCTAGCGTATCACTTTACGGCTGAAATATGGCCTGAGGGCCACCGCACAAGCTTTTCCGTAATGCATTACGTTACGTTAAGTACTGATTCTAAACCTAAACTCGTACGTAATCTTAAGCGGGGAGCACACACTTTTGCATAAGCGCATAATCATAAGCATAAGGAATGATTGGTCAATTTTATGCATAAGGAAATGGACCAATCAATTTCCTTATGGTTATTATTATGCGCTAATGCAAAAGTGTGTGCTCCCCGTTTAAAGCCTATCATACACAAATTGACATAACTGCATATGCATAGCATAAGAGTCTGACAAGTATCGAAATAAAATCGCCATATTGATTTACATAGCATGCTCATTGGTCCAGACGTTCTTATACTATGCATATGCAGCTATGCCGATATGTGTGTGATAGGCTTTAAACTTCAGTCAACGCACAAACAAAATCGTAACGTAGTATGCTTTTGTTACGTTACGATTTTCTCTGTGCATTGACTAAAGTTTAAGATTACGTACGAGTTTAGGTTTAGGATCAGTACTTAACGTAACATAATGCATTACAGAAAAGCTTGTGCGGTGGCCCTGAACCTGAAAATGCTTTCTGGCCTCTCGTGGCAGAACCCTGCCGAAAATGGTCGATTAAAACCGATTAAAACATAATCCATTTTAATCGGTTTTAATTGGTTCAATCCGCGCCCGGATTAAAAAGTAATCGATTTTAATTCCGAACGAACTATAATCGGTTTTAATATCGCTTTCGCGGATTATTTCCAATCTAAAATCATTACATTCTAATCCATATTGTTGTCAATCCAAATAAACACGAATAATCGAATGGATATTGTGGCTGCCGTAGGTCGTCATATTAAGCACAATCCGCGATACAATAGTGCGACCCGCAACTTGGCGGCCCACGCGCTTGCGCGTCCGCGCGTAGTTCCGAGCGGCGCCGCTACGCGGCGAAGGTCGAGCGAGCCAACCTGGAAGTAGAAAGCGGTCAAGCGGGGATATAAGGCGGACCCTCTGCGGAGAAATCGTATATTTGTTTTTAACAACTGAGTCCGTTTCAATTGTAGAAACACCGATTCAATAATTGATTGTGACTCATGATAACAGCAAATCCGACTTCACACTACATAAAATCAATTTACTTTTCATCTGCGAAATGATAAAATTTTTTATTAAAAGAGATTATTTTTACCTATGGATTGACTATGGTAAATTCCAATTCAATTGCATTAAAACAGGTTTAATTATAACTTTATGAAATCGTATAATTTCGGATTGAGGTGGAGATATATCATCCAACATTGATCTCGCCTGAAGCGTACTAAATTCGATTTGACTATTTTCAATTGGTTTTAATACCGCATTTTCGGTGCAGAAATCCCGATCGATTCGGATTACATTTTTTAAAATCCGTTTTAATCGACCATATTCGGCAGGGTGGTGACACTCCACCCTTTTCCCGAATTTCCATCGTTGTCGAGCACATTGTGCCCTTGACGACTATCGTCTATCGAGCTCATAGTGAGCCCTTGATTGACGCCAACTCTTGAAACCCGGTTGCCGAGCTTTATTGCCCTGGCGATACTCCACCCTTTTCCCGAATTTCCATCGTTGTCGAGCACATTGTGCCCTTGACGATTATCGTCTATCGAGCTCATAGTGAGCCCTTGATTGACGCCTTTCCTTACCTTATAACCTTCCAATAAAACTGACAAGAGGAGATTAAATAGAATACAAAATATTTCATCATTCTAATTTCACTCGGACGTGGTTCAACCCTTGAAAACCCGGTTACCGAGCTTTATTGCCCTGGTGACACTCTATCCTCTTTCCAGAATTTCCATCGTTATCGAGCATCGAAGAATGCCCTAGATCGGCACCTTCCCATCACCACCCTTCATAATTCCATCGTTATCGAGCATCGAAGTATGCCCTCGATTGGCATTTTTCCCATACCTTAGACCTCCCCTTTGAATTAAAATCTAGGATCGTACGAAACCAGTAAGATCTATGTTAAGTAGTATCGATGTTAATAATAGACCTTTACCCATAATCAACAAACGTTCCCTTAATCAACACTTCTCTCATTTTTGCCACTATCATAATTCTCCCTCTTAAAATATTATTTCTCTAACTTTCACTATACTATAATTAACACAATACCTAGAGTTATATTAATCTAAGATTTTCCCCAAATAATTAATACGCCCCTTGCAAATGGTTAACCCGGAATACAGGCTTGCTCTCAGGAAAAAACGGAATCATAGAGCCGGTGTAAAAACGCGCTACTGCACGCCTTTCCTCCGAGTTGTCTCGGCTTAACCGATTACATAGTAAAAATAAACCTCGAGTAATATCTTGTGAAAAGGTCTCTTTGTCTCCAGATACTATAAATCGGTTAAAATATTCTTATAAACCTCAAAAAGATAGTCAAGAAGATTCTCAAAGAAAAACATCAACGGAACCTCTTGAAAGCAATTCAATTACTAACGTTCCTTGCATAAGCGATCCTACCGGTCTTTTCACTTATACACCGGAATTCATATTACTAAACGAATTGTATCAAAATATAAATCATTCCAAAGAAAGTTGTCGCGACGAAAATCAAACAACTCCCCGGGACCTGATTTCTCAGTTAAAAGACCAATTGCCTGAAGAACACTTAAAAATAAATGAATACGCTAGATATTTAGATTCATAATTAATCAGCAATGCAAGATGTTCCATTAATTTTCGGATAATGAAACCTTTATATACTGATGAGCAAGTTCAAGCCATAGTAAGTCGCATGCGCGAGCAAATCTTAACTTTAATCGCTAGACTTATTACCGATTTTCTAGACGGCAATTTGGATATAGATCAACTAATTGCCCTGCTTGAAAACCCTGAAGACCCTCAAAATTGAATTTATCTAATTGCGCATGCTCATATCCCTAGGTTTAACATCCAGTAAAATTACTCTAGTAAAGGTTAGTTCCGTCCTAACGTCATTCCCCTAGAATCCACCAGATCAGTCCTAGCTCTCGGCGTCCCTGGGGTATAGCCGGTGGAAGCATTGCCCTATAAAAAATAGAGAGCTATCCTGTTCTCACTAATGGCGAATTCGATTGATGTGCACTCGCTCCGTTTCAGTGGCTAGTAACTTTTTGTTGCCAGACGCACATGTTTGCTGTGTTCCAATTCCCTACCCGGGTGCACCCGATATTATAGTATATGTCACGTATATTATAATATCGGGTGCACTCGGGTGGGGAATCGGAACACAGCCTTTGGAGCGCATAATTTAATACTGACCCGAGTGCGGTTATTTGCACTGACCTGGGAGCGATTACAGGCACTGATCCCAATATAGTGCATTTAGTAACTTCTTTAATGGTGCCCACATGTGCAATATGCGACTTGTAATCAACAAGAGAGCAGAGAAAAACCTACAGTAATTAAAGAGAGATACTTTAAATATGAAATAATGTAATAAATATTTAAACTATACATTGAAATTATGTGTGATAATACCTCTTTATCAGAATATTCATTTATTTATAATATTTATCATATTCCGAACTTTCGGAATTTGTGTTTCATGTCGCATTAATGCTGCCATCATTTCTTCATCGCTAGAACTGCTCGAACTATTTAACAGTTTATTTAATAATAATATTTTAGCTGCCATATTTTTTTATTGGGATACTCAAATTTGCACTGAACTGCACTGTCGATAATCTCAGTGCAATTCAGTGCCTTCTGCACTAGTGCAATGTATTTCAACCGAATGTACTGTTACGTCTCGATAATGCGCTTTTCTTACTATACCTCAGTTAGTGAGAAAAGTATAGCTCTCTATTTTTATAGGGCAACCTGCTTCCACCGGCTATACCCCAGGGACGCCGAGAGCTAGGACTGATCTGGTGGATTCTAGGGGAATGACGTTAGGCACGGAACTAACCTTTACTAGAGTGATTTTATTGGGTGTTAGATATAGGAATATACGCATGCGCAAATATTCATGTGTGATTCAATAGTAAAGTAATGCTTTAAATAATAAGAGTTAGAGAAATAGTTGAAGAAAAATATTATAATAAGAGAAGAAATTAGGAGAAAATATCAACTGTTTATAAGAATTGGAATTAGGTGGAATTAAAACGGTTTTATTAAGGGGTCAGATTTTTAGTTATGGAAAAGAGGTTTTTGATTAATATCAATACTAGATCTTACTGTTTCATACGATCCTAAATTTTAATTCAAAGGGAAGGTCTAAGGCGTAGAAAAGGGTCAGTCTAGGGCATACTTCGACGCTCGATAGACGTAGGATGTCTAGGGCACAGTATGTGCTCAGTAGACGAAGGATGTCTAGGGCACAGTATGTGCTCAGTAGACGAAGGATGTCTAGGGCACAGTATGTGCTCAGTAGACGAAGGATGTCTAGGGCACAGTATGTGCTCAGTAGACGAAGGATGTCTAGGGCACAGTATGTGCTCAGTAGACGAAGGATGTCTAGGGCACGGTATGTGCTCAGTAGACGAAGGAAGTTCCGGAAAAGGGGTAAAGTGTCACCGGGGCAATAAACCTCGGCAACCGGGTTTCAAGGGTTGGCGTTAATCAAGGGCTTACTATGAGCTCGATAGACGGCAGTCGTCAAGGGCACAATGTGCTCGACAACGATGGAAATTCGGGAAAAGGGTGGAGTGTCGCCAGGGCAATAATGCTCGGCAACCGGGTTTCAAGGCTTGGACCACGTCCGGGTGACAACAGCAGAATAGCCGCTAAGCAAAATCTAAATTTGTCTAGTATTGATAATAATAATAGTAAGAATAATAAGGATGTTTCAAATGATTGCAGGAAGGTAGAATGTGGATTATGAAAGTTGACTGACTAGGAAACTGTCAGCAACGTGCAAATGCTTGACAGGGATTTCTTTTATTGTTAAAAGTGACGGAATAGGAACTGAGGTAGTGGTTTGGGGCGAATGGACTGTCAGTCAATTGTTGAAATAAACTTGAGAATATAAGGGGTGTTAGTAATTGCGGGTACTTACTGCGTTGTAGCAAGTAATCTTTCTTTTAGCTCAATATACTTTATACTTGCTTAAAGCCTTTCCTTTCTCATATACATACCTCGGTCGTGGATGAGATAGACTAGGTTGACGTAGACAGGTGTATGTTCAAAGTTTTTATTCTTGACTTATACAGGTTGAGCTTATGAATCTATCTGACTGACTGATTGAAAATGAAAGACACGCGGTTGCGTCTGAGAGACTGAGATTAAGACGGTAAGAGACTAAGAGAATATTGGAATGATCGGCGAGACTGACACTACTACTACTGATACTACCGGTACTACTACTACTCGCACTGCTGCTGCTCGCACTACTACTGCTCGCACTACTACTGATTTGTCGATGAAAATCTGCATCTTATATACTATTGAGAACCAAGAGCGTTGCGAGCCGTGTGGGGATCGTTCTGAGAATTTAGTTTACGTTCTGGAAATTCATTACGGTGAAGATTTTTTATGGAAATCTGTGGCGAAAATATTTCTAAGTATTGCCCATCGATTAGCGGTAAATCCTTATCGATTGTTTATGTCTTGGCGTCTTCATCGCGGATCTATTGGAGCCGCCATGGATCTGCACGCCTGCTTATCGCTCGCTGTCTCGGATAGTTTTGCAATAGTATAATACAAGAAACTATAGTATAATATGAAAAAACTATAGTATAGTACGGGAAACTATAGTATAAACTATAAGGTAATATGAAAAAGTTATATTAATATTATTAGCTTTATGGAGTCACTTGTTAAATTTGTTTCATGTCTGGTAATTAATTTGGAAATTCAAGTTTTAGTATTTCATGGTTAAAAGGAGTTATTCCAGATAAATTGTTATCATGTACTATGTAATCCGTGATTCCATAAATGTAAGTTTCTTAGATCTATATATTATTCGCAATCGCATGGTTAAAGCTACTACCAAGCATATTAATTCATAGTGTAGTGATATAGTATAATAACGCTTTCTTTGTGGAAACGTTTCATAATAATTTGTTTTTAACTAGTTATTATGAAGTTAGCAAATTATTGTTATAATTAAATTTTGAATAATATTGAAAGTTGATAATTATTAGCAAGGAATGTAAGACAAATGTTTTAACAAATTATTATTGCGCGCATTTTACGATTCCATAAAGAGTGGTGCGCATATTCCTTATTTTATTTATTTTAATCCTATTCTTTGTATTCTTAAAGATGAAGTGCTAGTATCGCTGATTATATTAAAGCTCAATCGCGGGCCTCTTCTTAAAGTAATCGCCGGTCAGTTCTAGAAAGTCACTACTGCGCAGCTGCCTAGTTTTAAATAAAGCCTTCTGATTGGTCGGTTCAAGGAACCTTCAATTCCTTGCGCAATCGATTATTACTACTAAAGGAACTAAAATATAGTTAATTTCTATGTTAAATGACCATATGGAACTAGAACAATAAGCAATTAGTAAAATTGATTAATAATGGAAATAAGGGCAAATGGTTAAATAATTGTTCTATATTCCATAGGCATAATGCAGAAATAGATGCGGTACTTAATTATTAGTTGAAATATGGTTTTGAAAAATGACGGGACGTCACAGTACAAATAACACTGCACTGGGATAATGCAGTTCAGGGCCAATTTCACCAACCTCGGTTAGATTAAGGGTCGGCAGGAATGACGGCCAAACTCCGAATTGAGATTGGAGACCTCGCGCGGTGAAAATGTGAAACTCAGGTTTCAGGGTTACCAACGCTGAGGAATGAATTCTCAGTCTCGATGTATAGGTATATGTCTGTATACGTACACACACGATTGCATTACTCGCGTGGACGCACCGTGGAGAGGAAAGATAAAAAAGGATCAACGATCACGCTATCCTTGTTCCTCTAGCGTATCGCTTTACGGCCGAGATATGGCCTGAAAATGCTTTCTGGCCTCTCGTAGCAGAAAGCAGTAATGCAACAAGACTAATGGGCGCCCACTTTTTATAAATTTTATGTTTACTTATGCGCATATGTACAGATATATACCAATAGTATATAGAAATGTTACATATGTTTCAAAATTGCACAATGATAAATAATATTAGTAGAATAATAGCTAATAGAGTGAACTAATATACAACGTGTAAGAGATACGGGCACTTCTTAGACTTGGCAATTTATTGCTTTTTTACTTGTTGCTTTTTCATCGATACTTTATGTATTGTCAGCATGATAGAGCGACAAGGAGAGAACGATTGTTAATTCTTGGCTTACATTATCTTTCAGTAATTGCAAATTTATAGACCGACAAGTATGCTATCTTGATTTCTTTTCAATTATATCGATATTATCGTGTAAAAATATCTGCTACATAAATACTAATAATATGAAACGCATTTACAAGAAATATGTGATGGCTCAATGCAAGAGTGTTCAATCTATCACGCAGTAAACTCAAGTTCAATTCCACAGACATCTTAACAAAATTTTTTTATATTTTTTGTTATATAAACGTTATTACATTTTGTGTGAGAATTATATTTAGAATAATTATTAAAATTTTGAAAATATGTTGACCATTTTGTAATTGTACATGTGTATAAAAAATTTATTTTATGTATTTAATATATCTTGTAATAAACCAACAATAGCTAGGAGAGAAAAGCTATTATTATTTTATTTAATTATTATTAATATATTATTAATATATTAATATATATTAATATTAAGATATTTTCAAAATTTTCAAATTTTGTTTTCAATATAATTCTCAAAACATAAAATGTAATAACAAAACACATATAGAAATTTTTTTGAGATATCTGTGGAATTGAACTTGAGTGTACTGCATGATAGACTGAATATTTTGCACTTCGTCATTACATGTATTATTTATATATATGCTTTCATATACCAGTACTCGTATGTGCTTACGCGATATCGGTACAATTGAAGAAAGATAATATAATTGTCTATGAATATATAATATAATTGTCTACGATTAAGACTGTTAAAAGATAATGTAATGTCAAACAAGAATTGACAATCATGCTATTTCTCTATCCCGCTAATATGATAAACGAAATATCGATAGTAACAAAGCAACAAATCTCACAAAGTCTAACAGGCACCCGTGTCTTACATATTGTATATTTATTCACTCTGTTATCTATATTATTATTGATCATCATACAATATTTAATTGCACGTATAATTTTAACTATAATTTAAACATATATATGCATATATGTATATACGTAAATATAAATTCTCAAAGAATGGGCGCCCGTTAGTCATGTTGCATTACTGCTTTCTGCCACGAGAGGCCAGAAAGCATTTTCAGGTTGTATCTCGACCGTAAAACGATACGTTAGAAGAACAAGGACAGCACGCGATTGTCGCTCCTTGTCTAGATTTATCTCTCAACGATCGCATCCGTGTGCTCAACGTATCGGTGTTTGTGCCTTCACGGATACTACACACATACACGATGAAAGAGAAACAAAGATGGCGTAATCATCTCTCTTTGTCTACCGATCAGTGTACTACTAGAAAAATGTCCCCATTAGCTGCTCCTTGCATATCGCTCTAGTGATATCCGTTTTTTTCGTATGTAGCCTCGAAGAAGTCATATTTCTTTCTCTAACTTTTTTTGCTATATTCTTTGCAAAGCTTAGATTGGCGCTACAGAGCCGGATTTTGCATTTTGGCTCTCAAAAAATTTATAATTAATAAAATACAGCTCATGGCCAACTGCACCTAATCCGCCATGAGCTGTACCAGAGCTGTACCTTATTTATCAATTTATGAAATATTATTTTAACTCTTTTTTCCAAAAAATCGCTCTGTAGAGCCAATCTTACGATCCTACTGATTACGAATATTGCTGTTAGAATTTAATTTTCTTTGTATTTTGGCCGTAATACGAAAAAAACGTATCCGTAGTTCACGGCTTCCCGCGAGAGGTCTCTACTGTCTCTCCTGCCGACCCTTAACCGACGGTTAAAATTAGCAGGGTTCCAACTGAAATGATAAGAATGCTTGGTTTTCCTTCACCTCTATTTTCTGTTGGCCACCCTGCTAATTTTAACCGTCAGTTAATCTAACCGGACTTGGTGAAATTGGCCCTCAGTTGAATACGTTTTCACTAGCACATGTTTTTAATGCACTATCAACCGAATACACATAAAATTCTGAACCAGTACAGGGCAAGCCAACCGAATACTAAATACTGAAAGAGTGCGCACTCAGTGCGCACTAGTGCGCACTAGTGCATCGAATCGAATTCGCCATAACTGAGGTATAGTAAGAAAAGAGCATTGTCGAGACGTAACAATGATCTAGACATAGACATAGTATATCTAGACCGAGCGTTTGCCTTGATTTAAGGAGTGGGGTAAAGATACACGTAGAAAAGGACATACTCTGTTTCGTGCCCCTTGCGTTCTTTCTCGCTCGCACAGAGCATAGCGCTCTCTTTCGTCATGCTACGTGCGAGCGAGAGAGAACGCAAGGGGCACGAAACAGAGTATGTCCTTTTCTACGTGCACCTCGGCTCCCACTCCTCAACACTCGGTCTAGATATACTATGTCTATGGGTCTAGATATATTATGTCTATGGAACGGACCCTTGTTCTTGACTAAAGCCTATCACACACAAATTGGCATAGCTGCATATGCATAGCATAAGACTTAGAACATATATAAATGGAAGGGGAATGCCTTTGTTTCCCGATAGAGAAACATGTCGGAAGGAAGTAAAAAAGAAAATCATAGTTGCTTCTCTCTTGTGAGTTACTTTGCTCAAAAGTGCGCATGCGCGGCCATGTGTGTGTACACAAAAGTATGTATACTACAGACACGATGCTTGTATGTGTAGTTACTCACAAGAGAGAGGCAACTACGATTTCTTTCTCACTTCCTTCGACACTTTTCAGCCTGCTATTCCCCTTCCATTTATATATGTTCTAAAGCCTATCACACACAAATTGGCATAGCTGCATATGCATAGCATAAGACCATCTAGACCAATGAGCATGCTATGTAAATCAATATGGCGATTTTATTTCGATGCTCATTGGTCCAGACGGTCTTATGCTATGCATATGCAGTTATGCCAATTTGTGTGTGATAGGCTTAAGGCAAAAGACCGTCTGGACCAATGAGCATGCTATGTAAATCAATATGGCGATTTTATTTCGATACTCATTGGTCCAGACGGTCTTATGCTATGCATATGCAGCTATGCCAATTTGTGTGTGAGGGCCTCAAGCCTATAACACACAAATTGGCATAGCTGCATCTTAGAACATATATAAATGGAAGGGGAATAGCAGGCTGAAAAGTGTCGGAAGGAAGTGAGAAAGAAAATCGTAGTTGCCTCTCTCTTGTGAGTTACTTTGCTCAAAAGTGCGCATGCGCGGCCATGTGTGTGTAGTACACACACATGGCCGCACATGCACACTTTTGAGCAAAGTAACTCACAAGAGAGAGGCAACTATGATTTTCTTTCTTACTTCCTTCCGACATGTTTTTCTATCGGGAAACAAAGGCATTCCCCTTCCATTTATATATGTTCTAAGAGCTGCATATGCATAGCATAAGACCGTACGGACCAATGAGCATCGAAATAAAATCGCCATATTGATTTACATAGCACGCTCATTGGTCCAGCCGGTCTTATGCTATGCATATGCAGCTATGCCAATTTGTGTGTGATAGGCTATAGGCTTTAAGGGCTCGAGCACACACTTTTGCATAAGCGCATAACTATAAGCATAAGGAAATTGATTGGTCCATAAGTATGTGCATAAGGAAATGGACCAATCAATTTCCTTATGCTTATGGTTATGCGCTTATGCAAAAGTATGTGCTCCCAGCTTATGGCTTATCACACACAAATCGGCATAGCTGCATATGCATAGCATAAGACCGTCTGGACCAATGAGCATCGAAATAAAATCGCCATATTGATTTACATAGCATGCTCATTGGTCCAGACGGTCTTATGCTATGCATACGCAGCTATGCCAATTTGTGTGTGATAGGCTTAGTGCCGGTCTACAATAGGTGATTTAAGATTTAGCCTTTGTTTTAAGAGAAAAATTACATCGATCCTAGCCTCAAGCTCTAAGCTTTAAAAGATGGGAGTTGGCCAACTCGCTTAGGGCTTAGTGCCGGTCTACAATAGGTGATTTAAGATTTAGCCTTTGATTTAAGAGAAAAATTACATCGATCCTAGCCTCAAGCTCTAAGCTTTAAAAGATGGGAATTGGCCAACTCGCTTAGGGCTTAGAGATTAGGGTTTAAGGCAGCGCGAGAAATGTTCAAGGTCGGAAATACGTCACAGTTTAGAGGTTAAGTCATAAGGCTTAGGGCTTAAATCACCTATTGTAGACCGGCACTTAGAGATTAGGGCTTAAGGCAGCGCGAAAAATGTTTAAGGCCGGAAATACGTCACAGTTTAGAGGTTAAGTCATAAGGCTTAGGGCTTAAATCGCCTATTGTAGACCGGCACTTATGGGAGCACACACTTTTGCATAAGCGCATAATCACAAGCATAAGGAAATTGATTGGTCCATTTCCTTATGCATAACGAAATTGACCAATCAATTTCCTTATGTTTATGATTATGCGCTTATGCAAAAGTGTGTGCTCCCCGCTATAACCTATAAAGTAACCTGCACTATACGACTTGGTACTTAATACACATATTTTATTCGATGATACTTTTTTCAGGTACGTGATAAAGCGAGATGTGTGCAAAATACTTCATCTTTTTCGCTATCACCCTTGTTTGCTGCATACTTGCTAGAATATATTACCTGATATTTGTCAAACGCGATAAGCCCGAAGAAAGGTCCCGTCTGGCCGATCTGGCTAAAACGATGATATTAGGATCCGGTAGACACACAGCCGAGATGCTGCGGATCGTTAGGTATTTGAATTTCGAGAATTATTCGCCCAGGGTGTACATTTGTGCTCTGACGGATAAGCTCAGTGTGGAGAAGGTCAGGGACCTGGAAGATGGCAATGAGGATTACAAAATTATAGAGATTTACAGAAGTCGGGAAGTTCGACAATCGTACTTCACTTCTATTTGGACCACTGTGTTCGCCATCCTCAACTGTCTTTCAATCTTATGGAGGAAAAATCCGGAACTTATTTTATGCAACAGTTCTGGCACTTGTGTTCCTTTGTGCGTCATAGCATTTTTATTTAAAGCACTATGTATCACGCAAAGCGTTATTGTATTTGTAGAAAGCTTCTGCTGAGTCAAAAGCTTTTCGTTAACGAGAAAGATCTTGTATTATTTAGCTAATCACGTCATTGTACAATGGGTGTACTTAAGTAAACCTATGTATAGCAGAAGCATCCTCTTATAAGCAAACTTTCTTTTTTTTGTTTAAATTATAATCATTTATAATTATTACACATCTCAGATGTGTATGTATATATGTGTGATTTATAGGAAATGACTCATAGCGCTTCTATGATAACAATACCCTGGGAATTGCTAGCAAAAGAATTGGAACATATACCCATGGAAATAAAACTACATTTGACACCCATAATAAATGTGCTATATACATCTAACAAACAATTGTAAATAAAATCTAATTAACAATATTATCTCTACATATACAAAATATTAAATATATTTATTTTAATATAAGTAAATTTTAATAAAAAATTAAATATTTATTTTAGTAAACAAATTAATTTCAAATATAAACAAGCATGTTATTCTTATTTAGTTTAATTGAAAGAATTTTGTAGATTTATAAATTATATATTTATTATATATTTTATTATATTGATTATTTTAAATAATACAGTATATTTCAATATTTAATATATATAAAGATTTTTTCTTTTTACAAGAGCTTCAGAAGCATGGATAAACAATTCAATAACAAGAGTAGAAGCTTGTTTAGACCGCACATGGGAAGTATTGAACTCAGGCTACTGGAAAGATGTTCCAATAGGATATAGATATTCTTATTCTCTGTGTGTCGCTCTAAAGGTATAAAAAATATATTATTAATTTTAAACCAATTATATATTTTTTCTTAAAAAACTTATACTTATTTATAAAAATTTCTTTTGGGGTGATTGATATATTTAGGCAGTATTATTAGAAATTCAATATGAAATCAATGTTGAAAGCTTCAGTGATAAAGAGGAGAAGAAAAAGACTGTATTAAAGAAAATTATTAACCAAATTGATAAAGGCATTCTACTAGGTGCACCTCTTCCTAGTGTACCAAATTTATTGACAACTATTGCTACAAAACTAAACAGCTATTGCACTGGTAAAAATATCTTCATAAGAAAATTTATACTAATAATATAATAATAAATCACATATACATTAATCCGTTGCAATTTTTAAAATGATTTATTTTCTGAAATTTTAATAGAGGGCTCTAGCATTATAAATCTAGAAGAAATTTCAATCACTCACAAGGAGAGTGATTTAATCTCTAATTATCCGGATAGATATTTTGAGAGACCTTCGATGCAGACATTTTACAATAAAATTTTTGTGCCCAAACTTCCGGCCATATTAACAGGTTTGATTCATAATTAATATAAATTATAAATTTAGCTAAGATCCACAAAATAACTAATACTTCGTTTTATATTGTAATTTGTGTCGTGAGACAAAAGTTTGGAGTATATTTATTATGAAAGTAGTATAAGATATCTAGCAGTTTATGATATCAAAAAGTTATCAAAAGAAGATATTAAGAATATTAATCTTATATATTTTATTATAGATTGTATGAATCACTGGAAAGCACTAACATTATGGAAAAATCCTAATTACTTAAATAAGATCGCAGGGTCTCGGACAGTACCGATCGAAATTGGATATAGTTATACCGAGGAAGATTGGACTCAACATCTTGTCAATTTCTCTGAATTTTTACAAAAGCACGTTATTGCGAATAATAGTGAAGTCGGCTATTTAGCGCAGCATCAATTATTTGAACAGGTATAATATTATAATTTACGATGTATTTTATACATAATCTTGCTTTATAAAATTACAATCTGGAAATCGATCTTAGATACCAGAATTAAAGGAGGATTTTGAAGTGCCGGAATATTGCTGTTTCTCGGATAATGAGGATAAAGATATGGAATCATCAGACGTTGACATAAATGCCTGGTTTGGACCTGTTGGTACAGTGTCTCCTTTGCACTTTGATCCGAAAAATAATCTGCTCTCACAGGTAAAAAAATACTTGCGATTAAAATTACTCGAGTTACATTATATTATATATTCTAAGAGAGCTTCTTCCATCTCAGCGTTTTCGAATGTAGCAGGTTTAATCGCTCTCAGAGCGATTAATAACGTCATTGCATCGTCTCTGCCAATAAAAGGCTTGAATTCATAGTAAAATATAGTGATTAATTAAACTGGGTTGGGTTAACCTGTTCATTCGAAAACGCTATCAGTTTTGTGTATAAAATATATTTCATATATATACATATATATATATATATATATATATATATATATATATATATATATAATAATTTTTTCTCAGATATTTGGTTATAAAAGAGTTATCTTGTACTCTCCGATTGAGACAGATAATCTGTATCCCTATGATACCAAATTACTTAACAATACTGCGCAAGTAGATCCGGTGAGGCCAGATTATGATAAGTGGCCAAATTTTCGTAAAGCTGATGGCATGACGTTCCATTTGAAACCTGGAGAAATGCTATATATTCCACCAAAATGGTGGCATCACGTGACCGCTCTTACTCCTAGTTTTTCGATCAGTTTCTGGTGGAATTAATTTTTAAATAAAATTAAAATAAAACTTTTTTATCAAAAAATTTATTCGTTACAGCACCTAGTATAAAAATTCCAGCGATCGCAGCTGATCATAATCAATCACCATTTACAAACGAAATTATCGATTCGGTGATATAATTATTATATTATTAATTTTACATTAAATAATAATCAAATGATATATATGGTTCCAAAAAAAAAGTATTTTTCGATATGCTAAAATAAAATAAAATAAAAATAACATTCATAAGTATTTGATGAGCGAATGCATTGGGTTCGAATATTAACATAAAATTTAGCAAGATTGCTATCATCATTATCGTCATCAATCATTTTAATCTTATTTAATTTTGATATCGAACTTGATAAGCATTGCATATCGATGATAAATTACTGAACGCAAGAGATAGTCGAGGCCATAGACATAGTATATCTAGACCGAGCGTTTGCCTTTATTTAAGGAGTGGGGGCCGATGCCCACGTAGAAAAGGACATATACTCTGTTCCGTGCCCTTGCGTTCTCTCTCACTCGCATGTAGCATAGCGAAAGAGTACGCTATGCTACGTGCAAGCGAGAGAGAACGCAAGGGGCACGAAACAGAGTATGTCCTTTTCTACGTGGGCATCGGCCCCCACTCCTCAACACTCGGTCTAGATATACTATGTCTATGGTCGAGGCTCTAGAGTATACGTATCCATAAAATATCAGCCGATTGGTGCGCAAGAGAATTCAGGGTACGATGAAAACAGCTCCGCGTACTAAAGCCTCGCGGAGGAGTCGCGACCTTGGACGAAGTCACGCGAGTGCAAGGTTGCATCGAGGGATGTAGTGACACGCATACATGGATATAACGCCGTTCTTGCCGCCACGGGCTGTGTATAAAGATTTTATTGATTGCTACGTGCAGGATGTGTTCATTTCTCTTGAGATGCGATTTAGGATGTTGATCTGTTGTTCGCCAAAAGCATCGAGACACTATGACTTAGGGATGTTCGATTCCGATTCGATTCTTTAAAAGATCGATTTTTTTAGTCAAAAAATCGATTTTTTGAATCGATTCTTTGCTACATGATTTTTTTGCGAATCGATTCTTTACCCTAAGAATCGAAGAACTGATTCTATTTTTAAAAATTCTTTTTTCTCGCTTTTTCTTACCTGTCGCTACTGTTTATATCTACACCATGATACTATGCCTGCGGTCGGTAAGAAGCATTGCATTAACCAATCAGAATAAATAAATCTTTACTCTTTTTGTCCTGATTGGTCAATCAAATGCTTTGAAGCATTTCTAGCGTGTTCCCGACCGCAGCCTATGTCTACATTCTTTACAATCTATATAGTCTAAGAGCCAATTTCACCGAGTCCGGTCACATTAAAATTTAAAATTAATTAATTCAATTAAAAATTTTTTATGGTCGCAATTAGCTAAAATTAATTAATTAATTAGATTTATGTATGTTTCAATTATATATAAATAATTTTGTACGATTTTTTAGATCGATTCTTGCAAAATCGATTCTTTAATTCCGATTTTTTAAGAGAGTCGATTTTCATGATTCGATTCAGAATCGATTCAAGAATCGATTCTTTTAAGAGAATCGAACATCCCTACTATGACTACGTTTACACGTCGGTTACCCCTAATCGGGTTTAATAACATTCGTAATTCGAAGGCTGGCCAATCACAGTCATTCCATTCTTCAGAGGAATAGCTGTGATTGGCCAGTTTCACAACTACGGATGTTATTAAACCCGATTAAGGGCCAATTTCACCAAGTCCGGTTAGATTAACCGACGGTTATAATTAGCAGGGTGGCCAACAGAAAATAGAGGTGAAGGAAAACCAAGTATTCATATCATTTCAGTTGGAACCCTGCTAATTTTAACCGTCGGTTCATCTAACCAAGCTTGGTGAAATTGGCCCTAAGGGTGCCGTGTAACAGAGCTGTATGATTATTTTCTTTAAACTCGTCGCATAATTAACGTTTGCGTAAATATAACCAGCGAAACGTATCGCGACACGATACAATCATCTCAAATTGATCGACACAATCGATCGATTGGTCGAGATCGGCGTCGATCCATATACTTAACGCACGGAGCGCAAAATTGTATCATTTTTATATAATATTATATATATTGGCTCTTAAATTATCTTTATAATATTGTACGTAATAATTAATTAGATTTAATGCATCGCTAATTTTTTGAATTAAAATAATTAAGAGTTTATATTAATGGAGAGCAAACCTGTCTTCAAATTTATCTCTGTAATTGAATTAAGAGTTACCAGCTTTCTAGATATTAATCTCTCTCTCTCTTTCTCTCTCTCTCTCTCCCTGCCTCCCTCCCTCCCTACTTCCCTCCCTACCTCCCTCCCTCCCTCCTTTTCTCCCACCCTCTCTCTCACTCTCTCTCTCTCTCTCTCTCATGAAATTTTTAAAGAGTTTATAATCAATAGATATTTTCTAAATAAATCTCATTCAGTATTCGATATTAGATCAATATTGATATAGATCTGAAGATTCGAAAAAAAAAATGTTCAAGAATGAAGTTGATAGTAAAAAAAGCTACACACCACATCTAAAGCCCGAATCACACTAGCGGCTCGCGGCTGCGATTGCGATTGCGTTTGTGATTGTGATTTGCTACGCTCCAATCATACTTGCAATTGGTGCTTTCTGATTGGCTGAAGCAATCGCAATCGCAACCGCGAGCCGCTAGTGTGATTCGGGTTTAAGATCTAAGATCCTCCCCTTAATGAAAAAAGTCATGAAACGCCCGAAGTGCGTGTTTGGAGTCGAAATATATCGGGCGTATTGTTGCCGCTTTTCCGCGTGTTTGATTGGCGGTCGATGATGCGTCGATGAGAGGTGTGAACGTTTTATCGAGTTTAGTTCGGTGTTTGACAGTTTGGTGTGACAGTTCGGTGACAGTTCGGTGACACTTTGTACATCGTGAGCGGGGTTAGTAAATATTCATAGTAGAAATATACTTAAAGTATATTTAATCCCCTTAATGAAAAAAGTCATGAAACGCCCGAAGTGCGTGTTTGGAGTCGAAATATATCGGGCGTATTGTTGCCGCTTTTCCGCGTGTTTGATTGGCGGTCGATGATGCGTCGATGAGAGGTGTGAACGTTTTATCGAGTTTAGTTCGGTGTTTGACAGTTTGGTGTGACAGTTCGGTGACAGTTCGGTGACACTTTGTACATCGTGAGCGGGATTAGTAAATATTCGTAGTAGAAATGTACTTAAAGTATATTTAAAAATGCGTGTCTGATTGATGGTCGATGATGTAAATCGAATGTGGTCGAACGAATGTTATCGAGTTAGTTCGACAGTTTGGTGACAGTTCGGTGACATTTCGTGAGTGATTAGTATTAAATGTCATAGTATATTGATATTTATTTGTGAATATATTAATAATTAAATATTAATGTTACATTGAATATTTATTCTCAATATTCGATAATTAATATTAAGTAATAATATTATAAATTTACTATTATTTTTTTTTAAATTATTAAAATATAATTTTATTTTAAATTGTTACTTTTTAAACCTCTTAAATGTCAATTTATAAACTTATATATTTAACATAAAATATTATAACATATTTAATTTTATAAATTTTAATAATGATAATAATAATAACAATAATGATCATTAATTATATATTAATCATGATAGTTGATGATTAATGATGATTAATGATCAATAATTAATTTTATTTTCAATTTAAAATTCATTTATGTTTATATATGTAAGGTCCTCTAAAAGTCCCCGAACATTAAAATTTCTCGAAAACGATGAACTATAATAAGAAATATGTAAAAAGCAAAATTGTAGTATATGAAAATATCTACCTAATAGATTGACTTTAGGTGAAGTTGCCAAGGACATATAAATTCAAGTTTGTTTAATTTGAATTTGAATTTTTAAAATGAAAACACCTATTTTTTATTGCATTTTCTTATAGCTAATGTCAAGGTGTTTTCAAAATAGTGCAAATAAACCCTTTCGATTAAAAACTCCTTTTGATTAAGAATTCTTTAAGTTATAAGTCCTTACCCAGACAGCACAAAACGTCCTCAGGATCATTCTGAATATGTCCAGGATGGTTCAGGATATTTGTAGGATGTTTTAAGATATTATTATAAATATATTTTATGAAAATTTAATATGCATACATGATTACTTTCGGTTATGTAGGCTATTTAATATAATTTAGAAATTTTAAGTATTGTAATAAGTATTAATGTCCTATAAATGTCCCCTGGATAATCCCTGGATGTCTGTAGGATATCTGCCCTGTCTATTATATTGAATGTCCTTTGGATTTCCAGAGGACATATACATGTGCAATTAATTGTTAACATCAATTTCGTTTAATATTAATAATTGGATTTGATGCGCACATTTTCATATATTCAAAATTATTATTTATTTAATATTGCATGAGAAATGTTACTATGCGCAACATTCCAAAAACTTTACAAAAAATAGTATTCAACCGCTAGTTTGTTTGTTTACCGCTATGCGACGCGCGAACTCGTATTTGAGATTTGGTCATGAGAATTATATAAAGCTTGCAAAGAGCAACTAACAGGAAATTAAAAATATAATTATTTTTTATCAGTTCAATTTCTGATGCAATCCCAACATAGGGAATTCAGATATTGGATTGTTTTGAAAATATTACACGACTCAAACCCGGAAGCCAAACCTAAAATATTCATGTACAGCACGAAAACATTAAAGAACGTGAACTATTTTTAGTATTAGATTTTTAATATTGGCAGTAAATAACAGAACGCAATCTTAATTTATATTTAAATTTTAGAATTTGTTCCTTTTAACGTATGAAAAATATCCCTAACATATCCTATAGAAATCCTTAAGATGTTCCACAGGATCTCCCTGGATTCTCCAGAGGCTAGTGTACGGCTATCATTTACTCTTCCTCAGGACATCCAGAGGAGATCCGAGGATTAAAATATGATATCCTCAGGATATCCTACATGTATGTCCTGGATGCCCTTTGGACGTCCTAAGGACATCCTTGTGCTGTCTGGGTAATGTTTGACTTTGCTTCTTACATATTTTTTATTATAGTTGGTCAGTTTCGAAATATTTTAGCGTTCCGGGACTCTATATATATGTATATGTATATATATAATATTTGAAATATAACTCGTAGTACAATATTAATATATTTTTAGTTATACGTGGATTTATTAAAACTAATTTTAATATATCTTCAAATAATTCTAAAACTTTTGGCTACGGTTCCATCACAAATGGAATCTATAAACTGGAAGTAAAAATAACAGATTACGACAATCATATCGATTTTGAGAAAGGGCATGAAATCGAAATAAAAGGATATTTAAAAACTACAAGTTAATGATTAATAAATTCTAATCTAATTTAAAAAAAAGTATATCCATTACTTTTATTAATATTACAAATTTATTTTACAGATGATATTTTTTATTTAGATGTTGAAAAAATAACAGATATAAAATTGATTGAAGGAAGAATAATGTCTTTCATGGAAATTTTACAAGGATCTAAAGTGATTATGAAGAGGAAAAGTTCCGAAAATAAATTGGAAATACCCAATAAAATTTTTAAATATTTTTCAAATATTTAAAAATTTTAATGTTATTTTATATTATTTAAATATTTATTAATTATGAAATTTTATTAATTTTGAAACATGTTATAATAATATTTATTGTTAAACAATTAATTTCAATCTTAATTTTAATTATGTTTTCGATAAAAAGGATTAAAAAAAAAGGATTACAAAAATTGTATTATAATTATATTATCTGAAAGTATAATATTTACATAATTATATAAATATGGGGGTGATTACGATAATTACGGCCCCCTATTTGAAAGGTCGTTTCTGAAGACATTTCTGACGAGGAACACGGGAAAAACAGTAAAAAAAATTTCCGACCTATAGTTTTCGAGATATATCACTAAAGTATTGGACATGATAATAAAAGTTTATAAAAATGGATCCAACGATGTTGACCTTGACATATGTTGTCAAGATCATGATGCTGAGTAACTTGTCCTTATAACTTAATCGGCGGTCTCTTATAATTTTTGAGATATTTAAAGTTAAAGTTTAATTCGAAACGAAAATTAGGTTTGGGTTATATAACGTAACCCAAACCAAATTTTAGTTTTAAATCAGAAATAGGTTTGGGTTAGGTTATATCTTTCGAATAGGGGGCCGTAGTAATCGTAATCGTGCCTAAATACGTAATAATTATTTATTAAAAATTTATATAAAGTAATAAATAAATAATTTCAAATTTCACTTTGCTGTTTAATATTTTTAGGATATGTATCTGTTTAATGATGAAATATGACTAAAAATATTATGATTAAATGACTAAAAATTATATACTAAAAATGCTAATAATAAATACTATAATAAAAATTATATACAAAATATTATGATTATATGACTAAAAATATTAAAAAATTAAATATTAAATATTACAAATATTATTTATTAAATATGTATTTATTTATTTATTATGTTTCCATAGAATTTATATTCTTTTATCAACTGTTCTATCTATTTATAAGAATATTCATGCGATATATATAATTGAAAATTGATAAATCATTTCCACTATACTTATTGTTTATTTTAATATAATCATTCTCTAGGCATAGTGATATTATTGCACACATAAAATAAGGAAATTGTATTAACGTTTTGCACACATGATTTTATTGCGCACATACAGATTGCACACATGACGTTATTGCGCACATACACATTGCACACATGATATTATTGCACACATAAGATAAGAAAATCGAATTAACGTTTTGCACACATGACTTTATGTAAAGTAACGTAATTTTGAAACACCACCCAGACAGCATTATGACATCCTCGGGAAATCCGAAGGACATTCAGGACGGACATTACGGATATCCTGTGGATATCCAAATTTTATCCCGGGATATACTCAGGATGTCCTGAAGAATAGCAAATGAGCACCTCATGCTATACCTAGAAATATCCTCAGGATATCCCATTTCAAAGTCCTACGGATGTCCATAAGATGTCCGTAAGACATCGTAATTCCTAAAACGTCCACAATGCATTCAAAATTAGTCCAGAATATGTTATCAAGGTACTTTATATGATATTTTAAAGATAACATATTGAATATAATTTATATAAGATATATATATTAATAGAATATAAAATAGAATATTTTAAATATAATATAGAAGTTCATAAATTATTTTCTTTATAAAATTGCGTTCTGTTATTCACTGCCAATATCGAAAATCTAATACTGAAAATAATTCACGTTCTTTGATATTTGAGGCTTTCATGCTGTACATGAATATATTAGGTTTGGCTTCCGGGTTTGAGCCGTTTAATATTTTCTAAACAATTCAATATCTGAATTTCCTATGTTGGGATTGCATCAGAAATTGAACTGATAGAAAATAATTACATTTTTAATTTCCTGCCAGTTGCTCTTTGCAAGCTTTATATAATTCTCATGACCAAATCTCAAATACGAGATGAACGCATCGCCCGCGCGTCGCATAGCGGTAAACAAACGATCTAGCGGCTGAATACTATTTTTTGTAAAATTTTTGGAATGTTGCACACAATAATATTTCTCATGAAATATTAAATAAATAATAATTTTGGATACGTGCGCATCAAATTCAATTATTAATATTAAACGAAATTAATGTTAACAATTAATTGCCAGATAACACATGTATGTCCTCTGGAAATCCAAAGGACATCCAACATAATAGACAGGACAGATATCCTATGGACATCCAGGGGTTATCCAGTGGACATTTATAGGACATTAATACTTATTATAATACTTAAGAGTTCTAAATTATATTAAATAGCCTACATAACTGAAAGTAATCATGTATGCGTATTAAATTTTCATAAAATATATTTATAATGATATCTTAAAACGTCCTACAAATGTCCTGAACCGTCCTGGACATATTCAGGATGATCCTGAGGATGTCTTGTGCTGTCTGGGCAATATCTCGAAAATTATTGACTGTATTCAAAACCTATATGAAACTGTACAATAATAGATTTTCTTTCGTACTGAAAGCAGCAGATGATGGGGCTAGACCTTGCTTCGCGTGGAAAATTACAAACCCACGTGGAACTTCGTTTCGCATTAAAAAGTGTATGCGTGGACGCAGTATGTTCCGCCCCCCCTGCGGGGGGGCTCCATTATCGTAAAACTAGACACATAGGTTCGGGTTGAATCTCGCTTCGCGTGGAAAGTTGTAAACCCATGTAGAACCTCGCTTCGCATTAAAAAGTGTATGCGTGGACGCAGTGTGTTCCGCCCCCCCCCTGCGGGGGGGGGGGCACCACTACCGGATAACTAGACACATAGATTTGAACGGATCATGACTGCCACTTTTTTCAAGGTCAGGATCACTCAGAACGATGACCTTGACAATATATGTCAAGGTCAAAGTTATTGGGGCTAGCTCCATTTCGCATGTGCGCAATAAAGTCATGTGTGCAAAACGTTAATTCGAATTTCTTATTTTATGTGTGCAATAATATCATGTGTGCAATGTGTATGTGCGCAATAAAATCATGTGTGCAATGTGTATGTGCGCAATAAAATCATGTGTGCAAAACGTTAATACGATTTTCTTATATTATGTGTGCAATAATACCATGTGTGCAAAGTGTATGTGCGCAATAATGTCATGTATGCAATCTCTATGTGTGCAATGAAGTCATGTGTGCAATGTGTATGTGCGCAATAATGTCATGTGTGCAAACGTACGTTCATATTTTAAATTTTTACGTGTGCGCAATAATGCTTGTAGGCAATCGCTCTGTAGGCAATCGGGAATGTCGGCAATCAAAGCTGTCGGCAAAATGTTGTAGGCAAACGAAGCTGTTGGCAATCGGGAATGTAGGCAAACGGGACTCCTCCGTATCAAAGTATAATATAAAGAAGTTAATGTATGTGTTTCCATTCATAAAATTTTCCCTCTTTAGAAAAGGCATGTTATTGACATTGTTGTGCCTTTTTCGCGATGTTGATTGGTTGCTTCAAAATTCGATCTCGTTCTCGATGCGAGTCGTTCACTTTGATTCGCGGTTGCCCAGAACGATTGTCATCGCGGTGATTATGCGTTTTGATAGTTTGTGTGTAAGCCGGTTAATATACTTTTAATATAATTTTATTATTTATTAATTATTTAATAATTAATAATAAGTATTAATTGTGTAATAATAATTAGTCTAAGGGCGCGCGCGTAGCACGCGCCTGTTTTGTTCTAGTATAAACAAAAAAATCATGATTATTTCGGATTATAATTGGTAATAATAATAAGGAGAATAATTAATAAGAATAATTATTCCATTATCTATCATTTATCTCAAAATCTTTATCGTGGCTCATATCTCTATTTTATGTCAAATATATAATATAGCTCCTGAGTTTTGTAACTTTTTTTAAAGAGGTTCATACATTTTTTTCGCTCTATATATTGTTAAATTTTAATGTGGAGTTTCGGCGTGGTAAACGGACGAGCATATGGCGTACTCCAATAAGGCTTTTACACGTTTTATATCGTTTTGATTCTTATATATTTAAACACGACTTGTTACAGAAATATATATAGAACTGATTGACATAAATGTTGAGATAGTAAGATGATTACTCTCTTCAGTACAAAAGAAAAAAAATAAAATTCGGAAACATTCTTTTACACAAATTCTACAGTCTTTACTACACGAGATTCTGAGCGGGAGTGACTCTTCTCATGTTCCCATGTACTCACTATTATATAGCAAGCGCGCTCTGTGGCGAGTCTCGCATCACAAAGCGCGACCTTTGAAAAATTATTTCTAACACCTTCTTCTAATTTTATATATCTCAAAACCAAAAAAAAAAAAACAAAATAAACTTTACTTTATTACAGCACTTATTTTTATCTTTGTTATTCTTCTTTTCTAACTTATCATTAATTTACTAAAGCATTTCTACATAAATCAAATTTATTTTTATTTAATGGTTTAGTAAATAGATCCGCCAATTGTTTATCAGTTGGACAATATTCTATTTTTATAATATCTTGTTTTACTTTTTCGTGTATAAAACGATATTTAACATCAATGTGTTTTGATCTTCGATTTACTACGCCGTCTTTTATTAATTTAATCGCGATTTGATTGTCGATATTTAACCGTGCAAGTATTGTTTTTCCGAGTAATTCTTCTAATAACGATTTAATGTAAAGAATTTCCTTGCAACAGTCCGCTGCCGCTATGTATTCTGCTTCGATGCTCGAAGTTGCCACAATTGGTTGTTTCCTTGAACACCAGCTGATCGGTCCACTAGAGTAGAATATTACATATCCAATGGTGCTTCTCCTTGTTTGTGGATCCCCAGCATAATCAGCATCGCAATAGGCTTGTATCTCTGTTTCTTCATGTGTGTCAGAAAAACTTATACCCAAGTCTAATGTTCCGTTCAAGTACCTAAGAATTCGTTTTACATCTGTTATTCTTTGATCTGTAGGATTATTTACGTACCTGCTGGTAAATCCCACAGCTTGTGCAATATCAGAACGAGTTTTAGTAGTCATATACAGTAAGCTTCCAATTGCCTCTCTGTACGGATAATTTGATTTTGTCTTTGTTTCCGTTTCCTCCTCTACCTTGCACAAAGGCGTGCTGACTGATTTGGATTTATCCATCTTGAATTTGTTTAGGAGATTCCTGGAATAAGACTTTTGTATTAATTTTAATTTACCAGTTATTTGTTTTATTTCAATTCCAAGAAATGATTTCGGTTCTCTATCAATTGTCATTTCGTAGAGATTATTGAGATCTTTCAATAGTTGGTTTATCTTTTTTTATTATGTCCAAGTAATATTGCGTCATCGACATATATTCCTAAAATCAGTGTTTCTTTTTTGTTCCTGAAGATACATTGTTCGGTTTTTAATGGTTCTAATCCTCTTTTTCTTAATGCATTTGTAAATGTTTCATTCCATTTCATAGGAACTTGCTTGAGTCCATATAATGCCTTTTTTAATTTGCAGATTTTATTACCATAGTTGTATCCTTGAGGTGGTTTCATATATATTTCTTCCTCCAGTTTTCCATATAAGAAAGCTATTTTTATATCAAATGTTACTATTTGATAATTTCTTTTTGCAGCTAGTGCAAACAATATTCTCAGTGAACAACTGTTTACTATCGGACTAAAAACCTCTTCGAAGTCTACTCCATAATTTTGTTCGCAGCCTCTGACTACTAATCTTGCCTTTTTTTGTCCGTTATCCTTTTCCTTGAAGACCCATTTGCTGCTTAGGATTTTCCTTTCTCCTGCTTCTGTTCTGTCCACTACTTTCCAAGTGTTGTTTCTTTTTAACGAGTCCTTTTCTTGCTGTATTGCTAATTCCCATTTCTTTTTATCCGTTCCTGTAGTAGCTTCTTGATAGGTTAATAACATAAAGTAATCACCATATCTTTTCGGTGTATTCTTTTCTCTTTCTGATCTTCTGACTTGTTGTTCTATATTATTTGTTCCTTGTTCATCTTCTTTTTGGTCTTCTGCATCTTCGTAGTCTGTAATTTCTTCTATGACTGTTCCTTCATCCGTTGAATCGTCTTCTTCTTCCGTTTCTTGATTGCTTTCGTAACTTTCATTTCCTTCCTCTTGTTCGTCTTCTTCCATTTCTTCTTCTTGTTCTCTATTTTCTTCTAACTTTTCAATTTCTCCTCTAATATATTTTAGTTGGTTTTTACTTGTTTCTTTTTCTTTTTCTATACTTTTTTCAAATCTCACATCCCTGGATATAATTACTTTGCGTTTTTCATTATTCCAAAGTCTGTATCCTTGTGGCGCGTAGCCTACAAATTTGAATTTTTTGCTTCGGTCATCTAGTTTTTTTAATGGACCTAACATTTTTGCGTGCGCTATACAACCAAATAGTTCCAGATTTTTTAAGTTTGGTTTTTCTCCCTTCCACATTTCGTAGGGCGTTTTGGATAGCACTCTTGTCGGACTTTTATTCAGTAGATAAGTCGCTGTAAAAATCGCTTTTCCCCATATTTCCTTTTGCATTTTTGACTCTAACAACAATGCCCTGGCTTTTTCCATCAAAGTCCGATTCAATCGCTCTGCTGTCCCGTTCATTTGTGGTGAGTATGGTACAGTGTGGTTAATTTCAATTCCTTTCGTTTTGGCCCAATTAAGTAAATTATTGTTTATGTATTCGCGTCCATTGTCGCTTCTAATTTTTGATATTTTAGAGTTCCAGACTGCCTCTACTCGTTGTGCATATTCTTTTACGATTTCTGCGGTTTCATGTTTATTCTTCAATAAGTATACCGTAGTAAAATGAGTATAGTCATCAATTAATATGAGCATATATCTCTTGCCGTCCCACGTAGGTGGATCAATTGGTCCGCATAAATCTGTGTGCACTAACTCCAGCGGCCGTTTAGTTTTAATTTTTATTCCATTGAATGGTAATCTGGATTGTTTTGCTTTCATACAGATTTCGCACAATTTTTCTATTTTCTTTAGGTCCTCTGCGGTAATATTCATTCCATTTGACATGTTTAGTAGTTTCTTCATTTCTGGTAAACTCAAATGTCCTAATTGTTTATGCCAGTTCTCTGTTGAACTAGCTTCTTCTATTATTAGTGATCTATTTATTTTCTCTGGGTGTAGATCAATTTCATATAACCCATTTTCTTGCTTCTCTCCTCGCAGTATTTCTACATCTTTATGTTTTATTATCACGTTTCTTTTTGTAAATATTTCTTTGCCTTCGTTTTCTGTTATTGCATTCACAGAAAGCAGATTGACGCTTAAATCTGGTACGTACATAACTTTTTTAATGAGCATTCTTCAAAAAACATCGAGCCCTTATTTTTTGCGATCATCGTTTCATCTGTCTTAGCCACTCCAATTTTTGGATTTATTCTTTCGGCATTAGAGAGATGTTTCTTACTGTTTATCATGTTGTGGTTCCGGAATCCACGACCCATGTCGCTCTGTTTATTGTTTGTGTCAGAAAGGACACCTTTCCCGTGTTACTTTTCTGTTGTTTTGTTTCTCGATCACGAAAGTAGCAGTCTTTCTCCGCACGATTATTCTTCTTGCAGATTTTACAAAAGAGATTTTTCTCTTTCCATCCTCCTGCTTTTGGACAATTCTTCGTAAAATGTCCCATCTTGTTGCAGCTGAAACAGCGTCTTTCTTTATTAATCGAATCTCTGCGCTCTTTCCTGTATGTTCTGGCTAAATGCCCTTTTTAATTACATCTATTACACTTCCGCTCTGTAGTTTTAAATGCAACTTTACTTCCCTTTTCTTCCTATTCTTGATTTCTCATTTCTTCGAGAAGAAGCCTCGAAGTTAGATTCTCAATCGTCTTGTCTGCTTCTGATGTCGATTCCCATGCCGTGACAAACGATTTATAATTTTCGGGAGTGTTACCAGAATTTTTGACATTAACATTTGGTTTGTTATTTCTGTTTCTAAGGCTGTAATTCTATAAACTAGATTTTGCAGTTTACTGACGTGTGTGCTTACGTCATCTGACTTGTTTATTGTATAACTAAAAAACTCTTGCATTAGTACACATTTCTGCTGTTCATTTTCACGTTGATAAACATTGCTCAACTTTGTCCACATTTCGCGAGCTGTATTACAATTTAGAATATGCATTAACGGCTTTTTATCTAACGAAAGAACTATATTATTCTCTGTGCATTTGCATCTTTCTTTTTCCACATATCAGTGTCTTGTGGTTCCTCTTGGACTATACCGAGCAAATCGTTCGCTCTGAGCATTATAGTAATTTGGAATTTCCATACCTGGAAGTTTTCTGGACCATTTAGCTTTTCGACTTGTGCTATGTCATCATTCGACACCTTCGCCATTGTTCTCCTTCTCTCTCCTGTTCTTTCTCTCTTCTTTTTCCTTTTTAGTTGTTTTAACTTTTAAGTTCTTTAATTTTACTGTCTTTTTTAATTTTTCACCACATGCACTTAATCGTTCACTCCTGGGCCCATAACCTGTTAAATTTTAATGTGGAGTTTCGGCGTGGTAAACGGACGAGCACGTGGCGTACTCCAATAAGGCTTTTACACGTTTTATATCGTTTTGATTCTTATATATTTAAACACAACTTGTTACAGAAATATATATAGAACTGATTGACATAAATGTTGAGACAGTAAGATGATTACTCTCTTCAGTACAAAAGAAAAAAAATAAAATTCGGAAACATTCTTTTACACAAATTCTACAGTCTTTACTACACGAGATTCTGAGCGGAAATGACTCCTCTCATGTTCCCATGTACTCACTATTATATAGCAAGCGCGCTCTGTGGCGAGTCTCGCATCACAAAGCGCGACCTTTGAAAAATTATTTCTAACATATATATATCTATATCGATGTTGCGTGGTTCGAAAATATATTTGTCAGAAGCAAATCTCTGCAGTCAGCCCGAGGTCTTTACATTCGCTGGTCGAAAGGAGGATAGCTCCAGACATAGACATTGTTTGCACGTGGCTCGAAAACGAAAGATGCACGTCGCCACAACCCCTCGTGTCTTATGCGCGAAAGAGCAGGCGCGTTGAACATATAATTTCTCTCTCTCGCAAGGGATCTTTCCATCTATTCTATCGGTAATTCAACCCCGACGGCGACGATCTTAGGGCGAATATTCACCGCGCCTTTATAACGCCTCTATAAACCGTCACATACGCGAGATCAGGAGAGATGATTTTAGTGCAGCGAGAAAGAGGGCGAAGAGAGATGAAGGGATAGGCTTATCGTATTTCGCGATACGGAATCATGATATATCAGTTGGCTGTGGGACCGACCAACCATTTCTTTAGTATAGGCCCAATGGCCTCTCTCTAACTCTATATCCAGGCAGAGTATGGTCGCGCATACATGTCTTCTATTCCTCGATCATCTCTCGTCGTGCACGGGCACGAAAGGCATCGATCGCGCTATAATCGAACTCACCGGGCGACTGTACATGTGTGTACTGGTACCCCCACCTCGATATATCAGCCTGTAGTTACAGTGACGTTCTTTTCTCGATCTAGCGAGATCTTCAGCTCATACGGTGAGCTATCTTCAGTCCTTTACCACAGTATATACAGTAGCGCAACTCCCTGTCGGCATCTTTGATGTTAGTGTTGGCCAAAACGGAGTGCGCATGCGCGAAATAAGTAAGTTGGTCGGTAACGCCATCTGAACTTTTCTCTCGCTCACTCTCGTTTTTCGTTCTCTCTCTAACTCATTGATACATATGTAGCAATAAATAATAATCCAAAATAATGTATTTTAATAAAAAATATATACAGATAAATTGTTAATAATATATTTAAAAAGGGAAAAAATAAAATAATGAAAAAATAAATATAATTATGCTAATATACAATATATTACATAAATAATTATGCTATATGCAAAATATATTACATGAAATAATAGAGAAAGCAAAAAAAAGAAAATAAAATATTATTCAAAAAATGTTAAATGTATTATAAAGACAGTATCAAGAAAACATATATATATATATATATATATAAAGTTATAATTACAAATATAATTATATTAAATATCTGTAATCGTTTCGTTGCGTTATCCCTTTGTATCAAAAACTCTGAAAAATTGCGCGATCGTACAATAAATAACATATAATGTCATCTATTCCGCCAAATAAGGTAGGTAGTAGGCATTTAATTGGGTATTTAATTAGTGTGAGAGAGAACGAAAGAGTAGAAAAAAAAGAGTAAGTGAGAGAGAAATTTAGATGGCCAACTTACTTATTTCGCGCATGCGCACTCCGTTTTGGCCAACACAAAATCGGGAGAGTTGCGCTACTGTATATACTGTGCCTTTACGAAGCCCGGGAGCTCCGTAAGGCACCATAGAATGCACCTATATAGAATACAGGCGCCGCCTACGTTTACTAGGACCCCGGAGATTGGATATGAGCCTCCCTAAGGAGATTGATACTCTCTCTCCATGCTCCATCATCATCCGGAAGTGCTCCCAAAAAGACCATTCTCCACACGGAGAAAATTTTATATTAATTTATAATATAATTTTAAATTACATTTTACTATTTTTTGTATTATCGGTGGACCATCATGACTTTATAGAATAAATTATAGTATAACATAGTAAAATTTAAAACTAACACTCATCTAATATGTTTCATCATTTGCCATAGTAAAAATTCATAAGTGCAAAGTTATAATCTTTATCTGTGTATCATTGTAAAACGTTATAATGCTAAACCTCAACTTTTACAATTTTGACAATAATAAATTCGGATATTTTTTTCTTATTGTTCTCATTTCCACATTCAGAAGTCGACATATTTATTCGTTTAACACACCTATATTATAATAGAAACGCAATATAATTTTAAAAAAAGAAATAGCAACGAGACTGATATTTATAGTTGAATTTTATATTTAAGATATCTTAAATATGATATCTTAAAATATCATTAGCAATTAAGAAAATCACATTAGCATCTTAAAGCCGTTTTAAAATGATGTTAATATAAGAACTAATTATACATATAAGTACCTGCCAATAATTACATAATTGTATTTTTTCTAAAAGTTATTTTATTATTTTACACAATCATTTTATCATCTCATAAAATTATTTTCAAATTTGACCGAAACAATAAGACTGATAATAAGATAGAAGAGATAGAAGAAATAGAAAAGGAGAAAAATGTATAATATTGATAAACCATTTTACATATAATTTATCAATTAATTTGATAGCAACTCAGAGATATTAATTATAAATAGATGAGATATATCACATTTAAAAATAATAAATCAGATAGAAGAATATAAATAAATAATAAATGATAAAGATCGTAAATCGAATATTTATTTATTTTTCTTTAACTTTCTTCACAGCACTTGTTTTATTCACAGCACTTCTATAATGAAACTACAGCAAAACGATGAAGGAAGCTTTGAGCCGAACAGTTGCCGAAGGCGAAACGTGCGTCTTGTCGAGCCTGTAGCAATTGAACGGCAACCGAAGCCAAAAGTGTACATGCGGCCGTTATAAGTGTGTACAAGATTTGCGCGTTTTGGCTGATTCTTGAAAGCATCTCTTATCGCTTTCTCCTTTTCCTCAAATTCTTAACAAAGAGTTATCGAATTTGAAATGTTTACATGATTTCGACGTAACTTTTACTATGGCAACACTACTTTTTATCACATAGATAAAGCAATTTTTGTGAAACCGGCGTTCAAGCCATATTCTGAAGTGCGAAAAGTTAATTTTTACTATGGTATGCACTAAAAATTTACTCAATATATATTTTTTACTTTTCTTTAGAATACTAACTTTTATCCAGTAAGTTTTTGCTTTATAACATAAACATTTTACTATGAGAAAGTGTAAAAATTGCGTTGCTTTATTGTTTTTAAAATAATGACCATAACATTTAAATTTATAATTCCTTGATGGTCCGCAGCTACTGCGACATTATAGTAATATTTAATATAAAATTTTCTCCGTGCATCGATTGTAAGGCCAAGATTTCGCATCGACTCCTTAATTGGCACGTTGGCTCCTGCACTTTGATCCTTTCCGGTAGCGGGTCATATCGCCGACCTGTAAACGCGACCACCTCTGTGTTATCTGCCGCCACGCGGAGACCCAGTTCTCTGATAGTAGCTACTAACACCTCTGCACCTAATATAGCCAGAGCAACGGCCTCAACAGAAGTGCATCCTTCTGCCACCAAAAGGATATCGTCGGCGTAATAAGTTACGCTACATCCGGGTGGGAGGTCCATCCTCAAAATATTATTGTATGCGAGGTCCCACAAAATTGGCCCCAGGACTGATCCCTGCGGGATCCCGCACACGACCCTTCTACTCCGCACTCGCCCATTTCTTCCTGCATATGAGAGCCATCGATTGTCAAGATAATCTTTCACGATCGCCCTGCTGTACTTAGAGAGTTCGCGTCTCTCCAGAGCACTATTAATGCTCGCCCAGGGAATGGAATTGAATGCATTGGCCACATCTAAACTTATCGCCAGTGCAACTCCCCCCTGAGATATCTTACGCGACGTGAGTCCTCTCACGCGGTGTACTGCATCGATAGTGGACCTACCTATCCTGAATCCACATTGCGCGTCGGAAAAGTCAAGTTCGTGCTGATGCAGATGTCTGTAAATACGACTAGCTATTATCCTCTCTAGGAGTTTTCCTAGTTCATCTAATAAAAAAATTAAGCAGTATGATGATGTCATCTCGTCCGGACGGCCCATCTTCCTTAGAAGAATAATTCTGGCTGTCTTCCAGATGTTTGGGAAGCGTCCATCCTGTAAACAACGTGTGTAACACGCTATCAATCTCCACTTAAGTTCAGGTACAGCGGAAATAATATTCCGGCTGTTATACCGTCCGGACCGTGCGCCACACATCCAGATCTTATATGGCGCACCGCATCCATCAATTCATCATCCGTAATCGCCAAGCGATTCTCCCAATCCGCCTCACATGCAGCTCCTACTTTATCTCCTTTTTCTTCATCACTTGGGAATAACATTTCCAGCACGTCCTCCAGCACCTCAGGATTCATCGTGTCTGTCAACGGAGGATCGGCTACTCGCTACTTACTCATGACAACCAAATATAGTCGTCCCCAGGGGTCTCTCTCTATGGTGTTCAGCAACTCTTGCCATGCCTGCTGTTTGGCTGCACGAATGGCATTGCGAAGTAATCGTTTGGCTGCTTTTAGTTCTCCTCGTAGATTCTCTATCACATCTGCATCAGCAGATGCGCGGGGACGCGCTCGCTGATATGTACGTCTCTTCCGGATACTTTCTGTTCTGAGTGAAGTTATATTTTTGTTCCATCAATATATCGCATGGTGGCAATTCATGCCTGTCACTCGAGGCATAGCGATATCACATGCCTGTGTCATTGTCTCTCGCAGCCATAGGGCGTCCACCGTCTTTCTCTCGCTAAAGGCCGGCCATGTATGCCATATTAAGACTGCTTGGAACATATCTTCATTTATCTCGCCCTGATTCCATCTAGGGAATCTTTTTTTCTCTTTTCTTCTCCTTTCTTCTGATCTCTTTTCTTCTTGGTTATTTCCATTCTTTTGCAAACTCTCTGTAGTTTCCATCTGATTTTCCGTCTCTACTAAAGACTCCTCTGGTTCCTTCTTTGCTATAATTTCTGCCTTTACAGAAGTTATATTACTTTTTTGCTCTTTTGTATCTTCTTCTTCTGAAGCACTTCCACTTTAAAACAATGGAATTTCGATATTTCTGAAATCATACAATCATTTTAAATTATTTAATTCCTGAAGAAAAAAATTAATGCAATTATCAATATTAATCTTGTGCAATTAATATTAATTAAGTAAAAATATGATAGACCTACCTTTTTGTGGATGTGATTCTATACATGATTCAGTCTTTCTTACAGAAGCTATAGCTGGGCCTGTTGAATTGGAAAAGGTTTGTCCACAGGAACTATCGCTTAGATTTGGATTATGAAGGCTTTAATAATACACATTCTACAAGTATAAATTACAAATATATAAGCATTTGTGTTGAGAATTAATCATTTATAAATTACAATATAAATCTTGTTCTACATATATTTTGAAAACTTAGTACATCATTTATTCAAACATATCTTAAGTATTATAAAACAAAAAACACAATAATTATATTTGTCTTTATTTTCCAATGTAAAATTGCTATTAGTTACTTGAAAATATTGCACAATTTAAAAGCTCATCCTATTTTGTCTTTGTTGTGACCAAGTGTGATAGAAATTTCTCTTTATAGGCCATGGATCTTTATATGGAAGATGAGATGGTTGCGTTACCTGTGGGAAAACTTTCTGCATCTGTTATAACGCTGATCTGTTATGCATGATATCTTCAGTTTGTATAACGACTTAAGCGCTGCCAATCTCAGCGCCTCCGCAACCTCGCCTTCGTCATTCTCGATTTTAAATTTTGATTGTTGAGGAACTACAACCATATCTGGTAAGACATAAACAGTAGATTAAATTCTATCCAAGACACATGACATTTTACAGCAGAATGGGGATAGTGAAAAATAAAGCCGAGTTTTTGTACGAGAAGCACGCACAAATAGACAAATTTATCAGAAAATACGAGTATTGTTTGTTTGTTGCGGAAGGAAATTCTTCATCTTCTAGAGTGCGTTCGAAAATCGTTCCCGTGGAGTAGAGTAGTTTTGAATCGACCAATCAGGGCAAAAAGAGCAAAGATTCCTTTGTCCTGATTGGTCAATTTAACGCTACTTTACTCTACGGGAAGAATTTCCGAATGCACCCTTGTATGGCTGATCAGGTTTCTATTCAAAATTTGCCTATACGCCAGTTGGAAATATGAAGTTTGTCGAACATAAACTCGAGGATTTATTCAAACGGGAAACCCGAACAAATTTTTTTTTCTCAATTGCCTGCTGAATAAATAAGAAGCGATAGCCAATCGCGAACAGTGGTCGAACATGATTAGCTGTTGCCAACTACATCAAGCAAATTATTGATGATGACAGATGGGTCTCTTTTTTCAGCTCCGTAAAGTTAGCCGGACCATTTTAATTTTTTAATAATTAAAATTATCTAATCGTTTGGTGGTCGTTTGGTGATGATTGGTAGCCTAATTAAGACATTTGGTGGTCTATCGTTTTTTTTAAATTAAATAATTAAAATATTGGTGTAAAGTTAGCCGGACATTTTTAATTTTTAGTCTAATCGATTAAATCAGGGCTTATTCGATGCAGAATCGTTAGGTGATCACAAATTCTTTATTTACAACGTTTGGTGGTCCATAATTTACCTAAAAAGTAAAAAAAAACATGTGCTGTTAGGTAGTGGGGATGGCTAACTGAAAGCTGTAAAGTTAGCCGAACAAATATATTATTTACCAACCAATTTTGTTTAAATTGGTCTTAATTGAAAGACAATCGTTTGGTGGTGATTGGTAGTCTAATTACAACGTTTGGTAGTTAATTATTAGGCTACTACGATTATAAAAACATGTGCGCTGATCCTGCGTCTGCGCGTGCCTTCGTCGTGTAAAGCCGGGCGTATCCCGTTTGGACACGGAACGATTGGACACTGCACGATTGGACACAGAATTATTGGACACCGCACGATTGGACACCGCACAATTGGACACCGCACGATTGGACACCGCACGATTGGACACCGCACGATTGGACACCGCACGATTGGACACTGCACGATTGGACACCGCACGATTGGACACGCACACTGCACGATTGGACACCGCACGATTGGACACCGTACGATTGGACACTGCACGATTGGACACCGCATTATTGGACACTGCACGATTGGACACCGCACGATTGGACACCGCACGATTGGACCGGTAATTATGCATAAAGAGGGCACAAGCAGAAGCATAAATTTTAGTTTTAAATCAGAAATAGGTATGGGTTAGGTTATATCTTCCGGAAGTGGAGCCCCCCCGTAGGGGGGGGGGCGGAACATACTGCCTCCACGCATATACTTTTTAATGCGTAGTAAGGTTCTACATAGGTTTACAACTTTCCACGCGAAGCGAGGTTCAACGCAAACCTATGTCTCTAGTTTTTTGATAATGGAGCCCCCCCGTAGGGGGGGCGGAACATACAGCCTCCACATATATTCTTTTTAATGCGAAGTAAGGTTCCACATAGGTTTACAACTTTCCACGCAAAGCGAGGTTCAACGCAAACTTATGTGTCTAGTTTTTTGATAGTGGAGCCCCCCGTAGGGGGGGCGGAACATACAGCCTCCACATATATTCTTTTTAATGCGAAGTAAGGTTCCACATAGTTTTACAACTTTCCACGCGAAGCGAGGTTCAACGCAAACTTATGTGTCTAGTTTTTTGATAGTGGAGCCCCCCCCCGAAGGAGGGGCGGAACCCACTGTGTCCAATCGTGCAGTGTTCAATCGTGCGGTGTCCAATCGTGCAATGTCCAATAATGCGGTGTCTAATCGTGCAGTGTCCAATCGTGCGGTGTCCAATCGTGCAATGTCCAATGATGCGGTGACCAATCGTGCAGTGTCCAATCGTACGGTGTCCAATCGTGCAGTGTCCAATCGTGCAGTGTGCGTGTCCAATCGTGCGGTGTCCAATCGTGCAGTGTCCAATCGTGCGGTGTCCAATCGTGCAGTGTCCAATCGTGCAGTGTGCGTGTCCAATTGTGCGATGTCCAATCGTGCGGTGTCCAATAATTCTGTGTCCAATCGTGCAGTGTCCAATCGTGCAGTGTGCGTGTCCAATTGTGCGATGTCCAATCGTGCGGTGTCCAATAATTCTGTGTCCAATCGTGCAGTGTCCAATCGTTCCGTGTCCAATACTGCGTGTCCAATCGAGCGGTGTCCAATCGTTCCGTGTCCTAACGGGTGTCACCCGTAAAGCCCGTTCTACATTGATCGCATGTCGCCAGTCGCAAGCAAATCGACCAATCACAGTCGATTATTCCGTCGAATATTCGACTGTGATTGGTCGATTTGCTTGCGACTGGCGACATGCGATCAATATAGAACGGGCTTAATGGCTCTAAAAACCAGCGCGTTGATGCGACGCGCGATATCCAATGAGAGCTTTATTTTTTCCGAAAATCACAATGTACGACGTCCGATTGGATACATCGGACATCAGACGTAATGTGAATTTTCCATTAACAAGTTAAACTTCGGTTAAAGTAAGTTGTGGAACTGGGCCTAAGACTGTTAAAAGATAATGTAATGTCAAACAAGGATTGACAATCATGCTATTTCTTTATCCCGCTAATATGATAAACTAAATATCGATAGTAACAAAGCAATACAAATCTCACAAAGTCTAACAGGCAACCGTGTCTTACATATTGTATATTTATTCACTCTGTTATCTATTATTATATTGATCATCATACAATATATTTAATTGCACGTATAATTTTAACTATAATTTAAACATATATATGCACATATGTATATATGCAAATATAAAATTCTCAAAGAATGGGCACCCGTTAGTCATGTTGCATTAGGGCTAGGGCCGTGGCACATAAAAAAACTTAAGCAGTAAGACTTAAGACGTAAGCGAATTGACCAATCACGGTCGAACAGTAAGGCAGCCATATTGAAACGTAAGCTATGCTGAAAATTCCGTATGGTTGAAATTCTTAAAGGGCATTCTACAATGGCAGTAACAAGGCTGTAGGAGTAGGAGAGTATACTGTTTTTAGTGATGTAAAGACCGAGAGTAACGAAATGGGCAATTCCCATTTGCTCTTAAAAGTTTTAAGAGCAAATGGGAATTGCCCATTTCGTTACTCTCGGTCTTTACATCACTAAAAACAGTATACTCTCCTACTCCTACAGCCTTGTTACTGCCATTGTAGAATGCCCTTTACTGTTCGACCGTGATTGGTCAATTCGCTTACGTCTTAAGTCTTATGCGTCGTCTACAATGGCAGTAGGCAGTACAGAGTGAGGAGTAAAGGTGCCTTTACATGGCAGCGTTAAGCGTCGAGCGTCTGCGCAGAAAAATGCGCAGAATTTAAACGAGATAGATTCTAGGCTGAAATTAGATTCTGCGCAATTCTCTGCGCAGACGCTCGACGCTTAACGCTGCCATGTAAAGGCACCTTAAGATTTTAAGAGTTGGTTTTAAGAGCAAATGGGAATCAGCGTTCTCAACCGTACCATAATTATGGTATATGTACCATAATTTCGTATCAGCGTACCTTCGCACTTCATTATGGTACGCAAATGTACCATAATTTTAAGATACTCGAAGTCACTATTATACTTTTCTGATTTTTCCGAATTATACTGTTCAATGGTAAAGGTTTGATTGCATCCATAAGTTAGACATAATTGATCCGGATGGATAATCAATCGGATTTATGAAATGGATTAGTTTTCATAGAATCAGTAATCGTTAATAGTATTTTCAGTTAAAAATTAATTATTTTATAAGGTTTTTTGTGATTTAAGAGTTTCTATTTAGGAAATAAGAAAAGTAATATAAAAAACGTATATCTTAAGTTTGCGATGTTCCTAAAATGTATTTTTTATTATATTTATATATTTATTATTGTATATGTATATATTCATATATATAACTTGTGCAATAATATAAATAAAATGTAATTAGAAATTTAAGCTTGAAACAATCTCTAAATAATTCATTTTAATAAAAAAAAACATTTTTACGAAATTGTACCATAGTTTTTTTCAATGTACCATAATTTTACGGCCCTAGTACCATAAACGCCCTCTTTTAGATTGAGAACACTGATGGGAATTGCCCATTTTGTTACTCCCGGTCTTTACGTCACTAAAAATAATATACTCTCCTACTCCTACAGCCTTGTTACTGCCATTGTAGACGGCCCTTTACTTTAAGGTGCCTTTACATGGCAGCGTCAAGCGTCAAGCGTCGAGCGTTAAGCGTCTGCGCAGAATATTGTTGCCCAGAATTATATTTCATTTATTTTATTATATAACAGATATGTGTGTGTGTGTATGTGTGTGTGTTATTATTATTATTAATCAAAGATATATTATGAAACGTTACTACTCTGGCAATGTAAATTAAAATTAAATTAAAATACAAATGCGGCAAAAGATTTTGGATGGTTGAAATATTCAAATAAATAAGACACAAAAAGGAATTCACAAATGACAAAACGACACAGTTTGAAAAACTATTGTTAAAAGTAGGAAATGATTTAAAGGAGCAGTATGTTATAAACATGCAGGAAAAAAAAAATGAAAATTATATCCCTTAATCCTTGATTAGATTCTAATATTCTGCTGGGGGATAGTAACGTTTTATATATATTTTGTTTAATAATAATAATATCTATTGTGTATAATGTAAATAAATATCAATTTTCAGTATTAGTAATGTGTATCAGAACATAATTTTTTACCTTTAAGGTGCCATTACATGGCAGCATCGAGCATCGATCATCTGCGCAGAAATCATTGCGCAGGAATCTAAATGAAATAGATTCCAGCTTCTTGCGGCTAATAGCATGATGAGTGATATGAATTCGGTCGAAATAAAAAAATTATGTTCTGATACACATTACAATACTGAAAATTGATATTTATTTACATTATACACAATAGATATTATTATTATTAAACAAAATATATATAAAACGTTACTATCCCCCAGCAGAATATTAGAATCTAATCAAGGATTAAGGGTCGGCAGGAGAGACAGTAGAGACCTCTCGCGGGAAGCTGTGAATTACGAATTCGCTTATCCCGTATTACGGCCAAAAAATAAAGAGAATCATGTTAAACCTGTGATATTTGTAATCAGTAGGATCATCCGCAGTCCTGTACAGAGCTATTTTTTTGAAAAAAAAGAGTTAAAATAATATTTTGTAAGTTGACAAGAAAGGTACATACTAGGTACAGCTCATGGCGGATTAGGTGCAGTTGGCCATGAGCTGTATTTCATTTATTATAAATTTTCAAGAGCCAAAATGCAAAATTCGGCTCTGTACAGGACTGCATAATTATATAAAGAATTTATTAAAAAAAGTTTCATGAAGTAATATGACTTTTTCGATGTAAAATACGGAATAAGCGGATCTCACTAGATGTGTATCTAAGGAGCAGCTCATGGGGAAATTTCCGTGGTAACATACTGACTGCTTGACAAAGAGAGATGATTACGCCGTCGTTGTTTCTCTTTCATCGTGTATATGTGTAGTATCCGTGAAGGCACAAACACCGATACGTTGAGCACACGGATGCGATCGTTGAGAGATAAATCTAGACAAGGAGCGACAATCGCGTGTTGTCCTTGTTCTTCTAACGTATCGCTTTACGGTCGAGATACAACCTGAAAATGCTTTCTGGCCTCTCGTGGCAGAAAGCAGTAATGCAACATGACTAACGGGCGCCCATTCTTTGAGAATTTTATATTTACGTATATACATATATGCATATATATGTTTAAATTATAGTTAAAATTATACGTGCAATTAAATATTGTATGATGATCAATAATAATATAGATAACAGAGTGAATAAATATACAATATGTAAGACACGGGTGCCTATTAGACTTTGTGAGATTTGTTGCTTTGTTACTATCGATATTTCGTTTATCATATTAGCGGGATAGAGAAATAGCATGATTGTCAATTCTTGTTTGACATTACATTATCTTTTAACAGTCTTAATCGTAGACGATTATATTATATATTCATAGACAATTATATTATCTTTCTTCAATTGTACCGATATCGCGTAAGCACATACGAGTACTGGTATAAGCATATATATAAGCATATATACAGAGTGATTCAAAACAACCTTCTGTCCTTACAATGTCATATACTTGACTCAATTCTAAGACGATTTTTCCTTTGCCAAAATTTTTTCCGAGGCTTAGTTTTCAAATTATAAGCCAAAATAGTTAACGAATTACGGGCCGCGTACGCGAGGCAGGCAGGGGCGGCGCAACTCACCGTCCGATGCTGGTGATTACGTGAAGCGCTCGCTGCGATCAACTGTTTGCTACATGCGATGGGGTGTATGTGTGAGAGAGAACGTATACGCGTATACACACACATACACATTCTCTCTCTCTCTCTCTCCCTCTTTTACACCCATCGTGTGTAGCAAACAGCTGATCGCACACACGCTCTCTCTCTCTCTCTCCTCTCTCTTTTATACCCATCGCATATAGCAAACAGTTGATCGCAGCGAGCGCTTCACGTAATCACCAGCATCGGACGGTGAGTTGCGCCGCCCCTGCCTGCCTCGCGTACGCGGCCCGTAATTCGTTAACTATTTTGGCTTATAATTTGAAAACTAAGCCTCGGAAAAAATTTTGGCAAAGGAAAAATCGTCTTAAAATTGAGTCAAGTATATGACATTGTAAGGACAGAAGGTTGTTTTGAATCACCCTGTATAAATAATACATGTAATGACGAAGTGCAAAATATTCAGTCTATCATGCAGTACACTCAAGTTCAATTCCATAGATATCTCAAAAAAATTTTTATATGTGTTTTGTTATTACATTTTATGTTTTTAGAATTATATCGAAAACAAAATTTGAAAATTTTGAAAATATCTTAATATTAATATATATTAATATATTAATAATATATTAATAATAATTAAATAAAATAATAATAGCTTTTCTCTCCTAGCTATTATTGGTTTATTACAAGATATATTAAATACATAAAATAAATTTTTTATACACATGTACAATTACAAAATGGTCAACATATTTTCAAAATTTTAATAATTATTCTAAATATAATTCTTACACAAAATGTAATAACGTTTATATAACAAAAAATATAAAAAAATTTTGTTAAGATGTCTGTGGAATTGAACTTGAGTTTACTGCGTGATAGATTGAACACTCTTGCACTGAGCGATCACATATTTCTTGTAAATGCTTTCATATTATCAGTATTTATGTAGCAGATATTTTTACACGATAATATCGATATAATCGAAAAGAAATCAAGATAGCATACTTGTCGGTCTATAAATTTGCAATTACTGAAAGATAATGTAAGCCAAAAATTAACAATCGTTCTCTCCTTGTCGCTCTATCATGCTGACAATACATAAAGTATCGATGAAAAAGCAACAAGTAAAAAAGCAATAAATTGCCAAGTCTAATAAGTGCCCGTGTTTTACATATTGTATATTAGTTAACTCTGTGAGTTATTATTTTACTGTTATTATTTATCGTCATACAATTTTTAATCATATATATAATTTTTAGATATTATTGATACATATATACGCATAAATGTGCATAAACAAATATAAAATTTACAAAAAGTGGGCGCTTGTTAGCCTAGTTGCATTACTGTTTTTTGCCACGAGAGGCCAAAAAGCATTTTTAGGCCATATCTCGGCTATAAAGCGATACGCTAGAGGAACAAGGATAATGTGATCGTTGATCCTTTTCTATCTTTCCTCTCCACTGTGCGTCCACGCGAGCAATGCAATCGTGTGTGTACGTATACAGACATACACCTATACATCGAGACTGAGAATTCATCCTCAGCGTTGGTAACCCTGAAACCTGAGTTTCACATTTTCACTGCGCGAGGTCTCCAATATCAATTCGGAGTTTGGCCGTCACTCCTGCCGACCCTTAAGGGATATAATTTTCATTTTTTTTTTCCTGCATGTTTATAACATACTGCTCCTTTAAATCATTTCCTACTTTTAACAATAGTTTTTCAAACTGTGTCGTTTTGTCATTTGTGAATTCCTTTTTGTGTCTTATTTATTTGAATATTTCAACCATCCAAAATCTTTTGCCGCATTTGTATTTTAATTTTATTTTAATTTACATTGCCAGAGTAGTAACGTTTCATAATATATCTTTGATTAATAATAATAATAACACACACACGCACAAACACATCTGTTATATAATAAAATAAATGAAATATAATTCTGGGCAACAATATTCTGCGCAGACGCTTAACGCTCGACGCTTGACGCTGCCATGTAAAGGCACCTTTACGGAGCTTCTTTTTCCGCGCATGCGCTTGGAATGTGGTACAAATGTGTAAAAATAAAAATAAATAAAAAAATAAAATAATAAATGTGTAAAAAATTTTTATATTTGACAGCTAATCATATGATATTGTATTTATGTGTGTTTCTTGCTGAAAAGCTCCAATAGTATTTCACTATACTATAAAAATCTGGAAACTAGTGAGAATTGTTCTTGACATAACCTATAAAGTAACCTGCACTACACGACTCGGTACACATACAAGTATTTCATTCGATGATACTCTTTTCAGGTGCGTGATAAAGCGAGATGTGTACAAAATACTTCATCTTTTTCGCTATCGTCCTTGTTTGCTGCATACTTGCTAGAATATGTTACCTGATATTTGTCAAACGCGATAAGCCCGGAGAAAGGTTCAATCCGGCTAAAACGATGATAATATTAGGTTCCGGTGGACACACAGCCGAGATGCTGCGGATTGTTAGGCATTTGAATTTTGAGAATTATTCGCCCAGAGTGTACATTCGGGCTCAGACGGATAAGCTCAGTGCAGAGAAGGTCAGGGACCTGGAAGATGGCAATGAGGATTACAAAATTATAGAGATTTACAGAAGTCGGGAAGTTCGACAATCGTACTTCACTTCTATTTGGACCACTGTGTTGGCCACTCTCAACTGTCTTCCAATCTTATGGAGGGAAAATCCGGAACTTATTTTATGCAACGGTCCTGGTACTTGCATTCCTTTGTGCATTGTAGCATTTTTGTTTAAAGCGCTATGCATCACGCAGAGTGTAATTGTATTTGTAGAAAGCTTCTGCAGAGTCAAAAGTTTCTCGCTAACAGGAAAGATCTTGTATTATTTATCTGATCACATCATTGTACAATGGGCGTACTTAAGTAAACCTATGTATAGCAGAAGCGTCCTTTTATAAATGTTAAGTAAACTTTTCTTTTTTTTTGTTTAAATTATAATCAATTAGAATTATTATACATCTGAGATGTGTATGTATGTGTGTATGTGTGATTTATAGGAAATGATACATAGCCCTTCTATGGTAACTACCCTGGGAATTGCTAGCAAAAGAATTGGAACATATACCTATAGAAATAAAACTACATTTGACAACCATAATAATTGTGCTATATACATCTAACAAACAATTGTAAATAAAATCTAATTGACAATATTATTTCACATACATATACAAAATATTAAATATATTTATTTTAATATAAGTAAATTTTTAATAAAAAATTAAATATTTATTTTAATAAATAAATTAATTTCAAATATAAACAAGCATGTTACTCTTATTTAGTTTAATTGAAAGAATTTTGTAGACTTATAAATTATATACATTTATATTGTTTATTTTAAATAATATAGTATATTTGAATATTTAATATATATATATATATAAGGATTTTTACTTTTTACAAGAGCTTCAGAAGCATGGATAAACAATTCAATAACAAGAGTAGAAGCTTGTTAGGCTGCACATGGGAAGTATTGAATTTGGGCTACTGGAAAGATGTTCCAACAGGATATAGATATTGTTATTCTCTGTGTCGCTCTAAAGGTATAAAAAATATATTATTGATTTTAAACCAATTATATATCTTTTCTCAAAAAGCTTATATTGTTTTATAAATATTTCTTTTGAGGTGATTGATATATTTAGGTAGTATTATTAGAAATTCAGTATGAAATCAATGTTGAAAGCTTCAGTGATAAAGAGGAGATGAGAAAGACTGTATTAAGAAAAATTATTAACCAAATTGATAAAGGCATTCTAGATGTATCTCTTCCTAGTGTATCAAATTTATTGACAACTATTGCTACAAAGCTAAACAACTACTGCGCTGGTAAAAATATATCTTTATAAGAAAATTTATACTAATAATATAATAATAAATGACACATAATAATCCATTGCATTTTTAAATCGATTTACTTTCTGAAATGTTAATAGAAGACTCTGGCACTATAAATCCGGAAGAAATTTAAATTAATTATAAAGAGAGTAATAATTTAATCTCTAATTATTTGGATAGATATTTTAAGAGATCTTCGATGCAGAAATTTTACAAAATTTTTGTGCCTGAACTTCTAGACATATTAACAGGTTTGATTCATAATTAATATAAATTATAAATTTAGCTAAGATCCACAAAATAATTAATACTTTCTTTTATATTATAATTTGTGTCATGACACAAAAGTTTGAAATATATTTATTATGAATAGTATAAATAAGATATCTAGCAGTTTATGATATCAAAGTTATCAAAAGACAATATTAAGAATATTAATCTTATATATTTTATTATAGATTGTATGAATCACTGGAAAGTACTAACATTATGGAAAAACCCTAATTACTTAAATAAGATCGCGGGGTCTCGGACAGTACCGATTGAAATTGGATCTAGTTATACTGAGGAAGATTGGCCTCAACATCTTGTGAATTTTTCTGAATTTTTACAGAAGCACGTTATTGCAAATAATAGCGAAATCGACTATTTAGCACAGCATCAATTGTTTGAATAGGTAATATTACAATTTACGATGCATTTGATACATAATCTTGCTTTATAAAATTACAATCTCGAAATCAATCTTAGATACTAGAATTAAAAAAGGTTTTTGAAGTGCCGGAATATTGCTGTTTCTTGGATAGTGAGGACAAAGATATGGAATCATCAGAAGTTGACATAAATGCCTGGTTTGGACCTGCTGGTGCAGTATCTCCTTTGCACTTTGATCCGAAAAATAATTTGCTCTCTCAGGTAAAAAAATATTTGCGATTAAAATTATTTGAATTACATTATATATTCTGAGAGGGCTACTTCCATCTGAGTTTTGTTTTGTGTATAAAGTATATCTCATATATACAGAGTGAGTCAGTTAAAGTGTTACAAACTTATATATCGGAAACAAAGTATTTTAGAGAAAAATGTTTTATACAAAAGTTTTGTGACTTCGAGAAGGACATAAAATGGTGTCATTAGTTTGATCTTGGATAGTCATTTGAAGATCACATGAAGGTTACCTTCAATTTCTTGATGGAAACCCTCATTTTTCATTGCATTCTTGTAGCTTATCTCGAGAGCTTTTCAAATCACTTCAATAAAGTATTTTATCATTAAGTATTTTTTGAGTTATTTTATATCTTAATCTGACATATTTTGATATAAAAAATAAAACATCTCGTAAAATATTTAGTTTTTGATAATCTTACCGTAATACTTTAATGTACAAAATAATGAGACAAATCAATTAGTGTAAAAAAAATCAAATAGTTGTTTAAAAAAATACATTGTAAATAATTACATATTTTTTCTTAAAAACAATTATTTTTTTGTATCCATATATTTTTTATACATATTGATTTGTCTCATTATTCCATATACAAAAGTATTATGGTAAGAATATCGAAAACTAAATATTTTACGAGATATTTTATTTTTTATATCAAAATATGTCATTAAGATATAAAATAACTCGAAAAATACTTAGTGAAAAAATACTTTATTATAGTGTTTTGAAAAGCTCTCGAAGTAAGTTATAAGAATATGCATTGAAAAATGGGGATTTCCATTTAAGAAATTGAAGGTGACCTTCATATGACCTTCAAACGACTATCCAAGGTCAAACCAATGACACCATCTTATGTCCTCTTCAAAGTCACAAAACTTTTGTATGAAACATTTTTCTCTAAAATGCTTTGTTTCCGAGATATAAGTTTGTAACACTTTAACTGACTCACCCTGTATATAATAATTAATGTGATTGTTTTTCTCAGATATTTGGTTACAAAGGAGTTATCATATACTCTCCAACCGGGACAGAGAATTTGTATCCCTATGATACCAAATTATTTGATAACACTGTGCAAGTAGATCCGGTGAGGCCAGATTATGACAAGTGGCTAAATTTTAAAGCTGATGGCATGACGTTTTATTTGAAACCTGGAGAAATGCTATATATTTCACCAAAGTGGTGGTATCACGTGACCGCTATTACCCCTAGTTTTACGATCAGTTTTTGGTGGAATTAATTTTTAAATAAAATTTAAATAAAACTTTTTTTATCAAGAAATTTTTTCGTTACAACGCCTTGTATCAAAATTCCAGCAATTCCAGCCGATCGTAATAAATCAGACAAAATTATCGAATCGATGATATAATTATTAAATTATTAATTTTACATTAAATAATAATCAAATTATATATACATATATGTATATGGTTCAAAAAAAGGTATCTTTTGATATGCTAAAATAAAAATTACGTTCGTAATATTAACATCGAATTTTAACATAAAATTTAGCGAGATTGTTAACAAAGGCACTACATATAGGAGTTTAACAAAAATAACATAGAACTTTCTATTAATATCCCCCGGTCTACGTCTTCAGCATGGTTCTTACAGAGCGTGCGTGTAGAGCTTGTCAAAGAGACTATACAGACACAGTTTATTATTTAGTAATGACGGAAGAGGACGCATTCCCGCCGATCATTAGGCTCCAGGTAAAAAAAAAACGCGTGTCTTCCTGATATTCGGGTCGTTCTCCCAGAATGTGAGACGGACTCTTATATCGAATTTCCTTCTATTCCCCTACCATTCTTTGCAGAGATCTCAAAATCGAGTGTTTCACACAATTCTCGGTAGTCGCAAGATTTCTGGATATTATGATGTTGACATTAATAAACAGTTGAACGAATCGTTAATTGATACCATTCCCCAATGATATATTTGAATAAATACAGTTCAAGACTGCAGTATCATTATAGCAGCATCAGTCATTCTGGCATAATTAATTTATGTATTAATACACACACAAATATTAATAAATATATTCAATATCGAATCAGCTGATATATCTCTCCTCGCAAACGCTTGCAGTGATTATTGGATACGATCCAATGAGCGATAGCTCGGTATTATTTTTAGAAAAATCGGTTACAGAATTCGGAAACGTTATTTCCTTGATAAAATAATTGTCGAATAATAATGTTTATCGACATTTTCTCTTTATATTTCGCCAGATTGTCATTATTCTTATTTCAACGTTTATTATTTCTTATGATATCCGACAAAAAATTTAGAGATATCTTTATTCATTATCAACAATAATTTTTAATCAACCAGTGCAACATGTCACGATAAAATTAATATTATGTTATAAACAATACATTTTTTATTCTGCGTACACAAACAGTATGTATGTGACAATTATATTATTGGTAAATTTCTATATTAGCGTCGCCACCTCCGATTTGCCTCAAAATTTACATAGAGCTTTTTTTAGGTCTACAATTAACAGTTATGATATTTTAAAACCGGGCAAACAATATGTTGTCCTTGAAGAAAATTATCAAGTGGTCGCTTGAAGCGCTATTCGTGTTTAGGAATATTTTGATTTTTCGACATTTTTGATAAGACATATTCTGTGCATTTAGACATTATATTAGAATGTAATTTTCTGACGCCATATACATTTAATCTGAACTTGGTAAACTTTGATATTAGCGCCGATCTCACCTCGCTTTGCGTTGTAAAATATATGCGTGGACGAAGTGGGTTCGGCCCCCCGTAGGGGGGCTCCACTTCCGGAAGATATAACCTAACCCAAACCCAAATTTTAGTTTTAAACATAGACATAGTATATCTAGACCGAGCGTTTGCCTTTATTTAAGGAGTGGGAGTAAAGATGCACGTAGAAAAGGACATACTCTGTTTCGTGCCCCTTGCGTTCTCTCTCGCTCGCACATAGCATAGCGCTCTCTTTCGTCATGCTATGTGCGAGCGAGAGAGAACGCAAGGGGCACGAAACAGAGTATGTCCTTTTCTACGTGCACCTCGGCTCCCACTCCTCAACACTCGGTCTAGATATACTATGTCTATGGTTTTAAATCAGAAATAGGTTTGGGTTAGGTTATACCTTCCGGAAGTGGAGCCCCCCGTAGGGGGGGGGGGGCGGAACTCACTGCATCCACGCATGTACTATACAATACAAAACACGTCTTATAAGTTAGCGGAACAAAATGAGCAGAATCAATTCTAATTAATATTTTTATTTGTTGCTCATTTGTTGCTAAAAAGTTGCCAAAGAAAAAAATTTGTTGCTCTGTAAGTTTTAAAAAAAAATGATGTTCCGCTAAAGGAAGATTAAGTTAGCGGAACAATATATATATAGCAACAAAATTGTACATAACAATAATATAAGAATTTGTTGCTAATTTGTTGCTCTCGAAATATGCAAGTTCCGAATTTGTTGCTTGCAAAATAAGTATAAATAATGCCGGGAAGCCGCACAGCGTGCAAACTTACAAGAGTAAAGTATCAGAAAAAAATTTGTTGCTCGTTTAAATTTGATACTGACGTATTGTCTGAATTTGTTGCTCTCGAAATATACAACTTCCGAATTTGTTGCTTGCAAAATAAGAATAAATAATGCCGGAAAGCCGCACAGCGTGCAAACTTACAAGAGTAGAGTATCAGAAAAAAATTTGTTGCTCGTTTAAATTTGATACTGACGTATTGTCTGAATTTGTTGCTCTCGAAATATACAACTTCCGAATTTGTTGCTTGCAAAATAAGAATAAATAATGCCGGAAAGCCGCACAGCGTGCAAACTTACAAGAGTAAACTACCAGAAAAAAATTTGTTGCTCGTTTAAATTTGATACTGACGTATTGTCTGAATTTGTTGCTCTCGAAATATGCAACTTCCGAATTTGTTGCTTGCAAAATAAGAATAAATAATGCCGGAAAGCCGCACAGCGTGCAAACTTACAAGAGTAAAGTATCAGAAAAAAATTTGTTGCTCGTTTAAATTTGATACTGACGTATTGTCTGAATTTGTTGCTCTCGAAATATACAACTTCCGAATTTGTTGCTTGCAAAATAAGAATAAATAATGCCGGAAAGCCGCACAGCGTGCAAACTTACAAGAGTAAACTACTAGAAAAAAATTTGTTGCTCGCTTAAATTTGGTACTGACGTATTGGCTGAATTTGTTGCTTTTAAAATATGCAAGTTCCTAATTTGTTGCTTACAAAATAAGTATAAATAATGCCAAAAAGCCGCACAGCGTGCAAACTTACAAGAGTAAACTACTAGAAAAAAATTTGTTGCTCGCTTAAATTTGGTACTGACGTATTGGCTGAATTTGTTGCTCTCAAAATATGCAAGTTCCTAATTTGTTGCTTGCAAAATAAGTATAAATAATGCCGGAAAGCCGCACAGCGTGCAAACATACAAGAGTAAACTACTAGAAAAAAATGTGTTGCTCGCTTAAATTTGATACTGACGTATTGGCTGAATTTGTTGCTCTCAAAATATGCAAGTTCCGAATTTGTTGCTTGCAAAACAAATATAAATAATGCCAAAAAGCCGCACAGCGTGCAAACTTACAAGAGTAAACTACTAGAAAAAAATTTGTTGCTCGCTTAAATTTGGTACTGACATATTGGCTGAATTTGTTGCTCCCAAAATATGCAAGTTCCTAATTTGTTGCTTGCAAAATAAGTATAAATAATGCCGGAAAGCCGCACAGCGTGCAAACTTACAAGAGTAAACTACTAGAAAAAAATGTGTTGCTCGCTTAAATTTGATACTGACGTATTGGCTGAATTTGTTGCTCTCAAAATATGCAAGTTCCGAATTTGTTGCTTGCAAAATAAATATAAATAATGCCGGAAAGCCACACAGCGTGCAAACTTACAAAAGTGAACCAACAGAAAAAACTTTGTTGCTCGCTTAAATTTGGTACTGATATATTGTAAGAATTTATTCAATTATTAATATATGTTTTAAATAAATTATAGAATTGAATAAAACAAATTCTAAGAATTTTGTATTCCATAGACATAAGTTTTTTTGTTTTCCTTTAGGAGAATACCGCTAATTTCTAATAACTTAGCATGTTATCCGATATTATTCAAACTTATTTTGCGAGCAACAAATTCGGAACTTGTATATTTTAGGAGCAACAAATTCGGACAATACGTCAGTATCAAATTAAAGCGAGCAACAAATTTTTTTCTGTTGGTTTACTCTTGTAAGTTTGCACGCTATGCGGCTTTCCGGCATTATTTATATTTATTTTGCAAGCAACAAATTAGGAATTTGCATATTTTGAGAGCAACAAATTCAGCCAATCCGTCAGTACCAAATTTAAGCGAGCAAAACATTTTTTTCTAGTAGTTTACTCTTGTAAGTTTGCACGCTGTGCGGCTTTCCGGCATTATTTATTCTTATTTTGCAAGCAACAAATTCGGAAGTTCCATATTTCGAGAGGAACAAATTCAGACAATACGTCAGTATCAAATTTAAACGAGCAACAAATTTTTTTCTGGTAGTTTACTCTTGTAAGTTTGCACGCTGTGCGGCTTTTTGGCATTATTTATATTTATTTTGCAAGCAACAAATTCGGAACTTGCATATTTTGAGAGCAACAAATTCAGCCAATACGTCAGTATCAAATTTAAGCGAGCAACACATTTTTTTCTAGTAGTTTACTCTTGTAAGTTTGCACGCTGTGCGGCTTTCCGGCATTATTTATACTTATTTTGCAAGCAACAAATTAGGAACTTGCATATTTCGAGAG
>CM020812.1:6946769-7119269 GCA_009859135.1 Formica selysi
TTGTGTTATTAGATTTTTTACCCGATGCCCGTAGTACTGCATCATGTCTTCCATCAAACTTTTCTAGAGTTCGATGAGACTCATCCTAGTCATATTGACTATCAGATCATTATAATCTCCTCACTTATCTTTCATAATTTGGACTTATTCTTTTCAGTTTTTTGTTGAAATTCTAATCATTAATTTCTTATAGAAAACAGTATAGAAAAAAGAAATTTTAGTAGATGGTGATCAAGTATTGTATCAAGTATCATGAATTTGTTCGTACGTATTTTGACTAGATAAACCAGCAGAAAATAAAATGAAATCCAAATTCGATAATGCCTGGTCCTGGACCGTTTCTCGTTAAGGTGTTATAGTTAACTATATACAAGTTGAAATCCGTGCCTACCTCCGTCAGGGTTGATCCATTACAATGAGTGTTTTTGCAATTCTAGATTAAATTGTGCGAAAAAGTCAAGGAATTTTATCCAAATAGATATTTTTTTCTGTTAAAAAGCGAGCTCTTCTATAAAACAACAACTATAAAGTCGCTCTACAAGTTCCTGATTCCTATATCCACGTAATCTGTGTTGGTTAAATACGTGGTGAAGCCCAAGCAATGAGTCTATATCATCTGATGACGTATTAGATTGGACACTCCATCAGAGCCCCTCAGGTCGAGAACAATCATCTCTGCAGATAGTAAAAACTGTAACGATACCGTTACTAACGGCCTAGCGGGCCGATCCGCCGCGCGCTTTTCGAGACTCGGCGCTTATGGCGTCCCTAAGCTCCCACACCCGTGTCGCGGCCCCACCGTAGGGACCACCCCACCACACGTCGAATCGCGCGAGTGGGAGGTCGGCCGCCGGTATATAAGGCGGTCCGGCGAGCGTATCGCGACCAGTTCCCGATCCCGAGTCCTGCCTCGTACAACTCCTGATCCGAAACCTATACCGCGTTACACCAGGCTACGGGCTACCCGTAGTTACGCCGGGTTACCCGGTTGCTGGGACGGCGCACCCTACTACCTAGCGTTACACCAGATCACGGGCTACCCGTGGTTCTGCCGGGCTTCCCGGTTGCTGGGACGGCGCATCCTACCCCGCGTTAAACCAGGTCACGGGCTACCCGTGGTTATGCCGGGCTTCCCGGTTGCTAGGACGGCGCATTCTCGATCCCTCGCGTTAAACCAGGTCACGGGCTACCCGTGGTTATGCCGGGCTTCCCGGTTGCTGGGACGGCGCACTCTTAGGTTATAAGGCCGTACCGCGCTCCGCGCACCGTTCAACCTGGACGGCCGTTTGACTACCCCGCGACCGTTTCTACCGTAAGACCACTTTGGTCTCCGTGTATCTTTCCGTATAAATACCACGACCTGTTAGATTGTAATACCGCTTTGTATAAATACCGCGATCCGCTATATTGTAAGACCGTTGTACATATACCGTGACCAGTAAGACCGCTCCGGTCTCCGCGTCCTGATAAATTCTAGTACCGCCATGTATATACCGCGACCTGTTCATATTGTAAGAGCGCACTGTATGTACCGCGCATTGTAACTGTGGAGTTAATTAGCCATTAGGATTTCCGCCAGTGTCGCGCCGATTCCACCTTCATACACGGCCTTCAGACTACTAAAGAGCGCCAGTCCTTTTAAGGATAAGTCGCCGAGAATGCCGACGCCCCGTCCTTTCAAGGATAAGGTAGTCAGGCAGTTGGAATTACATTGAAGGCCACGCGACACCCCGTAGTGTTTAAGATCCATTCCGTTCAACTTAGAATAATCATAGGTTACTTGCATGCGAACACCGCGATCGCAGACCACGCCCGCATGAGCCGCGCTCGCTTCCCGAGCTCCACGCGAAACTCTGTACACGAATCTCTGTACGCACCGCTCTTGCATGTCGCATTGCGAACAACAACCGCTCACGCGAAACTCTGTACGCACCGTTCCCGCATGTTGCATTGTGCATAGCTTTCAGTGTCAAATATCTTTAATAATAACCGCTTGAATAAACATAATTGTTTAAACCGCTTATACCGAGGTAAAGTAAGTTGGAGTTTCCCCCTTCTCCCGAATCCTGGCACCGGCGAGCCTTGATCCGCGGCGTACGAGAAAGGTGAACCGTTACAAAACTGGAAATCTAAGTATATCACTTTCTTTTAACTTTGTTTCCGTGTGATGCATAACATATTGAATTCATTAAGATGATTGTTAAGGACCCCGCACTAATTACATGAGAAATTGGCCATCGGTTAAATTGGCTGGAATTTTTTTATGTTATAGTTCTCATCATTCCGAACAAAAAACCTAATGGTCAAAAAGTCCGTCTATGCATAGTTTTCGAGATATATTTTTTTAAACATTAAAAAAATGATTATTTTGCATGTATGTCTCGATAAGCGTTGGGCTGTATTATCTTCACTCTGTATGCATGGATTTAATACATGTATGCTCGCATGTATGTTGGCATGAATTTGTATCACATGTATAAACATACTTGCATGAATATACAGGGTGTCCAAAAAAATGGGGAATACCCCTATCATACTTCAACGTTCGAAATGGGTGAAAAATTCTTTCATCATTCAGAGAGATCAAGGAATGTATCGGATGTTTCGTTTCACGATGTTGGAGGGATGTACCCAATGTACAGAATAGATCGGGGAAGGTCGGAATAGATTAACTTAGGTAGAGTCTGGCGATGGAAATCGGAAATAGCCTGAATCCTTCCAAACTAAGCTTCAGAAAGAATAGACGATAATCAAAAATCATCAGAGTTCTTCGAAAATAATCACTCAGTATGAGAACTGCTGGAAAAATTGATCGGGAATCATTAAAAATACTCGGAAATCATTTAAAACAGTCGAAGATGACCAAACATGATCCATCATCCTCGGAACATCCGAAAATAATCGAAAATTATCTGATATCATCGTCATTGGCAGAGATTCCCGTGATTCGTCTCCAAAAACCATTGAAAATAATCAGCAATTATCGAAGTTCCGCGGAAGTAATCACCCAGAGTGTGTACCTCTGTTTATAATAATCGGAAATGACGTATGTTCATCATCCATCCACGCAAGTGGTGTCCTAAAGATCGGGAGCATTTCAAACGTTCCCAAGTTCATTGAGATTCTGCTGGGGTTGCCTGTGAGCAGCATCCAACACAGTATCCAACAGCGATGAGGACGGATATCTAATGTCCGGTTGATGACGCGCATATCCCAGATACCACAACACGCTGGCAATCTGTGCACAAGTATCCAATGTTCTTGCACCTGACCTGCAAGTGCAATAATGATCCAAAATTACGTCCCTAGTATCCAACTCATCGTCATCTGTCATATCGTTATTGTATGCTATGAATATTTGATGCTTTGTTGCACGACGAAATCGTGAGAAAATCCGAACCCTTATCAATCCTGGTTCCCCGAGAAGGGAATCGAGTTGGAACTCCTCTTGTCCATCACGTTGCATCTTATCTTGTATATACGATGGTGCCAGGTTGACCTGAAACGTTCCCACAGTCAAGTCCCGTAAACTTTCCAATGACAAACGTGGAAAATCATGTAACTGACCATTCTGAAGATGAATCGATTGTGCATTCCTGGTACACATTCTCTCAACTTCTACTCGTGCTTGAACAACGTTCACTTCCTTCGACCTATTCAGGAGCTCTTGTGCCAATTCCGCATTGGCTCCTTCCATTTGAATTAAGGGTGATACGCATTAATTATCGCCCCCGCAATATTATAAAACTCACCAAGATGATGAAGATGTGGCACTATAATTGTATGGTCGAAGAACTTGAAAATTGTTTTGATATGCCCATTTCTAGCTTCAATTACCCATCTAGTTTTCGTTACCAATCGAGACTCATTACTTTCTTCAGTAGATAACTGTTTCTGATTTGGCATAAGAAAAGCTGGCATTCTATTATCAATCCCTAGCTCTTGCAGTAATGGCTGAACATCTCGATATCCACGATCCAATATCAAAATATCTCCATCGTGGAACCACTCTCTCATGGTGTCAGCATCGAGTCGGAACTCGTTACTCAACATTTGAGCATCATTATTGTAATAATCAGAGAAATAAGGTCCCTGAATCGCCAATATGTACCCATCTGGAGCAACTATCAGAGCAGGTTTGATCAAATGTCGACCTTTGTGAATTGAATATGATTGACGTAGAACACGAAAATTACTACTTTTCTGAATGTACGAGTAAGTTGCGTCAATATAAGCAATAACTCTCGGGGAATCTGGTTCGGGATTATATAATTCATTAGCGAAAGAAGTTACATGATCCACTATATATTGTTCCCGAGTAATGGCTTGGAAACCGATATTGGCTGGGACAAATCTATAAAGAAGAGATTGGCGAACGTTTGCAATTGCCAAACCAACCGCTTGTCGAGATGAATATTGGAATAGAACCTTGAGAAATTCATCAGACAACCCTTGTGGTAGTTTACATAGAAACATCAAGAGATCTTTCTTACTGATATTTCTAACACCACGTGCTTGAGGAACGGGGTCGCAATATGTATACAGTTCTCGGAACTGCTCTTTTGTGATAGGAGCTATGGATGCGAACTCTTCATCAGTGAAATCATTTTCATTTTCATAATTGCACTTGTTAAGTGCTACATCACGGAGGGATTGTAAGAAGATTTGCAACTCCTGACCTTTAATGACATATGACCTGTGAACAGAAGTCAAACCTGGTAACAATGCTTTGTGAATCAAACCATCCTCATCTAAATGTCGGTCACAACATCTTGTTGTTTCCGGGATGTAAATATTCTTCAGAATGAAAACGTTCACCCTAGCCGTGATAGGCAACCGCCGAACATTGTTCGTAGCTCTGCAGAACAAACAAGGATGGTTGGAAATGTCAGTAATGACGTTGAGTCTCAAGCAACTTGGATTCCGTTCTATTTCGTCAATATCGTTTCTTATATTGATATTGCAATTGAAACATATTTTAGATTCATCATCAATTTCGATGGGCTGCGAACCATGTTCTTCTCGTCTGAGGATAGCGGTTTGTCTGATCACTTGATCATCGTCAATTCGCACCATTTGTCGCGGATTGAATTGACGATTACAAACGTAACAACGTTTGCGGGACATGAAAGGCATTGTAAGATTTTTGTGACAATGAGGGTGAAAAGAATATTAAATAAGACCGAGACGCAATGATAGAAACAACTAGATACGAAGAATAAATCGTAGTATTGCGTGAAAAAAGAACAAATGACAACGCTCTCCGGGCGAACCACGTCCGTTCGAGAGAAAAAGATTATCCAATATTGACGACAAAAACAGGTGAATACGAATGAAAAATCCAAGTATTGAGTGAAAAAAGAACTAATGACAACGCTCTCCGGGCGAACCACGTCCGTTCGAGAGAAGAAGAATATCCAATGTTGACGACAAAAACAGGTGAATACGAATGAAAAATCCAAGTGCAATACCCTGGTGCAAAAAACATGGACACCCTGTATATTCATGCATGTATGTTTATACATGTGATACAGATTCATGCCAACATACATGCGAGCATACATGTATTAAATCCATGCATACAGAGTGAAGATAATACAGCCCAACGCTTATCGAGACATACATGCAAAATAATCGTTTTTTTAATGTTTAAAAAGATATATCTCGAAAACTATGCATAGACGGACTTTTTGACCATTAGGTTTTTTGTTCGGAATGATGAGAACTATAACATAAAAAAATTCCAGCCAATTTAACCGATGGCCAATTTCTCATGTAATTAGTGCGGGTCCTTTGTCCTATTTTTTATTTTTAATTCCTCTAGCGTTTCACAGCAGATCTTTCATAATTCAACTGATTTCATACTTTTAGCGTTTGGAGATTTTACATCACTATCGGACTCACTGTGAATTTTTATAGATTTCTTAATGGTTTTTTTAAGATTTTGTTGATTTCTCACTCTGTGTAAAAATGCTTGCTTGATCTGTCCATATTAGATTTCTTAATAGCAAAATCTCTTCTTTCCCTGGTGATGTTCACTGTTCTAAGGTTAAATTGATTATAGTATGGTTTCTTAGATTTTGCAAAGTTATCATTGAGGTCCCGTCTGGATTTGGGAACGCTGTCAATATTTTATCATATCCAGGAGACTCAACAAAAGCGAAATTCCGCTTATCTTTTGGTTGTATAAAATCCTTAAGGATGATTTGGCTGTACAATAGTAGCAAAAAGCTATCGAAATTCAAAAAAACCTTTTTCTTACGTTTATACTGTTTAGACAGTCAAATAAATAGATCTGGAGGTAAATATAGCGAATAGGGGACCCAGCCCCAATGACCTTGACCTTAATATATGTTGTCAAAGACATAACTCTGAGTAACTTTTTCTTCTAATTTAATCGTCGCTCGCTGCTTATTAAAAAGTTATTAACAAAAAAAGTTTGAAATATACCAAAGTACATGCACGGACAGGAAGCACGCGCGCGCGCACACACACACACGGGGGGTGCAAGGAGGGCCTTCGGCCCCCCTCCCGCACCTAACCCGCCGGTAGGCAGGGTGGACCTCGCTTTACAACTTACAAAGTACATGCTACATTGTAAAGCGAGGTCCACCCTGCCTACCGGCGGGGTGGGTGCGGGAGGGGGGCCGAAAGCCCCCCTTGCACTCCCCCGCATGTGTGTGTGTGTGTGTTACATGGTTTTTCAATCGGGACCGTGGTCAATATCAACGTGGTCAATCGGGACCGTGGTCAATATCAACGTGGTCAATCGGGACCGTGGTCAATCGGGACCGTGGTCAACCGAGACCGTGGTCAAAATCAACGTGGTCAATCGGGACCGTGGTCAATCGGGACCGTGGTCAATCGGGACCGTGGTCAATCGGGACCGTGGTCAATCGGGACCGTGGTCAATCGGGACCGTGGTCAATCGGGACCGTAGTCAATCGGGATCGTGATAAATCGGGACCGTGGTCAATATCAACGTGGTCAATATCAACGTGGTCAATCGCAACGTGGTCAATTGGGACCGTGGTCAATATTAACGTGGTCAAACGGGTGCCACTCAAATGTATTGTATATAAGACAATTATAGCACTTCACTTTGAGTATTGTGCGACGCTGTTAATTGATATAGGAGAAACACAGCTGAGTAAATTGCAAAAAGCGCAAAACCGGGCCATTAGGGTCATATTACAATGTGATAGACAAAGTAGTGCTCATAGATAAACATTTAATTTAAGCAATGTGATTATCCTTCAACCGTCCAGTCTCTCTTTTTACCAAAAAATTGGCTTTGTTTTAGACGTTATGGTTTTCTTTTTCACATACGTTTATGGACATTTACGGTACGTAAATAAAAACGGTGGAATTGCGCGTTTACGAAACAATCAGACGTCCGCCATTTCATGATCGTTTTTACTTCTTCTGTTTAGATAACAACATATTTTATCATCTTTACATCAATTACATCAATTAATATGCGAGACATGTATTGTTTTATTTGCATCTAATTATTCTGATTTCTTATGGTTTACATTGTGACTTGAGTATAAAAGCGAGATCTCTGCATGTGAGATGCCTTGGATTTCTCAAAGAAATTTTATCACATTTTTATTTTTGCATTTACGAATACGCATGACTTATGAATCTGAATATTGTTTGCTTCGATTTCTCTATGTAAACTTTTGTGCTTTTATTAAAAAGGATCCGAACAGGATCGGAACGTTTGGCATCGTTTATTTTTAATATACAGGGTGTTCTAAAACTACCGTATTTCCTCTTAATGGCAGATTCCTTAGAACATTTCAAGACGAAAATTTTAATACAAAAATGTCGAGACTATAATAGTTTTTAAACGGGAAGCGATTATATTTTACGAATAACAGGGCTGAAATTTCGCGCGCTGAGGCACGACGAAATAACAAGTGAAAAAATGCTGTATGAATGGGGCGCCTTTTTTATGATATTATGATTATCGTATTTTACAATAGCATTGTCATTATATGTTTCCCGCTTTTCTACGCATTGCATTAGTATATTCTTTTTACGAATAATGGATACAAGAACTAAAGGTATCTAAAAAATGATTCAAGTAAAAATTTGTGACGTTTCAACCTCAGCTGTCAAAGTGATCGATCAATGTTACCATGAAGGTGTCTACTATTTCGCCGTGCTTGAGCGCGCGAAATCTCCGCCCTGTCATTTGTAAAATATAATCGCTTCCCATTTAAAAACTATTATAGTCTCGACATTTTTGTATTAGGGTTTTCGTCTTGAAATTTTCTAAGGAATCTGTCATTAAGAGAAAATAAGGTAGTTTTAAGACACCCTGTATATACAGGGTGAGTCATTTTAAGTTACCCACCCCAATAACTTTTTTATTTTTGATTGTAAAAACAAATATTTCAGACAAAAGTTGCATGGTTTAAAGGAGGCCATACGATGAAAATATGGACTTGACCTTGAGTGACCTTTTCAATGTGCTAGGTCAATGTGATCGATGTTTTCTTAAATGGAACTCCCCATTTTTCATTGCATATGCTTGTAGCTTATCTCGAGAGCTTTTTAAAACATTAACTGTAATATAATTAACAATAAGATATAACATGTTATTACTAGTGATTTGATATTTATATAGTTTTGTTATATGAATGTTACATCATAATTTTTAAATGTTTTTGAATATGTATGCACCCATATAGCACAAAAAGGTACAGAAACATTACGTAGATATGTATTTATAATAATATAGTATACAATACAGATGTTTTTCATCTTAACATATATACGTTTTCTAAAGCGCAGTTACAAATATTACTTTATATATATTATATGACAAAAACACTTAGTAACATAATTAAATAAATAATAAAATACTTATTATAATGGCTATAATTTTAATTACTAGTATTATAAATTATTAAATATTATTTAATACACGTCTTCCGACTATAATAAGAAACCGAGGAAGGCATGTAGTGTTACGAGCGCAAAACGCTGACAGAGCGAACCACGCGCGAAGGCTACGCGATCAAAAAGGTTTGAAGGACAACACTCTGGAAATGCAAGCAAAGAAATTTGACTTTGAACTTCTTTAGCTTGCATCTGGGCTTTCCCATCCGAAACGAGCGATACGATCACATATAGTCATGTCGATAAGCTATCCCCTCCGAAAACTAATCAAAAAGGAGATAATAAAACCACCCATCGCTAATGAGCGGTAGGTAGTCACAATCGTTAATTTATACAGACGGGCCGTTAAAATCATTGAAGAATAAAACGTCACGACGATCATAACAGCTGATCTCATGACAACCAACGCGATACCAAGCACACGCACACGAGGCAACTCTATATCGCGATAAGCCAAACAGTTGTAAAGCGAGAAAGAAAAGAAGATTTAAAACTGGTATCTTCAAATAAACAATTTTTATTCTAATAAAACTACACGTTTAATTTAAACAGCGAAAAGACCCTGGTGAATCCCAAACTCCTAAATTCCAAGTGGCCGACGATCCCGGAAAATCTCCGTGCCTCCCCAGAGACACAACAAATATTAGAACTCTATTTTAATCTTAAATAGACAATAAACGGATGATTTTAACCTTTTCGGACATTTATCTGCCCCATTTCTAAACAATCAGTCCAATATCTGAATTCCCTATGTTGGGATTGCATCAGAAATTGAACTGATTGAAATCATTACATTTTATATCGGGATAGTCCCGATTGCGCACATTACCGATCGGACACGATAATATTTCCGATCTGACACAGATCCGATCGGACACATGTCCGATCGGACACATGTCCGATCGGACACAGTCCCGATCGGACTCAGGCTCGATCGGACACAAACCCAATTGGACACAGTTCCCATCGGACACATACTTTTGCAATCAGATACCATCTCGATCGGACACAGGCCCTATCGGACATAAACCTTGTTCAAAATATTTAGTTTCAGGGTAATCATTTGGAATAAGGCTTTTTCTGAATTTTGACAAATATGATTGGATCTCTCGGTCAGCATATACTTTACAAAGCAAAGCGAGATCCACCACACAATTATTGTGTGAATGGGAAAGTGTATGCGTGGACACCAAATTTTAGTTTTAAATCAGAAATAGGTTTGGATCAGGTTATATCTTCCGGAAGTGGAGCCCCCCCGTAGGGGGGGGGGGGCGAAACCCACTGCGTCCACGCATACACTTTCCCATTCACACAACAATTGTGGGGTGGATCTCGCTTTGCTTTGTAAAATATATGCTGACCGAGAGATTCGATCATATTTGTCAAAATTCGGAAAAAGCGTTATTCCAAATAATTACCTTGAAACTAAATATTTCCAACAAGGTTTATGTTCGATCGGGACTGCATTCGATAGCGTCTGTGTCCGATCGGGCCTGTGTCCGATCGGGATGGTATCCGATTGCAACCATATGTGTCCGATCGGAACTGTGTCCGATCGGGTCTGTGTCCGATCGGGATGGTGTCCGATTGCAACCATATGTGTCCGATCGGAACTGTGTCCAATTGGGTCTGTGTCCGATCGAGCCTGTGTCTGATCGGGAATGTGTCCGATCGGACATGTGTCCGATCGGGAAATATTGTCGTGTCCGATCGGTAATGTGCGAAATCGGGACTCACTCTTTATATCTCCTGCCAGTTGGTCTTTGCAAGCTTTATATAATTCTCATGACTAAAACTCAAATACGAGATAATGCGCATCGCGCGTCGCATAGCGACAAACAAACGAACTAGCGACAGAATTCTATTTTTACATTATATATTAATTTTATTACAGTTATGTTCTTAATGTATCAATAAAATAATATAATATTAACAATTTTAAATTATATAAATATTATATTACAGTGAGTACGACTATTTTAACGTATATTATATAACAACAGTAAACAGATGATATATAACAGTTTTATAATAAATATATAACAGCTGTTATTTTAATTTTAATGTTATATAACTATTATAATATATGTTCGCTAGTATATTATATAGCAACAATAAACAGATGGTATATAACAATTATACAATAAAGATATAACAGCTGTTATTTTAATTTTTTATTCTAATGTTACATATATGGTTATAATATGTGTTTGCTGGGAATATATAGTTTATACATATATATACAGGGTGTCCCAGCTAACTTGACCACCTTGAATATCTTGCTTATTTTTAATGATAGAAGGAAATGTTATAGACAAGAATTGTTTGTTGTCAGGGGGCGAATATTGTCTCGTACGAAAAATTTTTTTCAAGGTCATACTTTTTGAGATTTCAAGGTCATCGATATTTTTTTAAATGGGACTAGATATTTTTTTATCATGGCGTGATAGTAGAGGTGAAGACCTTTCCAACGACCTATTACACAATGACCTTCACGTGACCTTGAGCATGGAAAATCAAAAAATAATTGGAAATGTTATAAATGATGGAATCATGTCATTTTTCTCAATAGAATCATGTCAATCTTCTCTGCTACACTCAAAAATGCCATCCTTCCACAAAAATAACGAAAGCTTTCACAATTACTGAGGAAAATTGACCACGATGAATTTCTCAATCGAACTGATAGTAGTACATGAAATTGGCAGCCTACCAGCGTTTGCAAATTGAAACTGTTCGTCATTGAGAATATAAGAAACTTATTTATTAACATTAGCCTCGGCTAATGTTAGTGAATAAGTTTCTTGTATCTTGTATTCATTCAACGGAATGGTTCGAAGAGAAGGAATGTTATCATGAAATGTTAGTAAATAAGTTTCTTGTATTCTCAATGACGAACAGTTTCAATTTGCAAACGCTGGTAGGCTTCCAATTTCATATACTACTATCAGTTCGATTGAGAAATTCATCGTGATCAATTTTCCTTAGTAATTGTGAGAGCTTTCGTTATTTTTGTGGAAGGATGGCATTTTTGAGTGTAGCAGAGAAAATTGACATGATTCTAATTTATGGTGAGGCTGGAAGAAACTCTGCGGAAGCATCCCGTTTGTACGCAGAGAGATACCCGGAAAGGAATCATCCTTCTCGAAGGAGTTTCGATCGTCAGTTCAATTATTTCGTGGCACTGGCAGTCTTAACCCACTCAAAAGGAAACGATCGAGATCTGTCACTGGAGAAGCAACAGAGATTGCTGTGTTGGCTGCAATAAGAAACGATCCCCAAACCAGTTGTCGGAAAATCGAACGTTATCATGGTATTTCCAAATCAAGTGTACACCGGATACTTCAACGTCATAAATTCCATCCGTGCCATATTTCCCTACATCAGGAGCTTCATGGCACCGACTTCCAAAATCGCGTGATGTTTTCTGAATGGGCGACGCAACAAATCCGAATAAATGAGAATTTCTTTTCCAACGTGCTTTTCACGGATGAATCAAGTTTTACCAACCATGGACAATTGAATACACATAATATGCATTATTGGTCCATTGAAAATCCGAAATGGCTTCGACAACTGGTACACCAGCGTCCATGGAATGTAAATGTATGGTGTGGAATCCTCGGGGACCAGATCATTGGACCATTTTTTATTGATGGTGCTTTGAATGGTGAGAAGTATGCGAATTTTTTGACTGAGGAATTGCCTCATCTATTGGAAGGAATACCATTAGCTCAAAGGATTGAGATGTGGTATCAGCATGACGGATGTCCGGCCCACAATGCAAGAGTAGCCCGTGGAATATTGGATGAAAAGTTTCCTCGACGTTGGATTGGGCAAACTTTGTATGGCCTCCAAGTTCACCTGATCTGACTCCATTGGATTTTTTTATGGAGATTACTTAAGAACATCGTTTATGAACATGTTCTAACAACGCCCGAAGATATGAAGATGCGTATTAGAACTGCATGTTCTAAAATCAGTCAGGAAACGATAAGGAGGGCAAGAGAATCATTTATTGGCCGTATACAAAAATGTATTGAAGTCGATGGACATCATTTTGAGCATTTGTTAAAATAAATTTTTTCTATTAAACCTTTTATCGTAAGTATTCCATCATTTATAACATTCCCAATTATTTTTTGATTTTCCATGCTCAAGGTCATGTGAAGGTCATTGTGTAATAGGTCGTTGAAAAGATCTTCACCTCTACTATCACGCCATGATAAAAAAGATATCTAGTCCCATTTTAAAAAATATCGATGACCATGAAATTTCAAAAAGTATGATCTTGAAAAAAATTTTTTGTGCGGGATAGTATTCGCCCCCTGACAATGAACAATTCTTGTCTATAACATTTCTTTCTATTATTAAAAATAAGCGAGATATTCAAGGTGGTCAAGTTAGCTGAGACACCCTGTATATATATATTATATATATATGTATATATTATATATTTCTTTGTACTAATATATTAGTAATAATGTATATATCTTTATTAAACTCATTATATGCAACGAAACTAGTGGATGCGCACTTATCGTCGCGTAAATACGAACTTTCTTGAGAGGAGTTAATCTTTTCTCTCCCGTGGACATGGGACTCCTCCGAATTATCGGATAGACAAAGGTGCCCGGACCTGTTTCTTCGCTCAAAGTTGTAAAATTCTTTAAAGAATCGTTTAATAAGGAAAAGCCCCACCTCAAGGACGATATACCGCTAATATTTGCCTCAAATGGAAGCACTCAGCTCAGAGCCTGGTGCACATTATCAGCTCAAACCGGAAGTTATCTAGTCCCATACAGCACAGAACATCAAGAGACACGGTAGTGTCACAGAAGAAAATTCATTTGGACACCGTTCAGTAGCACACCGGTCAGTTGCACGCCGTTCAGTTGCACACCGTTCAGTTGCACACATAAAAATGCACACCGTTCAGTTGGACACATAAAAATGCACACCGTTCAGTTGCACACCGCTCAGTTGCACACCGTTCGGTTGCACACCGTTCAGTTGCACACCGCTCAATTGCACACCGCTCAGTTGCACACCGCTGGTGTGCAACTGAACGGTGTGCATTTTTATGTGTGCAACTGAACGGTGTGCAACTGACCGGTGTGCTACTGAACGGTGTCCAAATGAATTTTCTTCTGTGTCCAAAAGCTATTGTGTCCAAAATTATTGTGTCCAAATGCATTGTGTCCAATTGAGCCATGTGCAAAGTTTCGTGTCCATTTGCAACGTGTCCATTTGCACCGTGTCCAATTGTACTGTGTCTAAGTGCACCGCTCCCGTTGCGAGTTACCTTAGATTATCGAACCTCAATAACGGCTGAACCGATCGTATTTTTAATAGGCTTAATGGATAGCTTGGGTTTAAATTATATAATGAAAGTGTCTTTATTTTTTTTCTACATATATCGTGAACGAAAGTAATATGATGCAAAATCGAAATGTATAAAATTTTTATTAAGAAACGTCTCCATCGTCGTCGCCGCCCAAGTTCCCAATGCGCAAGTACGAAAAGTTGTACGGTTGGAGCATTCGCCATAAGATTGCGTTAACGGCGCTTCGTGATGTTATTGCTCGCGTTCGTATCTGCTTTTGACAAGTATAGGTTAATAAAATAAGTTTGCAATGCAAGAGTGCATTATTTTATCATAAAAATAGTAAAGATTATTTATAAGAGTATCGCGGAATAGTGCAAGGAAGAATAGTATCTCGCGCCAAGTCACGCGAAGCAAAGATCGCGCGCGGCAACGGCGAGACGCACCGTATAAGAGTATCGCAGAATAATGCAACAAAAAGAAAAATGATTAAGTGATTAAGTTAAAGTGATAAAGAAATTATTCTGTTATAAATTATAAGAGTATCGCGGAATAGTGCAAGGAAGAGAAATAATTTGTTCTAATCGATGTCATTTTGGACAATTTAGTTATATTATGAATTATGATTATCGATTATCGAGAACAAATTAATAAATATCGCAGAATAATGCAACAAGAAGAAAAGTGATAAAGTGATTAAGGTAAAGTGATAAATTATTCGGTTATAAATTATAAGAATATCGCGGATAGTGCAAGGAAGAGAAGTGATTTCTTTTAATCGATGTCATTTTGGACAAAATTAGGTTATATTATGATTATCGAGAACAAATTAATAAGGATTTATTTTGTAAATTAATGAATTTTATTTTTAATTTTAGAATATGAATTGGATGAATCGGGAAATGAATATAATGAATCTATCTCTTTTGAGGATAACATAAATTTAACTGACGAGGAGGCAGATGATGTGCATAGCTTATTAAATGGACCTCAATATATTTTCAAGAAAAAAGAGACAAAATTAGGATTTACAGAGTATTCTATAAATCGTAGTGTGATGAGGAGGAATAAACAACTTACGTTGTTGGATGATAAATTTGATGATAAAGTTGGATGAAAAAGTTTTCATATTGTTTATATTCATATTATAATCATCCTGCTTTTCCATATCAGATATACTCTCAGCATCTTAAGATTTGCGAAACAGCTTCTTCATCGCTGTCTAATTTATCCTTACTTTATTCTAATGTACTTTCAATCTCTTCATCTCCCATATTTTCTGCAGAGCTTTTGTTGATTAAAACTTTATAATATTACGTTAATAAATCTATATTATTTATAGAACATATAGAGTTAAAATAAAAACACTTTTTTTGTTAAAATACTTTTACAATACTTTTGATTGATTCATTTGCGCTCTACAATTGCCAATTTCTAATTTTATTTTATTACTTTTAAAATGTTTTTTATATTATAAACTCAAGCTGTTGATGAAGCCTATTAGAAATTTAATTGCTTCACATGTTATTAAAATAATATATCCTCTATGAGGAAGCAAAAAAGAATGATATAATCCTTAAAAACTTACCTTTTTTAAAAAAGGTAAAAAAGGCGCCAAGTACATGCGCCATATGAAAAAAAAACATATAAAGAAACTTATAAAAAAAACTTATACTATAAAATTAACTTTTTATGATTGTTTAAATAGAAACATTTTAACTAAACATACTGTTATACAAAATAATTGTTTCCTAGAAAAATAATGATATCAAAAAATTGCGTCAAATGAATAAAAATTTATGCTATAAAATTTATTTCTTTTATTATTATTTAAATAAAAACATTTTAACAAAAAAAACTGTTATACAAAGTAGTTGTTTTAATTTTCTAGAAAAATAATGATATCGAAAAATTGTGCCAACTGAATAAAAATTCATATTATAAAATTTTTTTATATGATTATTTCCAATATTAAGAAAAATTATAATTAATAAATTGCAATATATAATTAAGTAGTAGAGCGTATAGCATATTCTAAAATAAAATTATTTTATAATTAACTAAATGCACAATATACACACCTCTAACGCTTTGAAATATATTTAATCGAAGGAAAATTTCTCATAAACTCAAAGTCGCATAAAACAAACTTATACCAAAGCAAAGTAAAAAACTTGGCGTTCTCGGGTCGCATTAAGACGTGTATATTTTATAAATATGTACATTATTTTGATGTAATATATGTGAATGATAATATACGTATGTATATATGTATATATGTAGATAATATACGTAGATGTATACGTATAAATGTATATGTATTTATAAAATGAAATTTTGATAGACTCGTAAATCATTATATATTTTTTTAACACATTCTTTTTATATAAAACTTAATAAAATTTTACATAAAATGTAAATAAATTACACAAAAATTTTCTTTCAAATTATACATCCTGTAGGATATACTTTGCAAATCAAAGGAATCCTAATCGCACTAAACATTGATTATAAATTGATATTGTAGAATATAATATACAGGGTGGTCCATTTTAAAAGAGCCAGTCAAATATCTCGAAAAATATGGAAGATACGGAAAAACGTTTCAGACAAAAGTTGTTTGGTTCGAAGGGGGCCATAAGATGGTGCCATTGATGTGATCTTGGATAGTCATTTGAAGGTCACATGAAGGTCACTTTCAATTTCTTAAATGGAAACCCCATTTTTCATTGCATACTCTTATAACTTATGTCGAGAGCTTTCCAAAACACTATAATAAAGTATTTTTTCATTAACTACTTTTTGAGTTATTTTATATTTTAATCTGACATATTTTGATATAAAAAATAAAATATCTCGTAAAATATTTAGTTTTTGATAATTTTACCGTAATACTTATATGTACAGAATAATGAGACAAATCAATTAGTGTAAAGAAAAAAACAAATAATTGTTTAAAAAAATACATTGTAAATAATTACATACTTTTTCTTAAAAGAAATTGAAAGTGACCTTCATGTGACCTTCAAATGACTATCCAAGGTCACATCAATGGCACCATCTTATTTCCCCCTTCGAACCAAACAACTTTTGTCTGAAACGTTTTTCCGTATCTTCCATATTTTTCGAGATATTTGACTGGCTCTTTTAAAATGGACCACCCTGTATATATATATATATATATATATATATATATATATATACAGGGTGGTCCATTTTAAAAGAGCCAGTCAAATATCTCGAAAAATATGGAAGATACGGAAAAACGTTTCAGACAAAAGTTGTTTGGTTCGAAGGGGGAAATAAGATGGTGCCATTGATGTGACCTTGGATAGTCATTTGAAGGTCACATGAAGGTCACTTTCAATTTCTTTTAAGAAAAATGGACCACCCTGTATATATATATATATATATATATATATATATATATATATACAGGGTGGTCCATTTTAAAAGAGCCAGTCAAATATCTCGAAAAATATGGAAGATACGGAAAAACGTTTCAGACAAAAGTTGTTTGGTTCGAAGGGGGAAATAAGATGGTGCCATTGATGTGACCTTGGATAGTCATTTGAAGGTCACATGAAGGTCACTTTCAATTTCTTTTAAGAAAAAGTATGTAATTATTTACAATGTATTTTTTTATATATATATTATATATATATATATATATATATATACATATAATCTTTATGACAATTTATTATTATTTATAGTTATATTTAGTAATTTATAAATAAGAAAAGAAAATTTGATATATTTTATCCTCTTATGTTACCAAACATTTGCATATTTATATAAGCTTGCCTATATTTATAGAAAATAAACTTTTTCTAAAGCAAAAATTTAGAAATTCGATTTTTATCGTAAAATATTTATAAATAATGATTTTATGTATCGAATTAATTTTAATCAATATGAAAATCATTTTTTTATTTGGTTAGAGAATATTCGTGTATAAAGATGCGCATTTGTTTTTATTATTACGCGATATTTGTAGCATGCATGTATGTAAATATATATGTATGTACCGGGGAATAAGTCGACTGTATCATGCACACACACATGCAGGCAGGCACACGCGATCATATCAGTGCGCGGCAGATACTCAGTCGCGCGTGTTGTGTACATATGCATAACAAGAGATTACCGCAAAAGTACGCTCAATTGTTATAACGCGTTATAACGCGTTGAATTTAAAAAACGAGTGTTGTGTTTTTGTAGTGTGGTTTTAATAGTGTGTCCACATAATGGGACGAACATATAATTTTCGGAAGATGTTTGCCCCTCATTTTTGCCCGCAGACTTTCTTTAAAAAGAATAAGGGTCAAAAGATTAGTATATTTATATACCATAATTTTAGAAGGAATTGTTTTAATGTATACTATATACTAATATGTTGCTAGATATTATTTAATTTTATTTCCGTGCAGTCTACACAAAAATATAAATATAATAATGTAATATTATATAAAAATATAATATTCCAAATTTATTTTTTTAAAATTATATCTTTAAAGCAATGCCTAAATAGAAAACAACATAAAGACTTTTGTATAAAAAATTGTAACATAAACTTGATCTTCAAATAGAATTTGAATGACTACTCTATACACATAAACATACACATTATATATGATGCACATAGTATTTAATACTCACAGTATTTTTGTTATAAATAAATGGACAGATATGGGCAAAAAAAGAAAGAGGAAGAGAGAGAGAGAGAGAATAAGAATGAGTAAGCGAGGGAATGGCTGTAAAACGATATATCGATTGATAATTCACATCAGTCACTAAACTTTAGTGAGCATAAAGTATTGCTACTGTAAGGGTCGTAAGAATGGTAAGATTAGGAGCACCCGTTAACGAGTGTTCAATCGGAACACCCGGTAAGCAGATCCGTCAGGTTCGAGAGATATCGAACTGCCGAGCGCGACGAATAGGAACGCGCCACGATGAGATCCGATAAATATCGAATCTCCAATGCTGGGTATAAAACCCAGGCTTCGAGGCCGTCCGGGAGCAGCGCAGCAAGGGCGACGAGCAAGGACGTCGTTTGCCATAACTGCCAGCGAAAGGGTCACCTAGCCAGAGATTGCCGATCAACGCCGGTGACGTGCCGTAATTGCCAATGGAAGGGACACATCGCCAAGGACTGCCGATCACCCCAGGTGAACTGTTACCACTGCCAACAACCGGGGCATACGAAACCGCAGTGTCCGTCGGCAGCAGCATCAGGACAGCAGAAAGCGGGGAATAAGGTAGAGCGAAAACCGGAGAGCGTCACAACTATCGAAAGCGAGCATTTACTTGAGGTACCGTACGTGCGTTTAGTTAGCATAAGCGAAAGAAAATGTACAATAAAAGTTCTAGTCGATTCGGGTAGTCCGATAAGCCTTATCAGAAAAACAGAATACGCGTAATTTTTAAGAAATAGAGAATTAGAACCGTTAACGTCGAGTCAAAAGTTTTCGGGGGTCGGAAATACGCCTATCGAAATATTAGGCACAATTGAAACAGTAGTGAGAATCGACGATCTGGATCGCGATTTAAAAGTGCGACTCTATGTAGTACAGATGCGATGATTAAATATGCTGTGATAATAGGTAGATCATTTTTCAGTAGTAATAATTTAACAGTCACTCACAAACCGAACATTTGGAAGTGTGAGATTACGGAAAACCGATGTGCGGAATCCGAAGAAATTTTAAATATAAACGGGATTGAGACGCGAGATCGGAGCGACCTAATTTTAAGTAGTCTAGACGAAAGCATCGGTTTAAAAGAGAGAACGAAATTGTTAGAGACCTTCGCCGAGGTAGACGATATGCGTGTAAAAATTAAAGATAACTATCAAGTCCGGGTCAATATAAAAGATGACTCAGTTTACGCGTACGCGCCTCGACGAATGTCTTACAACGAAAAATTAAAATTACGAGAAATTACCGATGATTTGTTGGAGAGAGGAATAATTGTGCAAAGTAGCTTTCCTTATTGCGCGAGAATCGTACCGGTAACGAAAAAAAAATGGAAAAACACGTATGTGCGTGGATCTTCGTCCTCTAAATCAAAGAATTCATAAACAGAAGTTTCCAGCTCCGATTATAGAAGACCAAATAAATAGCTTACAAGGGAAACAGGTGTTTACGGTTCTCGATTTGAAGGACGGATTCCATCAGATTGATGTTCACCCGGACGATACAAAATATTTTTCGTTTGCGACGCCGGATGGGCAATTTGAATATATAAAATTACCGTTTGGATACGCGAACACCCCGGCGGAATTCCAGAGAAGAATTCTGCAGGTTTTTCAGCCACTAATTCGCGAGGGAAAAAAACTCATATATATGGACGATATGGTTATCGCGACTCGCTCTATTGAGGAAAATCTAAATAATTTAAAAGAAGCACTGATTGTATTAAAACAGTATGGGTTTAAGTTAAACTTAGCGAAGTGCCAATTTTTAAAATTCAAAATAGAATACCTGGGGTACATGGTCTCACGAGAGGGAATTACGATGAGCAATAGGCATACGCAAGCCATATCCGATTTTCCGAAACCAAAGACGGTGAGACACGTGCAGAGTTTTCTCGGGTTGACCAACTATTTCCGAAGGTTTATAAAAGATTACGCGAAGATAGCCGCTGCATAAATTAACAAAAAAGACCGTGAGTTTCGTTTTCGACGAGGAATGTGAACAGGCCTTTCAGACACTTAAAAAAGAATTAACTAATTACTCGGTGCTGCGCCTGTACAATCCCGTGGCCGAAACGGAATTACACACAGACGCTAGTGGGTCGGGTTATGGAGCAATCCTTCTACAGAAACAAGCGGACGGCAAATTGGCCGCTATCGCGTATTTCAGTAAAGCCACCTCCGACATTGAGAAGAAATTTCATAGTTACGAGCTCGAGACGTTAGCAATTGTGAAAGCGCTAGAGAGATTGCATATATACTTGCAGGGTATTAGTTTTAAGGTAGTGACGGACTGTAATTCGCTGGTCTTAGCCTTAAAAAAGATTAACATTAATCCGAGAATCGCGCGGTGGAGTTTAGCCTTTCAAAATTATAATTTCGAGGCAGTACACCGAAGCGGAGATAAAATGACACACGTCGACGCGCTTAGTAGGAATATATACACGATAGACACGCTCACAAACGAGGATGAGCTAATGTATAGACAGTTAACAGATCCAATTTGCAGAAACTCGCTGAAACGATCGAATTAAAAGGAAGTAAGAAATTCACGCTAATCAATGGTATGGTTTTTAGGACGCATAATGAGCGAGCATTGTTCGTGGTACCGGAAATAATGACCGAGAACATCATTCGAGTTTACCACGACGAAATGGGCCATGTGGGAACGGAAAAGACGTTAAAAGGAATTCTGGGACACTGGTTTCCATGTATGAAAATGAAGATAAAGTCGCATATCGAGAATTGCGTTACGTGTCTTCAATTCTCTCTATCCAACCAACACATGGAGGGAGAAATGCAGATAGTGGATAAAGGCACTAGCCCTTTTGAAACGTTACACATGGACCATTTCGGGCCGTTGGAAACTTCGCCAGAAAGTTATAAATATATATTAGTAGTAATCGATGCGTTCACGAAGTCTGGTTAATGCCTACGAAAACAACAAACACGAGAGAAGTGAAAAAGAATCTTTCATTTTTATTTAATATTTTTGGTGTGCCGCAACGAGTGGTTAGTGATAGAGGCACTTGCTTCACGTCTCAAGATTTTGAAAAGTTCGTGGCTAAGTGTAAAATGAAACATGTGAAAGTAGCGGTCGCTTCGCCGTGGGCGAACGGACAGGTCGAGCGAGTGAATCGATTCATAAAGAGCACGCTTGCGAAAACTACCAACAATCTGTTAGATTGGAAAGCGAATTTGAACGATGTCCAATATGTGTTAAACAATACTTATAATAAAGCGGTACGACACCGAGCAATCTATTACTAGGATACAGTCAGCGAAACCATCAGGATAAAAATTTATGCGAATTTATAGATAAGATAGCAGAAATTGAGACCGAGATATGCGAAAAGCGAGCGGCGATGCGTGATAGCGCACAATTAGCGAATAAGACAATGTAAGAGTACAATAAGACTTATTACGATAAAAGACACAAAAAGCCGTCATTATATAGCGAAGGAGATCTTGTAATGATACGAAGTTTAGCAGTTAAGCCGGAGGTGAATCAGAAATTACTTCCAAAATACAAAGGACCATATGTAATTAAAGCGGTACTTAAAAAGAACCGATACGTAGTCGCGGATAAAGAAGAGTATAATCGAACTCAAAAACCATATAACGCGATACTCTCTAGTGACAAATTAAAACCGTGAATACGAGTGGGAAGTAATCCTGATTCAACCGAAATAGAAATAGAAAATGAGATCGAAGGCTGTGACGAAGACTGAACATTATATCAGTATTTGTATCTACCAAAGTCTATTGAAGAATTTAACTAGTTATAAGAATTGTAATTGTTCAAAAGGATAGGTAAAAGGATATTATAAATGTACGACAGCGTTCGAGGTCGAACGACAAGTCAGGCTGACCGAACTGTAAGGGTCGTAAGAATAGATGGTAAGATTAGGAGCACCCGTTAACGAGTGTTCAATCGGAACACCCGGTAAGCAGATCCGTTAGGTTCGAGAGATATCGAACTGCCGAACGCGACGAATAGGAACGCGCCACGATGAGATCCGATAAATATCGAATCTCCAATGACGCGTATAAAACGAGGTAACCGCGTGCCTCGAAGAAGGCAATACGTCTTAGAAAGTCTTAGAGCGGGTTAAGAGAAGGTATCAGAGAAAGAGAGGCAAGTGAGGTGCGAAGCTAGTCGATTTTATATTAGTAACAATAGTAGCCAAGTCGGGCTTAAGATTAAAAGCGCGGACGTTCGGGCCCCTCCGGCTTATTAATTAATTAGTTGAGGATTTACGAGAGATCGACATAAGCATAGTACGTTAAGCCGGCAAGCCACGTGGCCAAGTATTCGAGAAAGATCGAGCGCCATATTGAGGAGCTTCGGAGCAAGCCCGTGTACAGGGAATTGAAGTAATAAAACCCATACATATCTAAGAAAACAAGCCGAACAATTATTTCCGGGAAATCAGAAGCACCCAGCCTCCTCAGATCCTTACACTACGCAGAAAGATATAACTATTTCCTTTTTTTCTTACTTTTGGCACTTGTACAGACACTTGCTCAGTTACATTCATATCTTCTTTCTCTCTTTGCCCATTCTTCTCTGTCCATCTCTTTCTTATCCGAGAATACTATATGTGTGTTATATATTATCTACATGTGTGTATATGTTTGTGTATATGTAATAGTAACTTTAAATTTATTAAAATATCATTAATCTTTTGCTTATTTGTATATTTCACTGAAAATTGATTATATTTATTTTGCAATAGTAGTTGTGTCATAGTAGTTAGTTAGCCAGAGGCGATCAATTCGTGAGTTGGTTGTTGAAAGAAATATTTCCCACCAAATGCGTTTTGCATGTACGCTTTGGTTGGGGAATATATCCCAGAGGCAATCAATTCGTGAGCTGGTTGTTGAAAGAAATATTTCCCACCAAATGCGTTTTGCATGTACACTTTGGTTGAAGAATATATCCCAGAGGCGATCAATTCGTGAGCTGGTTGTTGAAAGAAATATTTCCCACCAAAAACGTTTTGCATGTACGCTTTGGTTGAAGAATGTATCCCAGAAGCGATCAATTCGTGAACTGGTTGTCGAAAGAAATATTTCCCACCAAAAACGTTTTGCATGTGCGCTCTGGTTATTAATTAGATATTTCATATGCGGTTTGTGCATGAATATTCTGGTTATTAAAAAACAGTTATTCCAGAAGAAATTTAAAGAAACTTCCGTTTTTGAAAAACTAAGTGTGCAATATCTGGTATTCCTTCATATGATTGCAACCAATCATATATAGTAATAAAAGCTTACAAATTACTGGAAGGAATTATTATTGTGATTACTGGCGATGTATTTTTTCTTTTTTTGATGGCACCAAATTTCGCGTATATAATAGTCTATCAGGCTGTGTATATACAAGTTGGTAGCTAAAGAGAAAAAATATATACATCTTCGTTATTAGGAGGCAATCCTTATAAGAAAATATACTCCAAGGATGTAAAGAATATAAGGAAACGGTTTTGTAATATTATAGCAAGCAATAAACTGCTGCCTTTTTTAAAATGATAAGAAATTATGAGTAAAAAAAATCTATCCTGATACTCGTAACTATATTGGCCAGAAAAAAGATGCCTCAATCTCGCTTGCAAATTATAATCGCAGATATGAAAATAATAAATAAAATATTTTGGTTGCGTTCTCACGAAAATGGGCGATGGAGGAGCCCTTTCTATATTATAAATATCCAAAATATTGTAACAATCATAAAATTTTGTTGCAATGTTTTGCGGACAGAGAATTTATGTGTTTGCATTTATAAATATTTATATTAATATTTATATAAATGTAAATTTTAATATGTGCATACTTATGTCATAAGAATATATAAACATTTACATTTATAGTGAAGAAGTTTATATATTACTCATTAGTTCTCAATCATATCAATTATACCGATATACTGTCGATGATAAAGATTTATCATCGTATTCAAAATTATATGTATAATATATTTATATCCATATATATGATAATATATTTTAGTTCAATTTTCTCGAACTGTACTGCATAAATTATAACCCAGCAAACCAAGATATGATTGTTATACATATAACATGTACATAATAAGTGCACATGTTACATCTATATTATATGGCAGATATATTCGACGTTTGCTGGGTATATGTATCATATATATATATATATATATATATATATATATATATATATATATATACAGGGTGTCCCAAAGCACCCTTGACAACGCTCGTGAGCAAGTAGAGCACAGTAAACTGAATAGAAAAGTCCTGTAACATTTTTTTCTATAATACTTAAGGGGATCCTAAACCGACGGGCGAACTCCGACGGGTTAGCGCCCTCATCTAAACGTAACTAAAAGGGTCGATAATACCGACATTTTTAGTTCCGCCATTACCAACATAATTATTTCAAACATGCATAATAGAAAACGCAATCTTTTGCATTGTGTTCCATATATTGAAATGAGACAATATCACAATATATTTTTACTGCTTTATATACAATAATTAATTGATAAATTACCAAACTTTAATCCATGCGTGAAAGAGTAATATACATGTATGCACTAACATTATCGCAAGTTCTAATATCTTCTTTCTCTCGATCATAAGTTTACACTGTTTCTCTCTGTATCTCTCTTTCTAATATCTCTCTCTCCTTTTGTTCATTCATTATCCTTTCATTCTCATTATTATATTTTTGTATTTGTTCAACATTTATTCTTCTATTTTATTCTTATCTCTCTACACGTAAATAAATAAATTTATTTATTTTTATTTTATCTAGCATAAATGAGATATACAATACAAGTTATTTTCTTTTTTTATTTCGCTATATATATAGTTAATACAATACATAATGACCTAAAAAAAACCTCACAAAGGTAAAAAAAAAATACGCCAAGTATATAAAAAAATCCCAATATGTACGCAAAAAAAAGTTTAATATCTATCCCTACAAAATAACTTTCAAAAAAGTTTTTCTTTGAAAAATAATTTTCATACAAAATAAAAAAATAAAAAAAGATTTTCCTCTAAAAAATAACTCTAAAAAATAAAAACCTTTAAAAAATCAAAAATCAAAACTAAATGAAATCAATAGTTAACTATAGCCAAGTATTTAGAAGCAATTCAGTTTATAAAGATTTGTAATTTGAAATAGTATTTGTCATAAAATCAATCTTGTATTTATAGAAATGTTATAGACAGATTCACAGATTCACGGGTTTCTATGAAATTAAAACACATTTTATTTTTATTAACAGAAATCTGATTTTCAAAATAAGTTCAACAATTTTGAATATTGTATATCACAAATTACACTATTATAGAGTTTATTAAGGGTATTATATGCTATAATAAACAAATCATATTGTTGATGTTAAGTGCGATTAAAATTCCTTTGATTTGCAAAGTATATCTTACAGGATGTATAATTCGAAAGAAAATTTTTCATAAACTCAAAGTCGCATAAAACAAACTTACACCAAAGCAAAGTATAAAAACTTGGCGTTCCCCGGGTCGCATTAAGACGTGTATATATTATAAATATATAAAATTATTTTAATTTCTAACAATATATATGCAATAATTTTCATATAACATGAAATATTGTATGAACGATACAAATCTGGGATCATATATTTTAATACGACCCGGGCACGCCAAGTTTTTATACTTTGCTTTGGTGTAAGTTTGTTTTATGCGACTTTGAGTTTATGAAAAATTTTCTTTCGAATTATATATCCTGTAAGATATACTTTGCAAATCAAAGGAATTTTAATCGCACTTAACATCAACAATATGATTTGATATTATAGTATATAACACCCTTAATAAACTCTATAATAGTGTAATTTGTGATATACAATATTCAAAATTGTTGAACTTATTTTGAAAATCAGATTTCTGTTAATAAAAATAAAATGTGTTTTAATTTCATAGAAACCCGTGAATCTGTGAATCTGTCTATAACATTTCTATAAATACAAGATTGATTTTATGACAAATACTATTTCAAATTACAAATCTTTATAAACTGAATTGCTTCTAAATACTTGGCTATAGTTAACTATTGATTTCATTTAGTTTTGATTTTTGATTTTTTAAAGGTTTTTATTTTTTAGAGTTATTTTTTAGAGGAAAATCTTTTTTTATTTTTTTATTTTGTATGAAAATTATTTTTCAAAGAAAAACTTTTTTAAAAGTTGTTTTGTAGGGATAGATATTAAACTTTTTTTTTGCGTACATGTTGGGATTTTTTTATATACTTGGCGTATTTTTTTTTACCTTTGTGAGGTTTTTTTTAGGTCATCTCATTGCTTTTTGTAAAAATTTATATTTTTTCTGCAAAAAATGTACAAGGAATAACTTTTTTAAAAGTTATTTTGTACGGATAGATATTAAACTTTTTTTGCGTATATGTTGGGATTTTTTTATATAACTAATATTATAGTAGCATGTTGCGCAATATGAGATATTTATAAGTTTTCCTTCTTTTATAAAATAATGTAATGTTAGTTATACGTATGTCAAGAAAATCGAAGTATACATATTATGTATGTATACTGATAAAGCAAGTAACATTTTGTTGCAGTAAGATCCACTTTTTCATACATAGTATTTACTTATTATTCTTAAAGTGGATCTAACTGCAACAAAATGTTATTTGCTTTGTCAGTATACATGCATAATATGTATACTTTGATTTTCTTGGCATATGTATAACCAATATTATAGTAACATGTTGTACAATGCGAAATATTTATAATGCCAAAAAAGATAAATGAAGTACCATAGAAGATACCAAAGAAGACAAAGTATTTTTTATTTTAAGTATTTTCTTTTAAGTATTTTTTTTTTTTTTTAATATTATCTCACAATAATAGATTTTATTTATATAGAATTGGCATTCCTTTTATTTTTAATAATATGATATAGTTTTTATCTAATAATAATAAAGTTCAATAATTATAAGTAAATCACAATAATAAAGTTTTATTTGTGTAGAATATCTTACAATAATAAAGTTTTATTGTATAATTGGCATTCATTAATTTTATTTTTAGTATATAATGTTCAACAATAATATATATGTGCTTACATTATATTATCTTACAATAATACAGTAGTTTTATTTATGTAGAATTGGCACTTAATTTTATTGAATCCTATATAGGCAATAAAATCTTGTTTTTTATTTTTTTTTATATATTTAGCGATTAAAATTTGTTCCAATAAGATCCACTTTGAGAATAATAAATATTACGTATGTATACTTTGGCTTTCTTTGCATACATATAACTAATACTATAATAACATGTTGTGATATTGCGAGATATATATTTATAAGTTTTTTTTTTAAATAAAATAACGTATCAGTTATATGTATGCAAAGAAAGTCAAAATATATATACTATGTATACTGACAAACAGATTAATAAGTTAAAGCGATTAAAATTTTGTTGCAATAAGATTCACCTTGAGAATAATAAATACTACGTATGTATACTTTGGCTTTCTTTGCATACATATAACTAATACTATAATAACATGTTGTGATATTGCGAGATATATATTTATAAGTTTTTTTTTAATAAAATAACGTATCAGTTATATGTATGCAAAGAAAGTCAAAATATATATACTATGTATACTGACAAACGGATTAATAAGTTAAAGCGATTAAAATTTTGTTGCAATAAGATCCACCTTGAGAATAATAAATACTACGTATGTATACTTTGGCTTTCTTTGCATACATATAACTAATACTATAATAACGTGTTGTGATATTGCGAGATATATATTTATAAGTTTTTTTTTAATAAAATAACATATCAGTTATATGTATGCAAAGAAAGTCAAAATATATATACTATGTATACTGACAAACGGATTAATAAGTTAAAGCGATTAAAATTTTGTTGCAATGAGATCCACCTTGAGAATAATAAATATTACGTATATATACTTTGGCTTTCTTTGCATACATATAACTATTATTATAATAACATGTTTTGATATTGTGATATATATTCATAAGTTTTTTGTTTTATAAAATAACGTATCAGTTATATGTATGCAAAGAAAGTCAAAATATATATACTATGTATATTGACAAACGGATTACTAAATTAAAGCGATTAAAATTTTGTTCCAATAAGATCCACTTTGAGAATAATAAATACTATGTATATATATACTTTGGCTTTCTTTGCATGCATATAACTAATATTATAATAGCATGTTGTACAATTGCGAGATATATGTGTAAAATATAATTATAGATAGAATATTTAAATAAAAATTTAATATATATATAAAAGTTATAATTGTTCTTTTTATTTTACACAAACATATAATTAAATATAGTTTTTTTCAAGTCACACTTAATTCGTCTTTCTGTCTTTCAATATGTATGCAAAGAAAGCCAAAATATACATATACTACGTATATATACTGACAAACGGATTACTAAATTAAAGCGATTAAAATTTTGTTCCAATAAGATCCACTTTGAGAATAATAAATACTATGTATATATATACTTTGGCTTTCTTCGCATATGTATAACTAATATTGTAATAGCATGTTGTGCAATGTGATATATAATTATCATAGGTTTTTCTTTTTCTGAAATAATGTAATATAGTTATACGTATAACATTTGATCGGTTATTGAATTTTCTTAAATAATGTAATATAGTTATACGTATAAAGAAAGCCAAAGTATACATACTATGTATGTATACTGATGAACAGATTAATAAATTAAAACGATCAAAATTTTGTCGCAGTAAGATCCACTTTGAGAATAATAAATAAATACTACGTATGAATACTTTGGCTTCCTTTGCATACGTGTAATATTATAATAGCATATTGCAATGCGAGATATATATTCATAAGTTTTATGAACATTATCAGAGAGAAATCACTGACATTATTACATTTTTGATAAAATCGTAGGAATTTACAAGCAATTGCAACATGCTATTATAATATTACACGTGATTCAATGTGTTGAATAGCTTGAAATTTGTGAAACACGAATACCGAAAATAAATTTAAGCTATAATTATAACTATATAATTATAGCTTAAATTTATTTTCGGTATTCGTGTTTCACAAATTTCAAGCTATTCAACACATTGAATTCAACTTCAGTTCAATCACTTAACATAAGAGCAAGGATTCCCCTTACCGCATTATAAATAGTAAATATTTCTTTTACTTCCACAGTTATTAATCGTTTTTATGTCCATCCGAAGTTAAGTGCTTTATGGTCACTTCCCTCTATCTGTGTGCAATGAAAAGAACAGAATTTTAATATTTAATTTAATTTACATATCTGGTTTTATATGTGCTACTGAATGTTTTATATGTGCTACTATATTATACTTACTGTCTGTTACTGCCAAATCTCTATAACCCAATATGTTACGCTGTTTAGCAAAGTTCTTCAGCTAAAAGTATACCGGCCTTCTTGAAAGGATTGATTGATTTTGCTTTATCCTGCAAATAAGCGCTATAATTTAGACAATATTCAGATATAATCAAGAAATAATATACTTATAAAACAATAAATAAACATATATAAGCAGATATATATACAAAATTTCAATCTACTTACTCGATGGGACCAAATATATTTTCTGCAGCAGATTCAAATATAACATTAACCTTGTAATGTTATTATATCTTGACGTCGCGAACATTAACCTTAACGTTATTATATCTTGACATCACGATGCTACCCAGTGTTGCCAACTATAATATTTAGAATTCCGCTATATGACTCACTAAAAAACTCCGAAATAAGCTAAATTTAAAATAAATAAGCTAAATAATAAGCTAAATATAAAATAACTTTTATTATATTTGAATCTTATTATATTTAAATTCAAACATTTAGTTTTATAAAGAAGAGTCTTTATTCATATACAATTAAAAGATATAAAGATACTTCTGATACAAAATAAAATTTTTTTTAGCGTCCAATTATTGTTCAATATTTAACAAAACAAAATTTAATCTAATAAAAATGATGAAAGTAAATAATAACGCATAATTCTCAAATAAATAATAATGATGAGATTTTACCTATAAGTTAGCATAGCTAAGTTTAGATTTGGTGTAAAAATTTAGACTGTTTAAATTTATATTATAAATTGGGTCCGAAAAAATAGCTAATATTCGCTACTTAAAAGCTGTAAGCTTAATATATGTGAAAGCTGCAATCGAGTTTTACGTTATCGTTATATATAGGTTGCGTTCCGATATTCATTGCCAGTACTAAAGATTTTCAGTTTCAGCTTACTGCTATTCTATAGATGTGAATGTTTTACCATATCGTTTATGCTTATGAATGGGCCATAGTAGAGAGCCTCTAGGAGAGAGAGGCGCCAACGGGTCATGTGACCAGTCATTTCGTGATTGGCTGATCACATGACCCGTTGGCGCCTCTCTCTCCTAGAAGCCCTCTAGGTCATAGCCTTTTCTGAATCAATTAACTAATTATATATATAATGTCTCTAATTAAAACTTAGCAAAAAAGAAAGTAAAGTTTATTATAGAAAAAATCCGCAGTTTTAGTTCTCTAATAATCCAGAAAATAAGCTAATCACCGAATATGCTAAAACATAATTTTTACACCTCAACTGATACATAATTAAGCTAAATCTAGCGGAAAATACGCTACGTTGGCAACACTGATGCTACCGCGTACCGCTTGATACGTATCATATGCGTATGCACGCACATATACATTGTCTCTCAAGGCGTATTTGCACACTCAAGCGAATAATCGTACATGAGCGCTGCAAACGCGCCTTGAGGGATAAACTCGCTTTGCGTGTGTGCGTGCGAGCATACGTACGTGAGAGTCTGAAATATCTTACCTTATTATTATTATGATAATGATGGAAAACGAAAAATGTCACATTTCTGGTATACGATTATCATTCCTCAGGATTGACTGCACCAATCTTATTCAAACTGGTCGCAATCGAAAGCTTGCATCCACATTGTATAAGAAAAGTGCTGTTAGATTTTTGATTAACGGCTTGGTTCCTGAGGAATTTTAATCGAAAGTTTATTAGACGTAAAACTCCGGATAAGCTACTTGGTAGCGTCGCGGTCCCTGTACATAGGCAACATAGGGAAACCGTTGACAAGCCGAAACGTTTTTTTTATATACTTGGCGTCGCGACGCTACCGCGTTGCTCGATTACGTTTCACTATAGTTAAATATAACACATGCACATACAAAAATACACACGCACACGCACACATACATAATACTTTTTTTATTTATAAAATATACAATATCTTATTTATGCTTTATAAAATAAAGATGAATAAATTAATTTATTATCATGTAGGAAAACAAGAATAGAAAGAATAAAAGTCAAACAAATAAAAGATTATAATAATGGGAATGAAAGAATACAATAAAGAACAAGCAAAGAAAGAGAGAGAGAGAACGAATGAGGAGCAAGCGAGATAGCTAACATGAAAGACTTCTGAAGTTTCGCTCGCGAGGCTCGCTTTATCTATAATCTCTCGCGTTATATGTCGTTACTGTAAAATTTTTGTTTTTCGCGCTTATTGATCCGAAAATAATTACAATGAATTAATGATATTTTACCGATTAAAATGATACCAAACACGATATAAATCGGATAATTTTTAATCAATTATGTAATTAAAATTATGATTACTTATTTCATTAAACATAATCCGAATTATGTCATATTTAGTGTCATTTTAATCGCGAAAATGTAATTAATCCATTACAATTATTTTCAGATATATAAAATACGAAATACAGAGATTTTATTTTATATAATAAGATGACATATATACGTCAAAGATTACAGATAAAGGGAGTCTGGCGAGCGAGACTTCGGAATTCTTTGATGTTTTTGTCATCTCGCTTGCTCCTTCATCCTTTCTTGCTCTCGCTTTTGTCGATTCTTCAGCATCGGGGATCTTTCCTTATGTACAAAATATAAACATTTTATAAAATAAAAACTGAAACTTACATTTTGGATTTTATTAGTATGAATATAAATATAATGGATTAATGAGATTCTTGCGATTAAAATGATACCAAACATGACATAAATTGGATTATTCTTAATCAATTATGTATTATGTAATTATGATTACTTATTTCATTAAAAATTATACGATTTATGTCGTGTTTAATATCATTTTTATCGCAAGAATCTCATTAATCCATTATATTTATATTCATACTAATAAAATCCAAAATGTAAGTTTCAGCTTTACTTTATAAAATGTTTATATTTTGTATATAAGGAAAGATCCCCGATGCTGAAGAATCGACAAAAGCGAGAGCAAGAAAGAATGAAGAAGCAATCGAGATGACAAACATATCAAAGAGTTCCGAAGTCTCGCTCGCCAGACTCCCTTTACCTGTAATCTTTGACGTATATATGTCATCTTATTATAGAAAATAAAATCTCTGTATTTCGCATTTTATATATCTGAAAATAATTGTAATGGATTAATTACATTTTTGCGATTAAAATGACACTAAATCGGATTATTTTTAATGAAATAAATAATCATAATTTTAATTACATAATTGATTAAAAATTATCCGATTTATATCATGTTTGGTATCATTTTAATCGGTAAAATATCATTAATTCATTGTAATTATTTTCGGATCAATAAGCGCGAAAAACAAAAATTTTACAGTAACGATATACAGGGTGCCCTAGACCACCCGTACACCCCTCTTTTTCAAAAACTAAGCATTTTAGAGAAAAACTTTTTCAACAAAAATTGTATGGTTTTGAGGGGAACATAAGATGGTGTCATTGGTTTGACGTTGGATGGCATCGTTAAGGTCAAGTCAAGGACACCTTTAGTTTCTGAAATGGAATCCTATATTTTTTATTGCATATTCTTGTAGCTTATCTCGAGAGCTTTCCAAAACACCATAATAAAGTATTTTTTCATTAAGTACTTTTTGCGTTATTTTATATTTTAATCTGACATATTTTGATATAACAAATAAAATATCTCGTAAAATATTTAGTTTTCGATAATCTTACCGTAATACTTTTATGTACAAAATAATGAAACAAATCAATTAGTAAAAAAAATAATTATTTTTAAGAAAAAGTATGAAATTATTTACAATGTATTTTTTTAAACAATTATTTGTTTTTTTCTTTACACTAATTGATTTGTCTAATTATTCTGTACATAAAAGTATTACGGTAAGATTATCGAAAACTAAATATTTTACGAGATATTTTATTTTTTATATCAAAATATGTCAGATTAACATATAAAATAACTCAAAAATTACTTAATGAAAAAATACTTTATTATAGTGTCTTGGAAAGCTCTCGAGATAAGCTATAAGAATATGTAATAAAAAATAGGGGATCCCATTTAAGAAATTAAAGGTGTCCTTGACTTGACCTTAACGATGCCATCCAAGGTCAAACCAATGACACCATCTTATGTTCCCCTCAAAACCATACAATTTTTGTTCAAAACGTTTTTCTCTAAAATGCTTAGTTTTTGAAAGAAAAGGGGTGTACAGGTGGTCTAGGATACCCTGTATAACGCGAGAGATTATAGATAAAGCGAGCCTCGCGAGCGAAACTTCGGAAGTCTTCCATATTAGCTATCTCGCTTGCTCCTCATTCGTTCTCTCTCTCTCTTTCTCTGCTTGTTCTTTATTGTATTCTTTCATTCCCATTATTATAATCTTTTATTTGTTCGACTTTTATTCTTTCTATTCTTGTTTTCCTACATGATAATAAATTAATTTATTCATCTTTATTTTATAAAGCATAAATAAGATATTGTATATTTTATAAATAAAAAAAGTATTATGTATGTGTGCGTGTGCGTGTGTATTTTTGTATGTGCATGTGTTGTATTTAACTATAGTGAAACGTAATTATGTATTGTATTAACTATATATAGTGAAATAAAAAAAGAAAATAACTTGTATTGTATATCTCATTTATGCTATATAAAATAAAAATAAATAAATTTATTTATTTACGTGTAGAGAGATGAGAATAAAATAGAAGAATAAATGTTGAACAAATACAAAAATATAATAATGACAATGAAAGAATAATGAATGAACAAAAGGAGAGAGAGAGAGAGAGAGAGAGAGAGAGAGAGAGAGAGAGAGAGAGAGAAAGAGAAGCGCGAGTAAACGCGTAAGCGAATATGCTAGAAGAATAAAGCTAAGCGATATGCAGTACGTAGTAAGCGAGCGATTAGAAAGAGACAGAGCGTATGATCGAGAGAGAAAAGATACTGCAATAATGTTAGTGCGTACATGTATATTACTTTCATACACATGAAAGAGACAAAGATAGTACGATTATGTCCTTGTTAGCTCAACAGATTGCAGCTTCATCTATCACGCTACCCGACAACTAATCTATTGCTCTGTTTTACTCCTCGACATCGATTTCACACGCACACATGTACACTGAATAATTTCATATACTAATCTTTTTACACAGGCTTCCAAGTTGATTTCTATCAGTCTAGTATTATTCTTTCATGTTATCCCGAATGCGGGCGCTATATCTTTTGCACTAATAAACTGCAGAATTTTTATATTAAATAAGTATTGTTACGACCTGATGCAAGAGGCCGATAAGAAAACTGTAATTATTTAACTTTTTGGGTTTTTTTACATTAAATTATAGCGCCCGCACATCGTTATTATGAGTACTTTAATTCTAGAAAAGGATTTTTCATTCTGTATAGCCAATAAAAAGATTAGTACTTGAACTCATACTTCGCGTTTTTATCCGTAAAACAGACCTTTGAGGATCCCCTTAATAAAGGAGTTATTATTGAGTAAAGTTTGGCCAATCAGCGTCGACCTTTAGCCGCGCGCCTGGTAGTGTGCGTGAGCGCTCCATCGCTACGGTGACGCACACTAACAGACGGGCGGCTCACTGACGTGCGTCCGGCTAAAAGTCTGCGCTGATTGACCAGACTTTATTCAATAATAACTCTTTTATTAAGCGTTATAGAAAAAAATGGTACAGGACTTTTCTGTTCCAGGACGTTAAAATATCTCGTAAAATATACAGTTTTTGATAATCTTACCGTAATACTTTTATGTACAGAATAATAAGACAAATCAATTAGTGTAAAAAAAATAATTGTTCTTAAGAAAAAGTATGTAATTATTTACAATATATTTTTTTAAACAATTATTTGTTTTTTTCTTTACACTAATTGATTTGTCTCATTATTCTGTACATAAAAGTATTACGGTAAGATTATCAAAAACTGAATATTTTACGAGATATTTTATTTTTTATATCAAAATATGTCAGAATAAAATATAAAATAACTCAAAAAGTACTTAATGAAAAAATACTTCATTATAGTGTTTTGAAAAGCTTTCGAGATAAGCTACAAGAATATGCAATAAAAAATGGGGGGTTCCATTTAAGAAAATATCGATCACATTGACTTGGCCTTGAAAAGGTCAAGTTCATATTTTCATCATGTGTCCCCCTCTGAACCCTACAACTTTTGTATAAAACATTTTTTTCCATCTTGCTTGCTTTACGAGATATTTGCGTGCGTTGATTAAAATGACTCACCCTGTACATATGATGTATATATATACATTATGATAAAATCAAAAGAGATAATATGAGCAATATTATAGATTTGTATTCAAAATATGTATACGACACAAACAGATATCTGTGTAAAGTCATTGCTTCTACGAGACGATAAAACAGAAATAGAGTAGAAATCCAACATAATTTCTGTCTCTACATATTTAACACAATGCGAGAAGCTGGTATTTTATTGCTCTTTCCAAAGTATGCACATATCCTTGATAATTACTCTACATAATGATATCGGTAATGTAACTATAAAGCGTTGGTAATATACCGACACTTTTAGTTACACTTAGATGAGGGCGTTCACCCGTCGGAGTTCGCTCGTCGCTCCGGCATCCTCTTAATCACGATAGCTATATAAAGCTTGCAAAGAGCGGCTAGTAAGATTAAAGGTATAATAACTATTTTTATCAGATTAATTTGTCTGATACGATCCCAACACAGGGAATTCAGATATCGAATTGAGTGTTCAAAAATCGGACAAATAAGTGTCCGAAAAAGTTAAAATTATCCGTTTATTGTCTACTTAAAATGTAAAATAGAGTCTAATATTTATACAAATACAATTTTAATTTTTATGGATTAAATTATTTAATCATTATCAATTTCTTAAACTTGTAAATTATTTATAAAATAGCGATGTTAATTAGATAACAGAAAATTGTTTAATAGTTTCCATTTCTATATAAAAGCAAAAATTTGATAATAATTTTTTAATATGCGAAATGCTTCAAATTTAATAAATAAACTTTAAGAATATATAAAGACATCCAAGAGAGACGAGAAAAAACTCGTTGTAATTGCTTAAATTCACGATCTTTTTTTCTTATCTCTCTTGGATGTCATTATATATTCTCAAAGTTTATCTATTAAATTTAAAGCGTTTTGCATATTTGTAGCAACGTATTTAAATATTAGAAATACATTGCACCGTAACATTACTGTAGTTTTACATTGTAATATTTCTAAGGGCGGACATTTCAACGTTGCCGCAGGCTTGCAGTAACATTGCAGAAACATTTCGCAACTTCCATGCAATATTACAATGTTTCAATGTAAAGTCTATGCAACGTTTCTGCAAGCTTTCGGTGCTGTATGGGGTATATCATTGTTCATGATTATTTATATTTATCCAAGATTGTTTGTAATGTGAGGAACATAAGATTCTCTTCATCTAAAGAATTAAATAGTTCTAAATTCGATATCAACTTTGTATAATGCCATGTTGATCTCTGCATTGGCGTTTCTTGAATTTGTACTCTCGTACTCTTAAAATTCTGTATTGAACTTAATTCTGTATTGAACTGTGTTAATGCAGCTATAAAAAACAAATCTATTAATTATAGTATGAGAGAAAACGGTGGGATACCTAAGAATATATAGAAATACTTTTTTATTTTAATTTCAAAAATATTTTCAATTATTTTTTATTTTAAATTTTGTCTATACTATAAATAGTGAGTATTTATAAAATTTAAATAAAAATTTATGACTTTTTGAGATAATGTTTTATTTTTAGAATTTTTAAACGGAAGGAAATCGCTAAAGAAAAATAAGACATTATTTCAAAATAAAAATACTATATGTATATGTATATAGTATTTTTTCAATATACTACATTTTTCATAATTTATTTTATATCTGTACTTTTACTAAATGTTTTTATAAAATTTTTTTACTTTTTTTTTATTTGTATTAATTTTTAATTTTTGTACAAATTTTTAATATTTTGCATTAATTTCTAAGTTTTAATTTTTCTATTAATTTTTTGTTTTATGTTTTTTTGTGTTTTGTATTATTGGATATAAGTTTTTTTTAATATTGGAAATAAATAAATTTTATATATATATAGCACAAAGTAAAAAAATTAAAACAGCTATTGTGTACAACTATTTTTGGTTAAAATATTTGTATGATTTTTTACTTTTAGTTAGCGCAATTTTTTGATATTATTATTTTTGTAGGATATAATTATACAACTTTTTATAGTTAAAATATTTTTATAGGTTTTTATTTTCAATAATTTAAAATAACACCATTTTGTACATATTAAATTAAAATAATACTATTTTATAAATACATATAACATAATAAAAAGTTTTTCACAAATGGCGTATGTACTTGGCGCCTTTTTTTACTTTTTTTAAAATGGTCAATATAAACATGGATAGATTTGATTCCATCGTATCTTTATTGTAAAAAAAAAATAATAAAAATGAGTGATGTATGCCAATATTTTCAATATGTTATGCTTTATATGCATCGAAGAAGCTCCAACATTGCAACTACATTAGAAAACTTTATAAAAACCGCGATCTTCATTTAAAGTAGACCTGGAAAAATTGTTCACAGAATTGTAATATTTTGATATGAAAAATAAATTTGAAAAATAAATTTTGGGCGTTTCGATGATAATACTGTACACAATTCAAAATATTTTTTTTCAATTTTGACAAGAAATGTTATTGAAAATATTGATAGATTAATCGTGTATTGATATTTAAAAAAGTTTAAATATAATTCTAATTTTGATGGTTGAGTGCCTCTCATGCAGTTACTGAGAAAAATAAAATAAACTGAATTTTTTTTACTAATTGTTTATTTGGCCGAATGCACATGGACTTATGTCCGCCCTTTATACTCATAGACTTACAGACTCATGCGCGGCCTTTATACATTTTTTACATGTTACCTAGTTGCAATATTCGTGCTTCTCCGATGCATATAAAGCATAACATACAAAAGTATTGGTATATACTCATACAGATTGGTATCACCCATTTTTATTTTATTTTTTTTTACAATAAAAACACAATCGAATCAAATCTATCCATGTTCTGGATCGATTAATGGCTGATCATACAAAATGAATCATGTATAATGTTCAGCGCAAAAAAAATAAACCTGATTAATTAAATCAAACGCATTGATATACTCAAAAATAATGATGTTTATTGTTTATACATATAATAAAATTACAAAAATATGTACTATCTTTTTTGAATTATACATATACTTCTCATCGAAGATAGAATAAATTCAAATAGAAATGATCAACAATTGGATAAATTAAAGATAACGATCTTAAAGAAACATTCGATTTTAGCTTAAGAGAGCATCGTCTTACACTTACATAATGCCTGAACTTACGTGGACGTGTAAACTCAAGAAATTGAATTGAATATTCTTTCGTGTTGTATAGTCTCCAAATATTACCTTATAAAATTATCACATAGTTTGATGATAACAAAACAGTTTGTACGGAAAAAATGTCGCGTTTTTCACATATTTAAAACATTAAGCTTCATTTTTCGGTTATAAATCGCTCATTTTTTACAATAAAAAAGTACGAATGCAGCTAGAATATTCATAAAAAGTTATAGAAAACAAAGTAATTATTTACTATAACGGACCCAGCTCCAATGACGTTGACCTTGACATATGTTGTCAAGGACATAATCTTGAGTAACTTTTCCTTATAACTTAATCGGCGGTCATTGTTTATTAAAAAGTTATTAACAATTAAAGTTTGAGAATTAAAACGTAATTTTTACATGAGTTTGTAATTTCCACGCAAGAAGCGAGATCCATCCGCATCAGGACGTTGTATAACTCAAATCAAATTTTCAGAAATAGGTTTGAGTTAGGTTATATCTTCCGGAAGTGGAGCCCCCCGTAGGGGGGGGGGGGCGGAACCCACTGCGTTCACGCATATACTTTCCCATTCACACAACAATCGTGAGGTGAACCTCGCTTCGCGTTGTAAAGCATATACGTGGACGCAATGGGTTCCGCCCCCCCCTCTTCGGGGGGCACCACTTCCGAAAGATATAACTTAACCCAAACCAAATTTTAGTTTTAAATCAGGAATAGGTTTGGGTTAGGTTATATCTTTCGGAAGTGGAGCCCCCCCCCTACGGGGAGGCTCCACTTCCGGAAGATATAACCTAACCCAAACCTATTTCTGATTTAAAACTAAAATTTGATGTGAGTTACGTTGTATAACTTAAACCAAATTTTCAGAAATAGGTTTGGGTTAGGTTATATCTTTCGGAAGTGGAGCCCCCCCATAGGGGGGGGGGGCGGAACTCACTGCGTTCACGTATACACTTTCCCATCCACACAACAATTCTGGGCTGAACGTCGCTTCGCATTGTAAAGTATATGCATGGACACAGTGGGTTCCGCCCCCTCCCTACGGGGGGGGGGGCTCCACTTTCGAAAAATATAACCTAACCCAAATCTATTTCTGATTTAAAACTAAAATTTGATTCAAGTTACGTTATATAACTCAAACCAAATTTTCGTTTCGAATCTAACTTTAACTTTAAATATCTTAAAAATTATAAGAGACCGCCGATTAAGTTATAAGGAAAAGTTATTCAGGATTATGTCCTTGATAACATATGTCAAGGTCAACATCATTGGAGCTGGGTCCGTTATAGTAAATAATTACCGAAGACAAAAACAATTACAATATAAATAATTAAATAAATTCTTTCGCTTATTGTAAAAACTGGTAAAATTTATTTAAAAAGTGACAAAAATTTTTTTTTATTTAATTATATTTCAAATAACTTTCAATTAATTTTACACTTTATAAATTAATAATAACAAATATAAAAAGATGCGTATTAAGATAATTGAAAACATAATTATAAATATATACAGATGATCCAACACTACTTACTATTTGGATCATGTATCCAACGTTTCTTATCTCCAACTTTCATTATACGGGTGTCATCCTGAAAGAAAGAAAATTGATGTGTCAGAAATCAATTTACCTGCACATATATGTTACTTAAATTTCCTTTTTAAATATAATAGGATACATGCAAATATAGAACATAAATTCCTTAAAGATAGTATTTTCACATTGTCAAACAAAGATAAGGGCCACCGCACAAGCTCTTCCGTAACGCGTTACATGCGAAAACCAAGTTCCATGAAAAGCACTGATTTTAAAGTTGCAAGTAAGTCGTTTATGTTTTTGCATTTCTTTATAATAATGTTTCCCACAGTGAAAGAGAATCTCTCCATCTTCTAATTCTACAATATTTTGACGTGGACATTTTATTATCTTGCGAATAACGTTTTTTGCAGACGAATACTTTAACAATTCTTTATAATTTGTTGTCAAAGCAAAAAATTCGTAGAATTTTATTTTCTATTGAAGTAACTATTCAAATTGACTGTTAACTTTTCAACGATCTATTTTGTACTGGCTAATATTTCCGACAGTATTTACAAAATTGTAAGACATATCAACAATATAGAGATGTGTTGTTTTTTCAGTAGACGACTTCATTATAAGAAAGGTAAACAAACCAAGTTAAACGAACAAGGTAATACTGTATATACAGTGTTTTATAATTATGTAGTATTCATTATACATTTTTTGCTAATAACTTTTAAACAAACAAAGAGCGCCGACTGAAATCTTCACAACATTACTCAGAATGACGACCTTGATAATATATGTGAAAATTATTGAAATCGGGAGTGACTCCCTTGTACTACATAATTACCAAATATTTTATGTGTATATATATATATATATATATATATATATATATATATATACAGGGTGTTAGAAAAGTCTGGAAACGGTCAAATATCTCGTAAACAATACATTGTAGAAAAAAATGTTTCAGACAAAAGTTGTATGGTTTCGAGGGAGACATAAGGTGGTGTCATTAATTTGACCTTGAATAGTTGCTTGAAGGTCACGTGAAGGTCACCTTTAATTTTTTAAATGGAACTACCTACTTTTTATTGCATATTCTTGTAGCTTATCTCGAGAGCTTTTCAAAACACTATAATAAAGTATTTTTTCATTAAGTACTTTTCGAGTTATTTTATATTTTAATCTGACATTTTGATATAAAAATTAAAATATCTCGTAAAATATTTAGTTTTCGATAATCTTACCGTAATACTTTTATGTATAGAATAATGGGACAAATCAATTAGTATAAGAAAATAATTGTTTTTAAGAAAAAGTATGTAATTATTTACAATGTATTTTTTTAACAATTATTTGTCTTTTTTACACGAATTGATTTGTCTCATTATTCTGTACATAAAAATATTACGGAAAGATTATCGAAAATTAAATATTTTACGAGATATTTTATTTTTTATATCAAAATATGTCAAATAAAGATATAAAATAACTCAAAAAGTACTTAATAAAAACATACTTTATGATAGAGTTTTGAAAAGGTCTCGACAAGGGCTATAAGAATATGCAATAAAAAATAGAGGTTTCAATTTAAAAAATTCAATGTGACCTTGGTATGACCTTAACAATGCCACCCAAGATCTAGCTAATATTCCTATCTCTTTCCCCCTCAGAACCAAACAACTTTTGTCTAAAAAGTTTCCTTCTAAAACTTACAGGTTTTGAGATATTTGCCTGTTAAGATTAAAAAAACACCCTGTATACAGAGTGGACCAGTAACTCTTGCCATCTCGAATATCTTCGAGTCTAGAACAGTTACGAAAAATTTTTTCCTACAAAAGTTTTATAGTTTCAAAGGGGCCATCGAATGATGATAACATAGTTCGTCGGGGTGGCGGCGCTTTGGAGATCTCAAAGTCAACTCCACTTTTTCAAATGGGACGACTATTTTTTTTTGCCGTAATTCGATAGAGGAGCTCAAAAAACGTTAGGAAGGTAAATTACAAGACTGTCAATTAATATCAAACATAAAAAATTTATAAAAAAATAATTAAATTAATATTAATAAAATATTAATATTAATATTAATAAAAACTCATGAAATTAATAAAAACATTAATAAAAACTTATGAAATGTGCTCAAATATATAAAACTTTTGTAGGAGAAAATTTTTCATAACTGTTCTAGACTGGAAGATATTCGAGGTGGCAAGAGTTACTGGTCCACCCTGTATGTACAGGGTGTCCCATTTTAATGTCCCACCCCAAATAACTTTTTTATTTTTGATTGTAGAACAAAATGTTTCAGACAAAAATTGTATGGTTTCAAAAAAGACATAAGATGGTGCTATTAGTAGAAGGTCACGTGAAGGTCATCTTCAATTTCTTAAATGGAACTACCTACTTTTTATTACATATTCTTCTGGCTTACATCGAGAGCTTTTTAAAACTCTATAATTAAGTACCTTTTCGTTAAGTACTTTTTAAGTTATAAGGCAAGATCAAAAGCACGATCCGGCCGTTCAAGGCAAGATCGGGGCATGTACAATTATTGTAGGCAGTGCCGGTTTTAGCAATATTGGCGCCCTGGGCAAGATTATCATGGCGCCCATTCAGAGGCTCGAAATTTTTGAGAAAAAAAAGACAAGGTGGTAATATCAAACGGTGAACCCCACTTTGTTTTTAGATTTTAGGGAATCCCTCTTACTCTCAAACTAGCTAAGCAGTAGGTTACGGTCTACGGAAGTCAGAACCGGAAGTCTAAAAAGAATAACCAAATAATAGATTAATATAGATGTATACAGTTAACGATTAACTTCCAGAAAAGCGGCATTTTTCATAAAAAATAGTAGTCTTTTTTGATAAAAAATTTTTGTATATACAGGGTGTCCTCAATTTAAATGTCAAAACTTTAGGAGCGTGTAGGGGACCGATAAACTAAGACAAAAAGTCCTTTAGAGATTTGCTCGTTTTTGCTTCGTTTTGAAGAAAATCGCAAAAAATGAAACAAATAATTTTCACCAAAAAACTTAAAACAACACTAAAATTATTAGATTTATCAAGAAGTATTATAAAATAAAAATTGTAGAATATGGAATTAAGAAAAGAGAGTGAGTTAAAATCCTCCTGAGGTAAAATTAGACTAGAAACAAAATTTCGCATTGTCGCGTATTTATCTACAATCCTCTAATTTTATCTCAGGAAGATTTTAACTCACTCTCTTTTCTTAATTCCATATTCTACAATTTTTATTTTATAATACTTTTTGATAAATCTAATAATTTTAGTGTTGTTTTAAGTTTTTCGGTGAAAATTATTTGTTTCATTTTTTGCAATTTTCTTCAAAACGAAGCAAAAACGAGCAAATCTCTAAAGGACTTTTTGTCTTAGTTTATCGGTCCCGTACACGCTCCTAAAGTTTTGACATTTAAATTGGGAACATCCTGTATACAACATTCATGTTGTGTACCAGGTTTGTACAGAGCTCCAAAAAGGGTATAAACGGTCCGGAATGGTAATGAAATTTTCAAATTTTGCTAATAAAGTATTTTTTAAATAAATTAAAGGATTATGAATCTGTAGTTAGATTGTAAAAATTTTTAAACTACATAGCAGCTTTACTAATTTAAACGGATATAAATGAATGAACGCATATGAGAATTCAGAGAACTTTCCTTTAGCTTTACCCAGAGCTAACGACGTGGACGTAGAAAGTTTTTGTAGCTCCTTTTTTGTTTTGTTTTTTTTTGTGTTTTTTTATATTTTTTTGTTTTTTTTCTATTTTTTGTATTTTTTGCTTTTTTTAATTTTTTCCGGTCCTTTAGAGGAGAGAGATTAAACTAAAGTTTTCGGAGATTACGGAAATCTAACAAAATTTTACTTTTCGGGCCTTTTTGTCGGCAAACACTTGAATCAAATCGGCAAAATCCAAATTTTCGGCAATTTCATTTTCAATTGAAAGAGTAGCTAAATTAGTAAATCTTGATTGTGGAATCGTTGATCGTAAATATGTCTTTATTAACTTAAGTTTTGAAAAACTACGTTCTCCACTAGCTACTGTTACAGGTATAGTTACCAAAATGCGAAACGCAATCCATACATTTGGATATAGTTCTTGAATATTGTGCTGTTTAATAAAGTTTAAAACGTAGATGGGAGTAATATCATCGTTATCCGGAAGAAACTCTTTAAGACTTATGAGTTCGTCACACAACAAATGACCATCTATATCGGAATCAGAACCATTAGTAAGTTTTCGTTGGAGATCAGCACAGAATTTCAAAAGTTCCTTTCTTTCAGGTATCTTTTTTATGTTGTACAAAAAAGACCATGTTTTTGAATAATCATGTAACTGTTTGAACCTTTCTTTCATCGACATTAAAGAGGTGTCCAACAGTTTATTGAAAAATTCAATTTCAATTTTTTTTTCTGGGGTTTCGATGAGTTCGTCCATGGCCATTTCACCAGCTTGGCGTTTTATGCATCGTACTCGTTCCATATGCTTAAAAACAGGCTCAATTTGTAGTTCTTTCGCCAGGTCACTTGCTGTCAAAAGAGCTTTTTTGAAACCAGTTTTTCGGTACTCTTCTAAGAAATTACAACAGTTTTCCAGCATTTTAATGGATTTACCGAGGTCCACGTTTTTTGATTGCAGAGATTTATTCACGACATTGACTTGAAAAAGAATCTCGTACCAAACAATTAGGGAAACTATGAAGCCAAAATCTTTCAACTGTTTTGCTAGAGTGATTGCTTCGTGCGAGATAGTAACATCACTTTTTTCAGTTTCATTAGCCAAAGTAACTAAAGCATCGTGCATCGAACGTCACAAATTTGATAGCGGACTGCTTTAACACTGTTTATTTTTGCTTCCCAACGTGTATCACTCAGTTTTTTTAAACTGTAGAGTCCTAAGTGATCGATTAGGATTTTCCACCGATTAACAGAAGCAGAAAACAGTGTGAACAATCTCTGCAAAACCCCAAACAAAGTAACTGATTTCACTGACGATTTAGCAGCATCACACAGTACGAGATTGTAGCTACGGCAACCACACGGTACAAAGAAAGCCAAGGGATTTAAATCTAAGATTCTTTTTTGTACACCAATATTTTTTCCCTTCATGTTTGCTCCGTTATCGTACCCTTGACCCCTACAATTATGCAGTTCAAGTCCGTGTTTATTTAGTATATTCAGAATTACTTCAGTAAGCCCTGCGCCACTAGAGTCACTGACAGGAATGAATTCTATGAAATGCTCTTTTATGGTTATATTGTCATCAGATAAGTCAGCGAATCGAATTGTAAAAGAAAGTTGTTCAATATGACTTATGTCTGGAGTGCAATCAGCTATGATGGAATAATATTTGGAGTTTTTGACTCGCGATACAATTTCAGATTTAACTTTTCCGCCCATCAGATCTATTAATTCATTTTGAATATCCTTTCCACAGTAGTGGTCCGAAATATTACCCGTCATTGCTAATCTCAAGTGTTCCTGCATGATCGGATCAAACTTGCCTATTAGTTGTACTAGACCCAAGAACTTCCCATTGTTCGGTGTGTATAATTTGTCCGAGGTTCCTCTGAACGCCATATTATTTTCAGCAAGATAAAGAATAATATTCATCAACCGAATGAAAACATTATTCCACCGCAAAGTTTCTCTACTAATCAATTTTTGTTCTTCGCAATCGATCGTTTTTCCTCTCTTCAATCTCATTTCAGCTTCAATCCATTGATAGTAAAATTTCTTATGGAATGTGCTGTTTTCATGCATTTTCAGAGTTTCAGACAAATGTTTCCAGTCATTATATCCTTCAGACACTAAATTCGATGTCGGTTGATTATCGAAAAGCCGACAACAAAAACAAAAAACTCGATCTTTAGAAATAGAGTAAACTAACCAACGACGCGGGATAGTTTCATTATTTGCAAGTTTCTTAGTGTAGTAAGAGCTTGCGAAATGACGACCAATTTTATCTTTCGGAAAGTTATCTCGCTCAATATGAATTTGCGTTGGACCCGTAGTTATTAAATGATCAATAGTTTTGCTATTCCGAATAGCCGGCCAAGTGCCTACATCTGATGAATCAACTGTTTCAAGCTCTAATGGTGCATTAGTAATTCCTGAAAATGACAATGGCGCATCATGATTGTGAGGAAGCTCGGATATGGGAGCCAGGTCTTGTGAAATTTCACTTTCATTGGGGAGTTCATCATCAATTTTCGTTTCGATTATGCCCTGAAGATCAGTGCAGCGCTCTATTACTGACGTAGAAGCAGTAGAAGATGAAGCAACATCTCATTCTAAATTATCTCCATTTTGCTGTTTCGTTTCAATGTATTTATCGAGATTCATAAGTTTTTTGGCTTGCTGAAACTCTTTTCCCTTTGCGGCCTTGCGTTTTCGATATTCTGAACCAGATGGTTTTTTTTTCAATCGGTTGGACATTTTGAAAAAAAATCTTACTAATTGCAAATACAATCAACCGGTAAAAAAACGAAAAGAGAAAGAAAGGAAAAAAAGAGTTCGGGATATGTCGGAAGGCTGCCACCAAACGCTAAAATGTGAGCACAATTGGAAACAAAGGTTTACCGCTCTGCGATTAAGTTTAACAAAACTCTAAGAGCAAGGATATTCCGAAGCGGGGAAATCAAAATATTGCTCAAGGCAGAAACGTTCGAACCTCGTCAAACTTAATCCGGGTGAGATGAAATAGATTGAGTTAAGGTGAGTTCAACGGGTGTGAGACTCAGACTTCAGAGAGAGAAAGAGAGAGTTTTAGACTCTTTAAAGGATCGAGCACCGCTCGAGTCCAGACCAGGCAAACAACCAAGCCCGCGTTCAAGCACCGGAGTTCCAAGTTGGAACTTCCAACGATGCCTACGCGCGCTAAGCAGATGGTGGGTGGTGGGAGCGCTCCACCATCCCACCAATCGTACGCGTAAGTGCAGAGCGGTGAAATGCGCCCGCGCCCGCGTGGTAAGGGAGCCGAGCGTGGCGACGAAAATCCGCACAAAACGGAGAGCGCGATAACCATTATGAATACAGATATAGTAAGATAAAAAAAAAAAATATATATATATATATATATGTATATAGGTATAGAAAGCGCGTCAGGGAAGATGTAGACATAGAGGCAATGCCGCAGCAGATATAGCATATATGTAATATTACATATATGAGATATAGATAGAGAGAAGAGACAATGAGAAAATATCGGTATATGGGTATATCCGCATATTAGGGGCACCGGGCAGCGGCGCCCCTACAGATCTGGTGCCCTGGGCGATCGCCCGACCGCGCCCCCCCCCCTAACGCCGGCACTGATTGTAGGTGTTCGAAAAGATCGCCATTTACTTGGATACAAATGTCCAACCTACGGCGAGAATCATCCCGCACTTTTTGAAGGACATCTGCATTTATGTTCGTACATGCCTCTCGAATACGCTCCTTCATGTTTTCCACTGTTGTAAGCTCTTCCGTATAAACTTTTTGTTTTACGTATCCCCAAAAGTAAAAATCGAGAGGGATTAAGTCAAGTGATCTTGGTGGCCATTCATGAATCCGACTACCCATTCCAATCCATCTATTATTAAATCTATTATTTAAATAATTTGTAACGTTTCGAGACCTGTGAGCTGGTGCTCCATCCTGCTGAAACCACATTCGATTGAGCAAGTCATTATTGACATGTCTCAAAAGGTTGGGCAGATCATTCTGAAGAAATGCTAAATAGTTTTGCGCGTTTAGATTCTGTTCAAAAAAATATGGACCTATGATGTCATTTCCAAGAATACCTGCCCAAACGTTAATACCATTGTCTTTGAAATTCTTGGCTCCTTTGTCAATGAGGATTTTGATCATAGTAATAATGATTATTATGTCTATTAACGCCCCCTCTGTTACCGAACGTGGCTTCATCAGAAAAGAGCATCTCTGCGATAAAATGTGGGTTTCTTCGAACTTGATTTAAGGCCCAGTTACAAAATTGCAAGCGTCGCTCGAAATCCCTCTGTTCTAATTGCTGGGTTAGATGGATATGGTAGGGGTGGAATCTATTTATTTTAAGTATATGATTTGCTGTTGATTTTGATATGCTGTTGTCTCTCGATTTGTCTGGTGGAAATTTGGGGATTCAATACAGCGACACCCAAGACAACCAATGAATTTGTCGCATTTGGCCCCGATTTTTGTCGTATCCTTTTTAAACTGCCCTGCTGTGCCCTCTCCGTGAGTTTTCTTATAGTCTTTCTACACGGATGACGTCTGTTAGGATACCTTTCAGCATACAACCTTTCCGCTGCGCTGTAATTACTTCCAGTCTCACCCAAAATACGAATCATGTCGACTATTTCGTTTGGCGGATAATCAGCCATAATTACAGAACTACTAAAAAATTTTATAAAAATGCTCAAAATATTACATTCGCCAAGAAAATATCGATGCTCTTTAACGTGCGTATGCGCTGCCAAGAATAAAGTAAGTATAAAAGTCCTGCAAGTCCTACATAACGTGCGTTAGAATAAGGAAAATTTTTCTTTATCCCAACAAAATTTTCTTAGATCACAAATTGAATATTTATTTAGGGCATTTACTTGATTCGAATAATTTTCTTTTTCCGCGCAGTGCTTTTGATCTTGCCTTGACCGGCCGGATCGTGCTTTTGATCCTTGCCTTGACCGTCCGGATCGTGCTTTTGATCTTGCCTTGACCGGCCGGATCGTGCTTTTGATCTTGCCTTATACCTTAAAAAGTACTTAACGAAAAGGTACTTAATTATAGGGTATTGGAAAACTCTCGATGTAAGCTAAAAGAATATGTAATGAAAAGTAGGTAGCTCTATTTAAGAAATTGAAGATAACTTTCACGTGACCTTCAAGCAACTATTCAAGGTCCAACTAACGGCACCATCTTATGTCCTCTTTGAAACCATACAACTTTTGTCTGAAACATTTTTTTCTACAATCAAAAATAAAGAAGTTATTTGGGGTGGGACATTAAAATGGGACACCCTGTATATGGATACCTAGTCAAAAGTTGTTATATTTTGATTCCTTTATACGCTCCTGAAGTTTGTCAATAACCTTTAGAATCACGCTATATCACGTATATGCAGGGTGGCCCACGTAAAGAGTTACAAACTAATAACTCTAAAAATATTTGTCAAATCAAAAAATTGTTCAGGAAAAAGTTTCATGTTTTCGAGGGGCCTTTCTAAATACGTAAACATAAAATTGCCCCCACTCCCCCTAAAAAAAAATCAAATGATTATTTAAAAAAATACATTGTAAATAATTACATACTTTTTCTTAAAAACAATTATTTTTTTTATACTAATTGATTTGTCTCATTATTCTGTACATAAAAGTATCACGGTAAGATTATCGAAAACTAAATATTTTACGAGAAATTTTATCTTTTATATCAAAATATGTCAGATTAAGATATAAAATAACTCAAAAAGTACTTAATGAAAAAATACTTTATTATAGTGTTTTGAAAAGCTCTCGAGATAAGCTACAAGAATGTGCAATAAAAAATGGGGGGTTTCATTTAAAATTTTTAAGTTACTCCCCCGCCCCGTTAGAGAGGTAGCGGGGGCAATTCTATGTTTACGTAGTTAGAAAGGCCCCTTGAAAACATGAAACTTTCTCATGAACAATTTTTTGATTTGACAAATATTTTTAGAGTTATTAGCTTGTAACACTTTACGTGGGCCATCCTGTATATGTATATGTATCATGCGATATAAAATGCAATATATTCGATGATCTGTCAGATCACACTGCAACATAGAAATATTTCGAAACAGTTTTCCATTTTCAGAAAATTTGATGATGTAACCTTTCGAAAGTTAAGGAATGGGAAAACACGTTCAATCAAACGAAATAATCATGACTTCTATTACAAATACATTGCATAAAAACATAACCAAATAAATAATAAAATAACATTAATATTTTATATAAATAAAATTAATATATGATCACGAATTGAAATGAAATTAACTTAACCGTTTAGTGTAGATTAAATTGACAATAAAACTTCGCCAAAATTTTGATTTTTGATGAAACTATAATATACATACTGTATATTATATGTATAATATAGTATACTATAATATGTATAATATAATAGTATAATATAATATAATATGTATAATATAGACATACATGAGTGAATAAATTTAGAAGTTTTTAGTTTGCACTAAAATTATTACAATATCGTTTAAAGAATTATGAGTACATTCAAAATAAAAATCCGTTTATTTTATATTATGTATTATGTAATATGTAATGGATGACCGTTCTCGAAAACGCTTGATAGCCAGCCGGGATTGTGGTTCGAGAAGGCGAAACACAAGACGTGAATGTAGATGTAAATAAAACGAATGTTTTTTCAATTAAATGTGAACTGTGATCACAGCAACAGTTGTACCAAGCCGCAGTGCAGACTCGACGCGACGTTGACAAGGCAGGCTGCGAATACAATAACGGCGCCTTAGGCGCGGGGTGGAGCTTTTGCGCTTGACGGCAGATACAGCAGGCGGTGCAAATCGATCAACATTCGGCAGGTCGGAGGCGAGAGTACTCACCGAAGACGAACAACACTATCTCGGCTGCTTTTCCGAAATCTTCGCGCGTTTATTATATCGCCAGATTGATTAGCAGATCGGAGGCGAGAATACTCGCCTCCGGGTAGAAAATACTCTACCTCGGTTATTTTGAGTACGCGTTCCACGGATAAATTAGGGCCGGAAGCCGGGCTGGAAACACTCAGCGGAGGCGGAGAACTCTTTCACCCTATACCTTTGGCGGTTCGGACGGATTCGCAAAACAGAGTGTTGAAAATCTCTGGCAGAAGCGAGAAACGTTTCCACTTCGGTTTTCTTTTCTGGTTTTGCGGTTTAAAGATCGGTGATGAAACGGCTCGATTTTCGCTGTCAGCGGATCTCAGAACAGATTTAATCATTAGATCTATAAATGCTTTGATCTAAGATAAGATAAAAGATGTGATCTTTCATACGGGCTCGGCTCATTAGCCGGTTCAATGATTATCGGCTGGGAGCCAAGTCTGGCTCCATGTATCGCTCAGTAAAGTTCGGCGGGGCCAAGTGATGATTTGAATAGGACAATGTAAGCCGTAATGACGGCCATATAACAGCTGTACGCCCGTTTAAGTTTTGCGGGTATTTACAAGAGGATGATGCGCCTCTATCTTTGCTCGGCCGGTGTTCGCCGGGCGGTAGACGTCCGGCGGATGTCATACCAGTACCTCTATTCTGTAACTTTTAACGACAAATTCGCTAACGTTATGCGTCATTGCGCAGCTATTTTGCGATACGTTTTAGTTGCGCAACTACACGTAACGATAACGACATCATCGTTACGAAGCTAGAGAATAGGCCTACAGGTAATGTTGACAGGGCCGTCGCGTTGGCCGTAAGCGCCCGGGGCGAGATTCAACAAGGCGCCTCCCCTCCTCCTTTAGAAAAAGATAATCCTAAGTTTTAAGTTCATAATAGAATGTAACAAAGAAATATAAAATAACAAATATTTAAAAGTGTTATGCAATATTAAACGGGTTGAACAATATTTTATCGCGAACATGATATACAGCTCCCATGCCGCTCCTCGCATAATGTAGTAATACGTAAGAGGGGCGCTTCGCCCCCTAGCTCGTGATGCCCAGGACGACCGCTCCGCTCGCCCCACCCTCGCGATGGCCCTGAATGATGGGATGCATCGTTACATCCTCAGATGTATTATATAATGCAACAGATATTTTTTTATATAACAGATGCAAAAACAATTTCGGGAAAATATTTTTTTTAAATTGTATTAATGTGGTTAAATAAAGGTATTCTTACAACGAAGCTTTACACACACATGTAGAAGGGTAAATAAATAAATTCACCAATTTTTTTTCGCTTCCTGCTCAAAAACAATTCTAAGGAAAGAAACTACCCCTTATATGTAGAGCGGCTTTTTAAATTCTACTAAATTCATCTATTTATCCCCCCCCCCCCATATCTGTGTAAAATTTCATCAAAATCAAAATTTTCGGGTTCGCAAGATTTTCTTTTGTTAGTATAAAAGATTGTTACGTCCAGACTCGTGGAAGGATGAGTCAGTGGAAGGGCACAACCACTATCTTTACGATCCCGAAGTCAAACGTCTCGAAGCGTTAGAATCGGGTCGAACGAACTTGACGGTCCGAAAATCAGGTAAATGACCGTTAGGGTCGCTATTACTCTGTTTTTCGGAAGTTCGCTCGGCGATCCCTTTTTGGTAAAAGAATTTAATCTCTATTACGCGGGATGGGACCAAGTGCGATCTTTTGACTGGGAATGAGAGGGGTTAATAAAGATTCGATTTAAATTAGAATATAAATTTATTCATAGTAAGTTAAATTACGTTGGTATACATTTATTATATCGAAATGTTAAGAACAATAGTTATTTTAATATGTGTATGTGTGCGTGTGTGTGTTTGTTTGTTCGCAGGTTTTACAATCGTACGGAGGACATTAGTCAGAATAATGAAGCAAGATTCTATTATTAATTTTGAATTTCTAACTGGTTATTACAAAATATCTGTTAGAAAAAAGAAAATAAAAACAATTTGTGTGAGGGAGAGTGTGTAGGAATATTAGGAAGTTGATTTCATAATTCTATGATTGATATGATAACTCGTCATCGAGATCCGGGAGTTCATTGCAGAATCTTCCAGTGCTCTCTCGAATTCGTCGGATTCAAGAGGGAAAAAGGAGGGAGTGGAGATTGATAGGAGGATTCGTCCTCCAAATCAGGGAGTTCGTTGCAGAAATCCTGCAATACCTTCTCGAACTCGTCTAATTCGGAAGGAGGAGAAGGAGGGGTGAATCATCAAGGATGATCGTTGACAACGAAGAGAACGATCGGGGGGAAAGCGGCAGTTCGGGAGAAGGTGGTTCCAAAGGATATATTGAAGAGTAACTAGGGGAGTAACTCGGGGAGTAGTGATAGGGGGAAAGAGGAAGGGTTGTGTGTTTAATGGCTGTGTCTATGTGTGTTTCTACTGAGTAATCACTACTACTGGCTATGGTTGATTTTAAGTCTACAGAAGTTCGCGTCTTCTGACTCGCGGAACGGACCTTTGCAGTGGCGGGTTGGAATTCGTAATTTTTTCCCGACCTGGTTCTCACTATGGAACCAGTGACAAACGCCATTTATTGCGGGAATAAAAATATAATTAGACTGAGTTATTAGAAACTTACTTTTGATTAGTAGGTTGAGTAGATTGACAAAATTTGTCGTCCTTCGCTAGGATGTAACGCTGTGCGGGTGTCGGGTTGCCCTGGAGTGGTCAATCGGGACCGTGGTCAATCGGGACCGTGGTCAATCGGGACCGTGGTCAATCGGGATCGTGGTCAATCGGGACCGTGGTCAATCGGGACCGTGGTCAACCGGGACCGTGGTCAATCGGGACCGTGGTCAATATCAACGTGGTCAATCGCAACGTGGTCAATCGCAACGTGGTCAATCGGGACCGTGGTCAATATCAACATGGTCAAACGAGACGCTCCCGCGTCAAATTTTGCAATTTTTTGGAGACGTAACACGGCCTTACTTTTGAAAAGATGATGGGAGGGAGGATGGATAATTTCAAAATCTAACAAATGCTTTTTAAAGTACAGACTTTAAGCTTAAGAATGAAAAAAAAATTTTTCAAATACGACAATTTTTGGCGGAGTTATGCTTATTTGAAATTATGCGAAATTTTGATATGAAATTACCTATGCGATAATTTTGTTGAGTATATAACATAATTTTGCCCAATATGACATCAATTAGAAAAAATCACGGTAAATATAGCGATTAGGGGACCCAGCCTCAATGACCTTGACCTTGACATATGTTGTCAAGGACATAATTCTGAGTAACTTTTTCTTCTAATTTAATCGTCGCTCGTTGCTTATTAAAAAGTTATTAACAAAAAGTTTGAAATATACCAAAGTACATGCACCGACAGGAAGCACGCGCGCGCGCACACACACACACACACACACGGAGGGTGGAAGGGGGGCTTTCGGCCCCCCTCCCGCACCCACCCCGCCGGTAGGCAGGGTGGATCTCGCTTTACAATGTAGCATGTACTTTGTAAGTTGTAAAGCGAGGTCCACTCTGTCTACCGGCGGGGTGGGTGCGGGAGGGGGGTCGAAGGCCCCCCTTGCACCCCCCGTGTGTGTGTGTGTGCGCGCGCGCGTGCTTCCTGTCCGTGCATGTACTTTGGTATATTTCAAACTTTTTTTGTTAATAACTTTTTAATAAGCAACGAGCGACGATTAAATTAGAAGAAAAAGTTACTCAGAATTATGTCCTTGACAACATATGTCAAGGTCAAGGTCATTGGGGCTGGGTCCCCTATTCGCTATATTTACCAAAATCATTTCTCTTCCTTGCGCTATTTCGAGATACTTTTATGACCGTTAGTAATTTTATCACTTCATCACTTTTCTTCCTTGTTACACTATTCCGCGATACTCATCTTGATGCTCGTGATTTTGGCTGCGTGTGACTTGGCGCGATACTATTGTGTTAACCTTTTTTACTTTTCATTTACTTGTCAAATCTCAGAGCGCCGTCAGCGAACTCATCTGTCGAGCACGTCAATCGTATTAGACTACTATTTGCATGTTGCATGTGTGTGTATACATGTGTATGCGTGTAGCGCGATCCCACTATATTTCTTTGCATGTGTTGCATACATTTATAGTACATGTACGGCGATGGTGATGGTAACGTTTCTTAAAATGGAATTTCCACATTTCGACTTTGTGTCGTAATATCCCTGTTTTATAGAATATATAGAACGAAAATGAAGACACTTTCCTGATATAATTCAAACCCAAGCTATCGATTAAGCCTATCAAGAATTCGATCGGTTCAACTGTTATTTAGATCTAATATTCTAAGGTACTCTCAACTGTCCGAAGTAGTATAGGGGCAACTATGGTGCGCCAAAACAAACTCCCACCCCTCGGCCACTGACGCCGACCCCCTGCTGTGTGTCTGTCTGGCCACGCCCACCACAGGTGTCTTTGGAAAAAAAAGGGGCCTCGTGGATGTCTACGAGACAATTTTTATTATTTTAAAAAGGGGGAGGGGACGCGTGGATGTCTACGAGACAATTTTTATTATTTAAAAAGAGGGGAGGGGACGCGTGGACGTCTACGAGACAATTTTTTTATTTTTTTCCGGAGCGAGTGAAAATACTCGGGGTTCGAACCTGGGTCCTCCACATTTCCAAACAGGATATGCTGGGCTAACTGAAATCTTATTAGAATAAGGATTAGATGAAGTATTTGTGGAGAGTGGCCCTTTTGCATAGAAGTCTCCGCACTTTGATTGGTTCGCACCATAGTTGCCGGCAGTTTGATTGGACGAGGAGGATTATTTTTGAGGGAGAGGGAAAAGCGCGGCAAAATAACACGTGTGTAAGAATCGGCAAGATGGCGGCCTCCGAGGATGGAGATGTCACGAGGCATATGGCATCCCCCCTCCTCCCCGTACGGAAAACAGAAAAATATCGTGCGGTATACAACATCCTCCCTTCACCACCCCTACAGAAAAACCGGGGGATGTACGGTATGTCACCCTCCCCTCCGCCCTCCTGTTAAAAGGAGAAAATCGAATAAGGTACTGCTAGAATAAAGTAACTGATATGACGGGGATGAACATGCGCGTACATGTACGGGTACGGTTGACCGTGCGGCCGAGGTGCGCTACGCAGGTAGCTGATGTAGTGACGTCACCGCTGGTGACAACAGAAGGGATCGTAAAAAGCAAGCCTGTGCAGGTAGCGATTAGGGTGATTTAGAGCTTTATGACCTCACTTAGACGAGAGAAGAAAAGATAGGAAAAAAGAAAATATTTTCACATAGCATTATTTTAAAAACAGTTTTATTTATATTTATTTATATTTCTTACATAAGAATACGATGTCTTGTACAGTATGAAATTACTAAATATTTGCAAATAAAATATTTTTATATCTCTAATTTATTTATTTTTTATTTATATGTACCTTTTTCTTCAATTATTAATTTACATTATTTCTTAACAAAATGAAAAATCCGCGAATCTTATTTAAAAACTAAGAAGGAAAAGAGGATAGGATAAAAAATATTTTTATGCACAAACAGTTTAAAATATAAAAACTTTTATTGTGGGTTAATACATATAATACATACATATATACATGTTTATACATATAAAATAAGTTTTGTTTCTTAATCAAAGTCATTGTCTAAAACAAAAAAATTATAATAACATTATATATAGCTATATATATACAAAATTTTCGTTATGTCAAAAAGTAATATTTATCTGATAATGTGATGACTTCAACGGCCTCGACGTCGAAGGTTGGAGCATAATTCGGGCGCCTTCGCGAAGGTCCTGCTATAACCACTTCTGCAGGTCGTTTTTTCCGTATTGGTTTTACCGCTCCAATGTTTACAATTACGCCGTCTCCAACTATTTTCGATAAAATACAAAAATTTTATTAAAATACAAATTTTATTAAAATAAAAATTAAAAATTTATTATTTTGATACTACTGTTATAAATGAAATATATTTATACTTACTCGATGCGCGTTGCCGGTAGAAATGGAGAAGGAGGTGGGCTATATGTCCGCCGATATCCTCGTCCAACTTTTTCGTCGAAACCTGGCGGGTCGATATGATTTCGCCGGCAATGTCTAGCAAGCAGGCATCGTTGGCAAAATGTCCGAGGCGAGACAGTATCGCCAATGCAGTGCTAGTGCACATGTTGGCGAATTTTTTAAATAATATATAATTTTTTTCCATATCCTTCTTTGATATTTGCGCCAGATATTTTCCCGCATTGAGTTGGGGTATCGCGATAACGCCTAATAATAAAATTTTTCTAAGAACTTCGGCGACACACATTTTGTTTCTTTTGCACTTCTTTTAATTTGTCACAAACTTCTTCGATTCACGAAAAACTAATATTGAATTTTCTCATGGGAAGACAGAATTTGTACATATTCTTCCACTATTTTCCAAAAGGAGAATAAAGGGGGAAAAATGTTCCTTATTCTATCGCTGCTTATTTTTTAGTTATTTTCATTTTATGGAAGGATAATTTCCTTAGTTTCTATAAAGTTTAGGTATGACAGTGTATGAAACATGGAATTGTCTGTTCTTTATCTCTCTGTTTCTTTTCGGAAAAATGTAAAATAATATAACACCATATACGTTATTATTCCCCGGTTACAAAATTATATGTTATAATGTTTTATGATTTGCTTTCTATTTATCCACCGTAACTATTAGGCTCCAATTCACATTTGCCGCGACGAAAGAAATGTCGGTATTATCTCAGACAATGAAAGGATTATAAAAAACAGGTATTAACAAGTTCGAACGTTTGGAACACTAGATTGTAAAAAAGAGTGGAGTAGATGAAAAAAATTTAACAATTTAAGTAAAAATTCCCACATTTATTGATATTAATTTTTCATAAATCAATATTCTTATTACATATAATTAAAATATTACATAGAAGTACATCGTTTATTTTCTATATCGTATTACAATTCAAATTACACGATTAAACATGGCAACCCAATGTACAATGTTTCACTTGTTTCTTTTTTCACGAAGAAAAATTTTACGAAATAAGTATGATTAAACGATCGTTATATTCGCAATCTTTGATAAAAAAACTAAAAAACCGATTAAGATCGTAACTGTTGCACATATAATATAAAAATATGCAACTATATTGTCCGCGAGAAAAAATTCCTTGTAATTGTTGAATATTCCACCGATGGATAATGGAGTTTCGACGAAGTCGGAGAAGAAATCCGGGGTGCAAGAGTGGTATTCCGTAGCTGTCAAAGTAGGTGGCTGTACCATGCTCGTCGAGGAAGAAGGCGACCCAATGTTCTCCAAGTCGATTGTGGTCATCCGTATTAGCGACGATTGCTGTCGACCTCGTCCACACCCTCAGGACTCTGTCGGCCGGATAAACTCTCACATGTCTGGCATTGATGTGACGCAATGCTTGTAGAATTTCGCGAGAGTTCATTATTTTGACATGGAGGCGAACGAACGTGCGGTATTATATATTCAATAACTTCGGTATTTATCTCGTTTGGTATTGTGTTTTTGGTCGTGTCGGCTTGTAATGTTGAGTTTTTAATGTCTATTTGTATGGAGTTAGTAGTTGCTTCGAACTTGTCACTATCCATCAACGTCGATAATTCAGATTTTTCAAATTTCTCTTCTTCTTCTTTTTCTATTCATCGCTCGGATTTTTGCAGATTTTTTTTCTCTATTTCATTTCTATCGCGGGAAATCTCATTCGCGCTACTGCTTTCCTCGTTTTCGTTGTCCTCATTTTTATCGTCTTCGTTTTCGTCGTCCTCGTCGTCCTCGTCGTCGTCGTCGTCATCACCGGCGTTTAAACTCCAATTATCCGGAGAACTACAAGTAGCTTGAGTACTATCGTTCGTATCGCCGTTGGCAATATTATTTTGCTCGATCAACCAATATTTTAATTTATATACGTTGCGTAATGCGCAATGAAAGATTTCGTATTTTCGAAATCCATGGTAACCACAATATCGTCCGCGCACTTCTCCCGCCGACAGATTTTTGAATGCGGGCGAGATACCTTCCAAATTATGTACATTTTTGGAGAGTAGATTCCCCAAGTAGTTTGCATTTTCGGTACCTCTGACGTAAATGTGACGTGCCTGTTTTGTTATTTCACGTAGATGCGTTGTAAAATATTTTGGATTAGCTTCACCGTCGAACCATTCGATACCGTGATAATTTCATGTGAGCCAATTGTTTCCATGCCTTACTTTTCTTGGTAAATCGCCAAATGAATGCGGTGGCATCATAATCCAACGTCCGACGAATGGTGCGTCAAGCGCGATAACAGCAACTTCCTTGGGGATAAACTTCTCATTGGCATCGCGGAAACCTTGTATGTCGATGACTATATCCATATTGTGAAGACTGGAGCGCTCTCGATAGCGAGATTTAAACTGTTCGCAAAGCGTCGACGTTCGTGTCTCGAATGAAACTGAATCTTTTTTTGTTACATTACACATTTTTGATATTTTATGCTGTTGGCATTTTGATCGAATGTGGAGGGAGAAAAATGGGGGAAATTTTCCGAGTATTACGTTGTAACGGTCAAATACTTGAGCGCGATAAATATCTATCCGGCAAAATCGACGATGACTTGACGAGAGTGAGTCTCGATTGCGCACATTACCGATCGGACACGACAATATTTCTCAATCGGACACAGACCCAATCGGACACAGGCTCGATCGGACACAGTCCCGATCAGACACAGGCTCGATCGGACACAGACCCGATTGGACACAGTTCCAATCGGACACATACTGTTGCAATTGGACACAGTCCCAATCGGACACAGGCTCGATCGGACACAGACCCAATCGAACACAATTCCGATCGGACACAGGCCCGATCGGACACAGACCCAATTGGACACAGTTCCGATCGGACACATACTGTTGCAATTGGACACAGTCCCAATCGGATACAGGCTCGATCGGACACAGACCCAATCGGACACAATTCCGATCGGACACATATGGTTGCAATCGGACACAGGCCCGATCGGACACACGCCCGATCGGACACACGCCCGATCGGACACACGCCCGATCGGACACAGTCCCCATCGCGAAGCTAGGTTCATCCTACAATTATTGTGTGGATGGGGAAATGTATGCGTGGACACAGTGGGTTCCGCCCCTCCCCCTACGGGGGGGATCCACTATCAAAAAACTAGACACATAGGTTTGCGTTGAACCTCGTTTCGCGGGGAAAGTTGTAAACCTATGTGGAAACTTACTTCGCATTAAAAAATATATGCGTGAAGGCAGTACGTTCCGCCCCCCCCCCCTACGGGGGGGCTCCACTTCCGGAAGATATAACCTAACTCGAACTTATATATTTCTGATATACTGTGTCCGATCGGGCCTGTGTCCGATCGGGCCTGTGTCCGATCGGGTCTGTGTCCGATTGAGATAGTGTCCGATTGCAACCATATGTGTCCGATCGGAACTGTGTCCGATTGGGTCTGTGTCCGATCGAGTCTGTGTCCGATTGGGACTGTGTCCGATTGCCACAGTATGTGTCCGATCGGAACTGTGTCCAATTGGGTCTGTGTCCGATCGAGCCTGTGTCCGATCGGGACTGTATCCGATCGGGAAATATTGTCGTGTCCGATCGGTAATGTGCGCAATCGGGACGATCCCCGTGATGAGACGAGTCGATTTCTATTACATAATCGAATTCGGCGTAAATAATACAATTAACGGTCTCAGTGAGAGCCTTCTCGAAGCGCACTTCTAATCGCAAACTACCATGTCTCACGAGATTCCAATGCCCTGCGTAATTAGCAGACAGATCGGGCGTGAGATCAAAAGCGAATAACGTATATCCCTTGAAATAATCGTCTCTATTTATAGAATTCCCTTCGTTCAAAAAATGGATACCCGTTCCCGCGTAGAGCGTTTGATAACCTTCGACGTAAAGCGGTTCCTCCGACGAGAAAACCGGTTGTAGCGGCCTACTAGGAATTTGCATGCCGTCGACGTACAGCGAGAAGAAATTTATTCCGTAATTTTCGAAATTAAACGGATTTAATTTTCTATCCCCATTAAACGCTTTATTATTAACAAAGCCGACTATTATCCTTTTCGGAAGTTGACCGAGTATTACATTATCTAACGATTCACCCATAACGCCACTATGAATCGTAAATGATTTAACTTCGACTCTCGTCAGCGGATATTTGGCCGTAACTTTACTCAACATGCTAGCATGCGCGAGTAATAATCCGGCGCTTATTTTCGCTCTTCTCATGAGCAAGCTTGCATCCAGTATATGAATTTTCGACGATGAACCGTTACTGTCCATAAGACAGAACAAATCTTTCGAACGGACGAGTCGCAGTCGTACTTCTACACCGTTAATTAAAAATTTGTCTTGATTGAAAACGTCGCAATGGAATTGTCTTACAAGATCTAGCGCTCGTCCGCTGCGAATGTAATGAACGCGTCTCACGAGAGCGGAATTTAGCGATTTTGATTCCACCAGTTTGTCCATTCGGTCGGGTGTATCCGCGTCCCATTAGATGGGAAGTTTTTGCAGGTGAAGAATAATTTAATAACGCCTCGATGTACGCGCGGTACGTATAAGCATTGTTTGGAGGCGATACGAGCTTTTGGTTGAAATACACGTCGATCTGATTGAACATGGAATGAAGTAAATGATTTACGGGACCTATAGTGGCTGCGGCGGCTGCGCCCGCAGTATGTCCCGAGGAGTCGCCCGACGTTTCTACGCGTACGCGAAGACTTAACATGGTGTGCGTGAGATCTAAATATTCTTCTCCGTGACCCGGAATGACGAATTCTATCGGGAATCGTCCGAGAGCGAAGTCACGGGTTTGTAATGAATCCATTGCGAACTCTCAGTACTAGTTTGTGTGCGCGGCAAAGAAAAGAAATCGAGTTCGCTCTTTAAATACTCGCTCGAATGCGTGTGAAGAAAGGACATGCTTTATTTAATGCAATTTTGTCGTCGCTGTAATTCTCCCTGTTAGAGGTGTTTAAAATATATGCCGTTTAAGAAAATATGTCGGATGCGGTGCGCTTTCTACCAGTTTTATGCCGTTTCGCGGATGTCTTCAGTCTTTTCACTGTTGTGCAATTTTTTCTTTTCTTATTTTTCGATGTTTTTGTATTTGTTCTTTTTTTCCTTCGCGTCTTGCACTTCGACGAACTTTTCTTACGCGCCTGACGTCGTCTACGTAATGTCGCGATATGCGTGTTGAGCCCGCCAAAAGGAAACTGAGCTACATGCATTTTTGCATCCGACTTATAACCCGAACCCTTCATCAGACTACTTATTTTTTCTTTAGTTTTTCTCTTAAGATTGTCGTGCGATTCTTCAAATCGGTGTTTGGCCGTTTACCTTAAACGGCATATTGTTTTCAACATCTTCGATTATATTAGCACCGGTACGTAAAGCTTCTTTCCCCACAGTCCGCACGCCTCTAGTTAAATAAGTTAGTACACGCCTGAACAATCCTCCGAGAAAATTACCAATACCGTGACCTCGTTGATAGGGCAATCCGACGAAAACTCGCGGAATTCCACCGCCGCGACTGCCGCCGTTTTGTAACTCGTCGTAATACGTCCAATAATAATCCATTAACGTTTAATTATTTATCGTGGTCCCTAATTATTATTATGTTATCTACTCGATACGCCTAAAGTGTAATGTCACTGTCAGCGTTCCAAATTCGAATGGTATACTCTGTCCTAGTTGATCTCTTATATCTATCTCGATTGTGCGAAAAGACGTTTGACGCAGGGCAATGTATTGAGTGTGTGAGAAATGCTTTATTTGAGTAGATGCGAACGCATGATCATTTCCAACATCGAGTGCGACTATTCACAAAAGAGGAGATTGTACATCACCAGTAATATAGGGTTCGCAAATATCGCAATAGACAAAGAGCTTGTCGGGGATACCGCGCAACAAACTAGCTGGTTCGGCGACTATTATTATTCGTTCACGCGGAAATACGTAAAATGGTAATGTATAAATTTCAACATCGTCATAAATCCAAGAAGGTAAAACTCCTGGTGTACCGGTATTATTTTCAATTTTACCATGCTTCTCATTGACATTCTGTATATTGAAGTCGGTTTCACTAAAGAGCCATAACGGTAAATGATCCACAACACTAGCATTGAGCTTATTGTGCGTATCGAAGTCGAGTATTCGGCATAGTTTTTCGGAAAAGTTTACATAATGAATCATATCACATTTCGTAATATCGCAGGAAAGTTTCATAATAATTTTGCGTCCAATAATAGCACCAAATTGTCAAAGGATATGCGAACCCACGGATTTTGCAGAGTAATTCACAGCTTCCATAAGATCTTGCATACTCGAGTAAATACCCGATAGTATTTCAGATTTTCTAACGTTGATTCTCTTTTTTTGGGAATCTATCGTGTATTCTTGAATATCGATAAATCTTATGATTCCTTTTCCAGGGCGTATATGAAGAAAGCTAGTCGGAAATTGAATCTCCGTGAACGCTACTTCCCAACGTCCCTGCAAGTCTATACGTTGAGGTAATTCAGTGGTGAAACACGTGGTTTTATTCTCCGGAAAAAAACGCATGCTGCTATTACTCGGGAGAATCATATAAAATCCTTCCTCCCTCATTTTTGATTCAAAAATTTTAAACTCAAAGCGGGTATCCAAGAATCGAATTTTGAAGGATATCCTTGCCAACTAACTAATAATTGTTTATTGTTACCGCGTCCCCTACTTTTTATCACACGATCGACGATAAATTCTTCCCCTTGCAAGTCTTTAATAACAGGCGCTAATTCTTGTTCATAAAAAATCTCGTCTATAACTTCGCCCGTTAAATCGCTTAATTCGTATACGTGCGGTTTTCTCCATTCGAGAACACGGTGAATTCGAAATATTTCTTCGCTCCACTTTGCCTCGTATCCTTTCTCAAAGGCTACTTTTGCTCTACTGACACGCACGAAATCGCCCACGTTACATTTAGCCTTTTGCCCGCGATTCTTTTTCTTCTCTCCATCACCGTTGTCGTTACAGCGGCGATTCGTATTTTCACGCGCGATTCACGCATTTTCCCTCGTAACGACTGCAGGTTGCATTTTGATGGTGGAATGCCGGGTATGATTGTATGCGCGAACGATATCCTGCAAAACATCGATGTAGCGTCGTGTATTTTTATGAGTAAAATATCGCCATATCCGTTCCTTGAGTGTTCTATTAAAACGTTCCACTATAGCTGCTTTAATATCGGGATTACGAATTACGCGAAAACGAATATCTTTTTCTTTTAAGAATATTTGTACATGCCAAACAATAAATTCTTTACCTTTGTCGGTCTGCAGGTATACGGGTAGGCGCTCTTTGTTTCTCGAGAATATGCGTTAAAAGGCTTTTACCACGCAGGCACCTGTTTTGTCACGTAAAGGTTCTACCCAAACGAATTTACTAAGTACGTCAATAACCGTTAATAGATATGAATAACCGTCATTATAGCTCTTGAGATTACGAATATCCATCAAATCAGCCTCTCATAAGTCATCGATATTTGCCACGTTATAATGTAAGCGTGGAAATTTTCGACGTACCGGACGATGTAACGTGTATGCGTCTTGGGATTTAAGCCAGTTAATGACCTCGTTACGTGTGAAATTCGGTTTAGCGGCTCGCGATAAATTGTCCGTCGCCGAATAGCCGGCATAGTGCGAGGGACTGTAATACAATTTTTCGAGTTCCATCATTCGAGTTTGCTCCAGTCGAGCAATCCTTTTCTTTTCTTTGTCGGAGAATCTGCGTAGCTCGTTAATGTTTTGTCGCCTTCATCCTCGTCGGCGGATACAAATAGCGTATCTCCTTCGGTTTCACTCGTTTTGTCTACCTTACGTCTGTACGACTTTGAACGCTCGGACGAAGTTTTCGGAGTGGAACTTCCGCGTGGTAACACGATTTTAATACGATGTAATCGCGCGAACGTATGTAATAAATCACGATTTCCTATGAGATTGGAGGGTGTACCTATATTGTGCAGCAATCGAGCAAACTGAATTCTTCCGGTTGCTTTTACTGTTTTTCTCTCACGTATCGCATCGTTTATAAGTTCCGCGATATTCGAACCCGCTAGGACAGTGCCGTCTATAGTTACGAGTCCTCGTCTATCCCAGCTAATCTTAGATTGCCGGAATATCGATCAAGTATTTTAATAGCGCACGTGCTTTGTCGCGATAAGTTTTTGGTACGCTGTTGAGTATTTCTTTGATCATTTCAGCCGATTGTGCGCGTTTTTTCCCGAAACTACTACTACTACTAGCGCTACCGTCACCGCGGTCGTTGCTAATTAAAGTTGACGTTTCCATAAATTCGTTATCGCCGACATCCGAATTCGTGTCTTCGTTATTGTCTCGTATTGCGCTCGTCGTTATTGTCCTCGTCGTTACCCTGTGTATCATTGCGTAAGCGCTTTTTCGCTTCCCGAACAAAGTGAAGATAACGTTGGAGTATTTCCTTATACAATTTCCATCTTTTGTTCTCGCCGACGGGAGTCTCGAGGTTAAGAATACGCCACATCTCCGCGTCGAGTCGCGATAGAGGTGTTCCCGGTGTCCGTACTGAATTATTATTACTATTAACATTTTCCGCATCTGATATTTCCGTATTTTTTTTTCGTCGAGTTATCAACCGACGTAACAGATGATATTTCCGGTTGCTGCTGCATTCGTTGCATTTTCTCGAGATTTTTCGTAGATGCCAAAACCATTTTCTTAGCCCTCTCCATTGTTCAAAGTACTGGCACAGTATATACAGTAGCGCAACTCTCCCGATTTTGTGTTGGCCAAAACGGAGTACGCATGCGCGAAATAAGTAAGTTGGACAGTAACGCCATCTAAACTTCTCTCTCACTAACTCTTTTTTTTTTACTCTTTTCGTTCTCTCTCACACTATTTAAATACCCAATTAAATTCCTACTGCCTACCTTATTTGGCGGAATAGATGACATTACATGTCATTTATTGTACGATCGCGCAATTTATCAAAGTTTTTGATACAAAACGATTACGAAGCGATTACAAATATTTAATATAATTATATTTGTAATCATAACTTTATATATGTATATATATATATATATATATATATATATATATATATACAGGGTGTCCCATTTTAAAAGTTCCATCCTCATAACTTTTTTATTTTTGATTGTAGAAAAAAATGTTTCGGACAAAAGTTGTATGGTTTCGAGGGGGCCACATGATAAAAATATGGACTTGACCTTGAGGGACCTTTTCAAGGTCAATGTGATCGATGTTTTCTTAAATGGAACTCCCCATTTTTTATTGTATATTCTTATAGCTTATCACGAGAGCTTTTCAAAACACTATAATAAAGTATTTTTTCATTAAGTACTTTTCGAGTTATTTTATATCTTAATCTGACATATTTTGATGTAAAAAATAAAATAGTTCGTAAAATATTTAGTTTTCGATAATCTTACCGTAATACTTTTATGTACATGATAATAAGACAAATCAATTAGTGTAAAAAAAAACAAATAATTGTTTAAAAAAATACATTGTAAATAATTACATACTTTTTCTTAAAAACAATTATTTTTTTACACTAATTGATTTGTCTCATTATTCTGTACATAAAAGTATTACGGTAAAATTATGGAAAACTAAATATTTTACGAACTATTTTATTTTTTACATCAAAATATGTCAGATTAAGATATAAAATAACTCGAAAAGTACTTAATGAAAAAATACTTTATTATAGTGTTTTGAAAAGCTCTCGTGATAAGCTACAAAAATATGCAATAAAAAATGGGGGATTCCATTTAAGAAAACATCGATCACATTGACCTCAATTTGAAAAGGTCACTCAAGATCAAGTCCATATTTTTATCATGTGGCCCCCTCGAAACCATACAACTTTTATCTGAAACATTTTTTTCTACAATCAAAAATAAAAAAGTTATGAGGGTGGAACTTTTAAAATGGGACACCCTGTATATTGTATATATATATGTATATATATTGTAATTTCTGTTTTCTTGATACTGTCTTCATAATACATTTAACATTTTTTGAATAATATTTTATTTTCTTTTTTTTGTTCTCTCTATTATTTCATGTAATATATTTTGCATATAGCATAATTATTTATGTAATATATTGTATATTAGCATAATTATATTTATCTTTTTATTATGTTATTTTTTTCCTTTTTTAAATATATTATTAACAATTTATCTGTATATATTGCTTCCTCATAGAGGAAGCTTTGTTTTCGTGACAAAATTTTTTTTCGAGTTTTCTATGCCAATGTGTTTAGAATGTTCCAAAACGTCGAAAAATCATATTCCTAAAAAATGTCTGTATGTATGTATGTATGTATGTATATATGTGTGTATGTGTGTATGTGTGTATGTGTGTATGTACGCAATATATTGTACAACCTCTAACTTCCGCAATTTTTGAGATATCGGGTTAAATTTTTTTTACATGGATAGAGTATTATTCAAGGATGGTTGGTATTGAATTTGGTGAGAATCAATGAAAAAGTTCATTTTTTATAAAATTTTTAATTTTTTGAGAAATGTCTGTATACATTGTAACTTTCGCAAATTTTGAGATATCAGGTTAAATATTTTTACATGGATAAAGTATTATTAAAGGATGGTTGCTACTGAATTTGGTGAGTATCGGTGAAAGGATTTATTTTTTATAAAATTTTGAATTTTTTGAGAAATGTCTGTACACGCTGTAATTTTCGGAAAATTTGAGATATCGGATTAAATTTTTTTACACGAATAGAGTATTATTAAAGGATGGTTGGTATTGAATTTGGTGAGTATCGGTGAAAGGGTTCATTTTTTACAAAATTTTGAATTTTTTAAGAAATATTGTACACGCTGTAACTTTCAGAAAATTTGAGATATCGGATTAAATTTTTTTACATGAATAGAGTATTATTAAAGGATGTTTGATATTGAATTTAGTGAGGATCGGTGAAAGAAATCATTTTAATTTTTATTTCGCTTACAAAGCTTCCTCTATGAGGAAGCAAAAATTGAAAAATCCGCATGTTTAAAGCACCTTAAGTTTTGTAATATAAAATGATGAGGAAGCAATGTGCAAGTTTCTAATTTGCACAACTCTACTTGTTTTTTATTAAAATACATTATTTTGGATTATTATTTATTGCTACATATGTATCAATGGGTTAGAGAGAGAGAACGAAAAACGAGAGTAAGCGAGAGAGAAGTTCAGATGGCGTTACCGACCAACTTACTTATTTCGCGCATGCGCACTCCGTTTTGGCCAACACTAACATCAAAGGTGCCGACAGGGAGTTGCGCTACTGTATATACTGTGGTACTGGTGCGCTAATACTTTTCTTTTTATTATTATTATTATTATTTTTATCTGTACGAAAAATGCAGGAATGTTCAAGGATGTATTTTTTCTTTTTCACTCTCCGATAATTCGGGATAATATAACACCTAGTATAGGGCCAATAAGATAAGGTAAAAATCCTCCACGTTGCACTAACAGCTTTTTTTTAGTCTTCCAATTACCTTGTTTCGTCGCGACACGACGTAGGATCGTTTTATGTTTGGCTAATCGCTTTTTATCGTTACACCGAAGCGGTACGTTACCCTTGAGCGTATTGAGAATGCACTCTTGAATGCACTTTATGAGTTTATTGTCGGTGGCTCGCAAGGATGCTGTTCTTTGATTATTTTTCAAATGACACAAAGTTTTTAAAAGACATATGTTTCTCTCACCGATAGATTGTTTAGCATTCTTTATTGCTCTATTCGATGTCATCAATTTTTTATCAGCCTCTTCTTTTTTCACCATTACGCTGTAATCACACGACTGACAAGTTGCGAACACGAATTTTGCACCTTTCATACACCCCCACTTCTATTGTTCGATCTGCGCGGAATGTAAGCGTAATGTAGAGTATCGTCGGGAAAAATGCACGTACGAAAGCGATATTCGTCTGGAGTCGATTGTTTCAAATCGAGCAATAAATACCTGTGAGGTCTCGATGTAGCGTCGTAGTACGCTTCTTCCATAAACTTTGGATCGTCGGGATATACTTGACACGCTAGATGACGAATTTGAGCGCGATCGCGCGAATTTTTGAAAACTTTTCTATAATTCGTGTTGAGAGATATGTCACGTTGTCCGCGACTTTGATGAAAGATTTTGCAAGATGAGTATAACACTGACAAGGGGAACCCACGGGCTGGGAAATGAAGTTCGGGATGAGGCTTCGTGTGGTAATAGTAGTGCCCGAAACTCATACCATGCTCAAGCCATAGGACCCCATAGGCCGCCAGTTCCGAGAAAAAGCGCCTCAAACTTTGTGTAGCAATTTATATACCTAAAAGTTTTCTCCATTGCCAAGCGGTCCGGTGGCCGAAGCGGTAGCGGGCCGGCGTGGTAAGTCAGAGGTTCCGTGTTCGAACCTCTGCTCGTGAACTTTTTTTTTTCATAAATTTTTTTTATGCATTTTATTTTCAAATTTGTTTAATATTATAATAATAATCATGCAAATATTAAAAAAATAAAATAAAATAAAATAAAATAAAATAAAATTGTAATAATAATAAATATTTGCATAATACTTAATAACATAAAAATACGCACGCGCATCGAATACGTTTAATATTTATCGTAGATATGTGATGAGTAATAAGCTTATACGCGCTCCAGGGGGGGGGGGGCACCGTGGCGGCCGCATGCTCGCGCTAGCGTTTTCCCGCACGCGTACGAGCGGAAAGCGACGCGACCGATTAGCTGATAAGTAACCGCGGGAACGAAACGAGTAAGCGTATTCGCGCGGATGTGCTCGCGCAGGCGTTTTTCGAGCACTGCTGCTTACGAGCTTATAGACGGTGCTCTATGTGTGCTTATACTAGAAATAAGACGCTCGTTTAACGCTCGGCTATCATCAGATATTAATTTACGATGGAATATTCTATGCACGCTAATAAAGAAGTAAAAGAGATAATAGTGAGGGGTAAAAGAAAAAATACTCTGTAATTTCAAGGAATAAAAAGGTTCATGTTTATTGATAATAAATTTTATTTTTTTCGTAAAATTAACAATTGCGTTTTAAAATTATAAGCACAATTTCATTAAATCCTAGTGAAAGTAATTCTTCGAATACAATATTGAAATATACATCTAAAAATGTTAAATCCCTTATTTGCTTTTGTACATTGCGTTCAATTTCTTGAAAATTATCACTAACTGTGAGTTTTATAATTTCACAATCTATGTAGGTTGCGTGGAGTTTTAATTCTATCTCGTTCATTAAGTAATTGGCGCATGTGTTGACGGTGTTGGTGATGGAAACTAGCTGCGACAATCGAGCATCCACACATCTTGTAATATTTTCCAGACCGAGAAAAGTAGCTTTCTGCATCACGATAGCGACACTGTGAGTTTTTCGTTTCTTCAATGGCGGCTGCGACTGCTCCTCCGTCTCACCATTACTCGCGGATTGTTCCGCATTTTCCTTGTAAGTCACTATCACAGCCCTCGACCCGTAAGCGGTGGTAAATCCGATGGAAATATTGTTGATGATAATCGGACTTGGCCTGGTTTTTTTATTTTCGCTTAAGTACAGACATGAGTCTGTAACATATGAATGTTCCATGCTACCTTGAAACTGCTGCCAACTGTCCATATCGAAGCAAATTCCACCGGCATAATTGCCCGTTAATTTAACAATCGGCACGAAACAGTCTTCGTTTGTCGTTTGCAATCCTACATGTAGCTTCTTAGTACAGGATGAATTAAGGGCATACGTTGTCGATAGTAATAAATAGCGCTGTTCGTTTCTTCTATCGATGTCGATCTTGTTGCCCGATTTGCTAATATCGCAAACGTGCGTAGATTTAACAAAGTCGGTTAGATTCTTCCGATTACTGGAAATTTCTTTTGTGGCAGCCATTGTTATCACTTTTTGAATAAAACTGAGAGAACACTAGTCACAACAATGTCGAATTCTTATATCGTAGCCGAAATAAAAACTTCATACGGGCAAACTCGAATGAGGGATTCGCATCTTCTCGCGCTGCTTATATATCGAAATAAAAAGAAAAGTGAGGGAAAAGTTTGCATAGGCAACTAAATAACAGGAAAAATCGTAATTTTTCATGTTCAATCTTGTTCAACTCGCTAAAAATTACGCGGAAAAACATCTAGAATCATCTAGAAATTAGATTCGTTACAAGGGAAAAATTTTTCTCTAAACTTTTTCTCTAAATACATTTACAATATGTTATAAAGCGTAAATAAATGTTTATAACCTGTGTAATAAATTTTTATAGATTATATTGTAAAGAGATTATATTGTAAAAAAATTTATAAGGGATAATTTTCTAATTGACATAATCCTGTCTCTTCTACGAAAATTTTTAAAAAAGTTTTTCACAACAAAGCTTTTACTTTGGGGTCGCTATAACAAAAGTAATAAAACTAAATAATAGTTGTTAATAAAAATAAAATATTTTTTGTCCACTTTTTTCTCAAAAGAAATAAAAAACAGCCGAAATGAAAATCCGGGAATTTTTTTTTTGTGACGCTCTTTTGTTTTCTTTAAACTAATCTAACTATCCAGAAAGGAAAAATTTTAAATTTTTCAACGGCGTTCCTTTTTGGAAAAAGTGGGGATGTGCGTTTAAATAAATTCTCCGCGACGAAGTAAAAAAGGTATTTTCGAGTTCGACATCGTCCGAAGTAACGCGCGTCGTTCCACGGAAAATAGTGATATCGTGTATTTCGTGGGTGAGTGACAAAAATAGCTGGTCTCATAGAGGTGTTAGGCAAGTGCATAATTATAGGCTCAAATTTGTCGCCTACGTTAAATAGTGAACGCTATTTATCAGCGTTATCGGACGAATCGTCGGAAATAAATTACTCAGTTTTTCGGTCATTTGCGTGCGCTAGTTCGAATACTATACTCACAGTGCTATATAGGCTAGGTTATTTTACCGATTATGCCGAGTTGTTACATATCGCGGATGAGATAATAGAAATGCGTGAGGCATTTCACCACGAGGAGGAGGATGCAGGCGGTCTTATAGCCTTTCTGCTATCAAACCATCGAGGAAACCGCTTAAACGGTAAGCAAAATGTTTTTATTTATATTGTGCAATTGTAATGTAATCGAATACGCTAGACAGTGATTAATCTAAATTTTCAAAATCATAATTTGTAGATTGAAACACGCCTGCGACTGATGACCGTGAGACTCCCTCCCGGACTCGAAAACGCCCGGCTGAAGAAGAGCTCGAAACAGGACTTTCGGGTAAGTTTCACGTAAAAAATAAAATAAAAATATTAATCTTTATACAAATTCTATATTCAATATTGATAAAATATTAAATTTTAGAAAGAGCACGTTTCGATGAAAACGACAGCGAAGCTGATATCATGACATCACCAGGTGAGATACAAAATTTTACAAGAATAAAAATAATTTAGATGTAATTTTTATTTTATTTATTATTAAATTTTTCTTTTGTTTCGACAGTGCAGAGAGGCGGTGGTGGTCAAAATGAAGAAGTGTCTCCTGAAAAACGTACATCGCAACCTTGTAATAACGAGGAAGTAATCGACGAGGATGAGAACGAAGAGGAAGTCGTCGATGAAGAACGCTGTAATCCCTCGTCGGAGACAGAAGATGGTGAAGAGGAGCCGGAGGAGGAAGAGGAGCAACAACGACAACAACAGCCTCATAAGGTCGGCAATATTAATTTTAATTACGTAGAATTATTATCGGAAGATACGCGGCAATTTCGGAGATTCGGTGTAATCGGGAGAGAAGCAAGTTTCGCGATACGACCGTTACATATAGGTGGACATATTTATCGTTTATTAGAAAACGCGTTCCGCGAAATTCACGCATATGCGTTAAATTTATGCGAGCCGGGAGATTATGTGGGAATGTCTTTCCATTTGGCGAATTTATCGCAGGGCCCTGCAGGATTATCCTTTCGTCGCTAGAGATATATCGTATGAGGATATTTGGAAACTCGTAAGTTCAGTAGCGCAGAGTGCTGGGGGGCTCGATATCGCGGAACACTTTAACATTCGTGTTTTTAATGTCACGGTTCCTTTGGGTCGCGGACATGTTAAATTAACTCACGAAGACGTTGTGAAGCGCTCGATAGTAACAATACAAAATTCCGACAATTAATGTATTCCCCGTGCTCTCATAATAGCGCGTATTTACAGCGAACGCGGTAACTTGCGTACGGGGGAATTACATGAAAAATGGAATGCCGTAAGATATCTGCAATCCTCGCTTCAACGTGAGCTAGCGTTACAATTAACGAGGAATGCCGGTATTACGATACCCGAAGAGGGTTGCGGTATTCGGGAAATCGAGCGCTTTCAACGTTATTTTACCGTTGACAATATCGCCATTGTCGTTTATAATTTTAATACTTTTGGCCGCGGCACGAAACCGTTGTACGACGGAATCGCAATACTTGCTTCTCTCGGACGCGAACCCGCGTTACGCTTAAATATTATGTATTACGAGTGTTCGCGTCATTATAATCCTATTATAAATTTAAACGCCGCCGCGGGTTGCAGGAATTATTGCGTACCGTGCAATAAAGGTTATCGGAACGATAAAACCGGTCATCGCTGTCCGAATAAATGCCTTCGATGTTTCGCTGTGTCGTCGTGTAAACAGACAGATGCGAAAATCATAAAATGCAACGCGTATAAACGTATATTTTTCGGTAAGGAGTGCTTTGAGCGTCATCGTAATATAAAATCGTACGATGGCAAATCGACCGAAAGTATTTGCAATATCGTGCGATTTTGTGACGGATGCGGTCGCATCGTTAAATCAGACGCGAGACACGAATGCGGCGTTTCTTACTGTAAACTATGCCGTTCACCGAAGTCTGAAAACCATTTATGCTTCATACAGCCTCTTCGGCGTAAAAATAATTCTTCCGTTGAAGCGTCGTCTTCGTCATCTACGCTGACCGTGCCGACAATGGTTACACATGCCGCGGAGGAGAGTACTTTTAACGTCAAAGAGGCAAACGAACGTGCGTACAGGCACAAAAAGGAACGCGTAGCATTCGTATTTTACGATTTCGAAACACGTCAAGACGAGACGCTCGAAGGTACGATGAATGTAAAAAAACACGTTCCAACCCTTTGCGTTGCGCAACAGATTTGCGAAGTGTGCGCGAAAAAAAAGGACATGACCGTGCGTTGTCGTTGGTGCGGGGTGCGAGAGTTCGTATTTCGTCACGATCCGGTAAAACAATTTGTCGATTTTACAACGCGAACGACAAAATGTTTCAAGCAAATTATATGCATAGCGCATATAATTCGCACATTTCGCGAAAGCGTTCGACGAACAATTTATTTTACAATATATTGTTGAAAATCGCAACAATTTAGAGCCTAAAGTAATTTTAAATGGTACAAAAATCATGGTGCTAACGGTGGGACATATGAAATTCATCGATAGTGTTAATTATATGCCAATGCGTTTATCCGAATTACCGAAAGCTTTCGGATTATAGGATACGCTGGATAAAGGCATTTTTCTGCATTTATTTAACACCGTCGAAAATCAATCGTATAACGGTCCCTTACCCGATACTCATTATTATTTTCCGGAGACTATGAAACCGGAAGAGCGCGAACGCTTTCTCACATGGCATGCAGACATGAGACAAAAAAATATCGTGTTCGATTTCCAATGCGAGATTGTTCGTTATTGCCGTACCGACGTCGATATTCTTCGGCGAGCATGCATGGCGTTTAGAAAAATTTTCATAGATCGCGGAAATGTATGTCCATTTGAGGAATGCACAACTATTGCTTCGACATGCATGAAAGTTTTTCGGAAAAACTTTTTGCAGCCGAATACGACAGGGGTCATTCCAGCTGGTGGATATAGGAAAGCGAGTAAGCATTCGCGTAAAGCTCTGCAGTGGCTAGTATGGATGGAGCGCGAGCTCGGCCTTTCTATAAACCACGCAGGACATGCGCGCGAATATCGTACAATCGATGGCACGCTCGTCGACGGATATTACAAAACATCTGATACTAGGACGACGCAACGCCACGTACTTCAATTTCACGGGTGTTTTTGGCACGGATGCACAACTTGCTTTCCCATGAACCGCGATAGAACACTTTCGTCAGCGGATTGCAAGGATACGATCGACTCGCGTTACGAACGAACTCTCGCGATCTCGTGGCGACTTCGACAACGGGGATACCTCGTGACGGAAAAGTGGGAGTGCTCTTTCGACCGGGATATACGCGATAATCGCGAAATGCGCGAATATCTCGAAAATCATCCGATAGTGGAAACACCTCCGCTCGATCCTCGCGATGCATTTTTCGGCGAATGCACGGGAAATATCGTGACTCGTTATGAGATTACGGATACGGAGAAAATACGATACGTGGACATATGCTCTTTGTACCCTTATGTATTGAAGACGGGCGCTTTCCCAATCGGTCATCCGGATATTTACGTCGGCGAGGAATGCTTCGCATTAATCGGGAGGGCACCCAATTATAATTTCGATACGCTCAAAGGTCTCATACGGTGCAGAGTACTCCCACCACGCGATCTATTTCATCCGGTACTTCCATATCGTGTGTAGGGAAAATTGCTTTTTGCTTTATGTCGCAGTTGCTGCGAAACATTTTCGCAGGTGCTCTGTACACATGACGATGCTCGTGAACGCGAATTCGAGGGTACGTGGGTGTCCTGCGAATTACGCAAGGTCGTCGAAAAGGGTTATCTCGTGACGGCTGTAAGGGAGATTTGGCAATATAAAGTTAGCCAATTCAATCATACGACACGTCAAGGCGGATTGTTCGCCGAATATATAAATACATTCTTGCAGCTTAAACAAGATGCCAGTGGATGGCCGAGCGAATGCGGGAAAAACGACGACGATGCTAAAGAACGATATTTGAGGGAGTACGAGAAAACCGATGGTATCGTTCTTGATAAACGTAACGTTGCGCGGAATCCTGATTTACGTTCTGTCGCGAAGCTGTGCTTAAATTCTTTTTGAGGAAAATTCTGCCAGCGATCCAATTTACCAAATACCGAAGTCGTGAGAACGCCTCAGCGTTTTGTGACATTTATGACGAGTGCCGAACACGAGATAACCGGCATATTATCCGTAAACGACGAGGTAATATATGTTTCGTGGCAATTGCGACAAGAGGCTATCGTTTCCTCACCGATAACGAATGTTGTAATAGCAGCGTATACGACGGTACAGGTGCGTTTAAAATTATATTCTTATTTGGAGCGCTTAGATCGTCGCGTTCTATATTACGATACGGTGCATTTATGGAAGCACAGCTAATGTAATATAATAATGTAATAAAAAAAGAGTACGAACCGCGTACGGGAAATTTTTTGGGCGACATGTGACGGACGAACTTGAAAGCTACGGCCGCGGTAGCTATATCGAGGCGTTCGTATCCGGTGGCCCTAAATTTTATGCGTACATTGTTCGTACACCGGACGGCCGAACACACAAATGCTGCAAAGTAAAGGGCATAATCTTAAATTTTGAAAACTCTCAGCTAATCAATTTTATTAGTATTAGAAATTTGATGTTAGCTAAAGAAAGGGTACGGGAAAATGAAGAAAATGAAGAAGAATCGACTGGAACTTCGATAAACTTACGTTTTAGAGCAATTCGACATACTGTGTTTCATCAGCCTGTAACACGCGATGAAACTAAAGTATGCGCTCATGTATTGCTAAAACGTAGATTTATTAATAGTCATTGTTCGTTACCATACAGCTATGTAGCGGAACAATAATTTTTCTTCTCTATTTTCTCAACTCTCGTTTTTAAAGCTGCATTATAACGAATTCGCGTATTTTCCGACGTGCTAAGAGATAATCTTTTTTGCTACGCAATATAGTTATATTTAATTGCAAATAAGAATTTTAAATATTTATATGTAAAATAATTTTTCATTGTACAAAGCATAATATTCTTATGTAAGAAATATAAAGAAAATATAAATAAAACTGTTTTTAAAATAATGCTATGTGAAAACATTTTCTTTTCTCCTATCCTTTCTTCCCTCGTCTAAGTGACGTCATAAAGCTCTAAACTACCCTAATCGCTACCTACACAGGCTTGCTTTTTACGATCCCTTCTATTGTCACCAGTGATGTGTCACCAGTTACCTGCGTAGCACACCTCGGCCGCATGGTCAACCGTATCCGTACATGTACGCGCGTGTTCATCCCTGTTATATCAATTACTTTATTCTAGCAGTACCTTATCCGATTTTCTCCTTTTAACAGGAGGGTGGAAGGGAGGGTGACATACCGTACACCTCCCGGTTTTTCTGTAGGGGTGGTGAAGGGGGAATGTCGTATACCGCACGATATCTTTTGGTTTTCCGTACGGGGAGGAGGGGGGATGCCATATGCCTCGTGACATCTCCATCCTCGGAGGCCGCCATCTTGCCGATTCTTACACACGTGTTATTTTGTTGCGCTTTTCCCTCTCCCTCAAAAACAATGTTCCTCGTCCAATCAAACTGCCGGCAACTATGGTGCGAACCAATCAAAGTGCAGAGACCTCTATGCAAGAGAGCCACTCTCCACAAATACTTCATCTAATCCTTATTCTAATAAGATTTCAGTTAGCCCAGCATACTAGGACCCTGTTTGGAAATGTGGAGGACCCAGGTTCGAGCCCCGAGTATTTCCACTCGCCCCGGAAAAGAATAAAAAAATAAAATAAAAAGATTGTCTCGTAGACATCCACGCGTCCCCTCCCCTCTTTTTAAATAATAAAAATGGTCTCGTAGACGTCCACGCGTTCCCTCCCCTTTTTAAAATAATAAAAATTGTCTCGTAGACGTCTACGCGTCCCCTCCTCCTTTTTAAAATAATAAAAATTGTCTCGGAGATGTCCACGAAGCCCCTCTTTTTTACAAAGACACCTGTGGTGGGCGTGGCCAGACAGACACACAGCAGGGGATCGGCGCCAGTTGTCGAGCGGTGGGGGTTTGTTTTGACGCACCATAGTTGCCCCTATATTACTGTCCGGGTAAAAGACGTTTAGGGGATGCAGCCTCGATGACCTTGACCTTGACATATGTTGTCAAGGTCACCCTCCTGAATGACCTTCAGAAGGTTTTAGCCGCCGCTCGTTTTTTATTAAAAAGTTATTAACGAAAATATTATTTATTGAATGTGTTAAGTACTAATACATATTCACATCTTGGACACGTTATTTCGCCACGAACAACTTTCTTCTCACACAAAAAATTTCACAAAGACTCAAAATTGTATGTCAAATTGATAAATTTGTGCAAACGCATGTTGAAAATTAAAGAAATCTTGAAATTATCCAACTGACTGATATTCTTACTTAATATGTTACTCACTATATGTTGTTTATATGGCAGTCGGCATGAATTACCAAGCTTATATTTTAAAGATAGAGAGAAATTAAATTAGAAATAGGTTTGGGTTAGGTTATTTCTTCCGGAAGTGGAGCCCCACCGTATGGGGGGGGGGGGGTGGCGGAACCCACTGTTTTATGCATACACTTTTTAATGCGAAGTGAGGTTCCACATGGGTTTACAACTTTCCACGCGAAGCGAGGTTCAACGTAAACCAATGTGTCTAGTTCTTTGATAGCGGAGCCCCCCCCGTAAGGGGGGCGGAACATACTGCCTTCACGCATATACTTTTTAATGAGAAGTGAAATTCCACATGGGTTTACAGCTTTTCACGCAAAGCGAGATTCAACTCATGTACTACCCATGTAGAATCTCACTTTGCTTTAAAAAGTGTATGCATGGACACAGTAGATTCCGCTCCCCCTACGCGGGGCGGCTCCACTATCAAAGAACTAGACACATTGGTTTGCATTGAACCTCGCTTCGCGTGGAAAGTTGTAAACCCATGTGGAACCTTACTTCGCATTAAAAAGTGTATGCATAAAACAGTGGGTTCCGCCGCCCCTACGGGGGGCTCTACTTCCGGAAGGAATAACCTAACCCAAACCTATTTCTAATTTAATTTCTCTCTATCTTTAAAATTCCTCTGTCCATTCATGTATTTATTTATTCCACACATTTAATAAATAATATTTTAGTTAATAATTTTTTAATAAAAAACGAGCAACGGCTAAAACCTTCTGAAGATCACTCAGGAGGGTGACCTTGACAACATATGTCAAGGTCAAGGCCATACGGGCTGCATCCCCTAAACGTCACTTTTATCACATATACAAATATTTCACTGTTTAAAGTTAAAAAAGAATTATTTGTAATTATTTACATTAACGAACACCTCGCCGATGACCTTGATCTTGACATATGTTGTCAAGGACATGACCCTGAGTAACTTTTTCTTATAACTTAATCGGCGGTTACTGTTTATTAAAAAGTCATAAACAAAAAAAGTTTGAGAAAAATTTGCCACTTTGTGTCAGTGCTAAAGGAAGTAATTGGTATATTTACAACGCGAAGCGAGGTCCATCCCACAATTGTTGTGTGGATGGGAAAGTGTATATGTGCCCAGCAAACACAGAATATAACTGCTATATAACATGGGAATAACATGTAATGTAACAGTTGTTATACCTAATTTATATTGGGATTATATAACTGTCTTTTATTTATGCAATATAACACCAGAATATAACTGCTATGTAACATGGGAGTAATATGTAATGTAACAGCCCAAGTAACAGAGTAACGTCAAAAGACGATATAATAACGTCTATTTTTGGTCTATAATGTCGGCGACTAATAATTGACGTTTAATAGACCTGATTTCTTAGACTAGCCAAAGACATAATTTTGAAGACATCCTATGATCGTCCAAATAAAGTCCTTTTGTAACTAATATTGGGATTATAGTTCATTTGCTTACCGCTATGCGGCGCGCTATTCAGTATCTATACCCCTATTCAAATTTTTATCATGAGCGTATACAGGGTGAGGCATCTAAGACAGGCCACCCAAATAACTCCCACAGTTTTGGAGATAGGAGAAAATGTTTGAAATAAAAGTTGTATGGTACCGAAAGGGAAATCTTGTGAAAGTAAACATTTTTTTTAGGTGGAGGCGCTTAGGAGATTTGAAGGTCATCTGCATTTTTTTAAATGGAACCCCCCTTTTTTATTGCATATTCTTATAGCTTATCTCGAGAGCTTTCCAAAACACTATAATAAAGTATTTTTTCATTAAGTACTTTTTGAGTTATTTTATATTTTAATCTGACATATTTTGATATAAAAAATAAAATATCTCGTAAAATATTTAGTTTTCGATAATCTTATCGTAATACTTTTATGTACAGAATAATGAGACAAATCAATTAGTGTAAAGAAAAAAACAAATAATTGTTTAAAAAAATACATTGTAAATATTACATACTTTTTCTTAAAAACAATTATTTTTTTTATACCAATTGATTTGTCTCATTATTTTGTAAAAGTAATACGGTAAAATTATCGAAAACTAAATATTTTACGAGATATTTTATTTTTTATATCAAAATATGTCAGATTAAGATATAAAATAACTCAAACAGTACTTAATGAAAAGATACTTTATTATAGTGTTTTGGAAAGCTCTCGAGATAAGCTACAAGAATATGCAATAAAAAAGGGGGGTTCCATTTAAAAAAATAAAGATGACTTGCAAATCTCCTAAGTGCCAACACCTAAAAAAAAATGTTCACTTCCACAAGATTTCCCCCTCGATACCATACAACTTTTATTTCAAACATCTTCTCCTATCTCCAAAACTGTGGGAGTTATTCGAGTGGCCTGTCTTAGATGCCTCACCCTGTATAAAGCCTGCAAAATGCGGCTAATAACATTGTAATTATTTTTATCGGTTCAATTTCTGATACGATTCCCGTAACAGGAAATTCAGATATTAAACTGATTTTTGGAAAATCAGACAAATAATATCCGATTTTAATTTATTATTCGGACAATCTCTATCCGAATAAGTGAAAATCGTTTGTTATTATCTGCTTAAAATATAAAACAGGAATTAACTTCCATATAAATAAAATCTTTAATTTTATAGATTAAATTATTTAAATTTACCTATAATATATATCACATTAATATGTGTTATATTATTACTGTAATTGGTCTTAGTTTTGCCGTCAAACAAACGTCAGAAAATGACGTCCCGTGGATGTGACATATCGACGTCATTTTCGGGTCTCATGAGACCTAACTTAGGATGTCTAATTGGTCATTTTGTGACCAAAATTTACTGTTATTGTGACGTCAGTTTGCTACTTGGATGGATTATTACATGACTATAACAATCATATAACATTTTAGTAACGTGTTATATTTATGTTATGTAACTGCAATTTTGTATGAGTGGGAAATTACAACTAACGTGAATGTTACATGTAACAAATACGTTATATTACTTGTTATATTCCGTTTCATTATGGCAATGTTACAGTTATGTATCTGTGTTTGCTGGGTGGACGCAGTGGGTTTCGCCCCCCCCCCCCTACGCGGGGCTCCACTTCCGAAAGATATAATCTAACCCAATCCAAATTTCAGTTTTAAATCAGAAATAGGTTTGGGTTAGGTTATATCTTCCGGAAGTGGTGCCCCCCGTAAGGGGGGCGGAATCCACTGTGTCCACGCATATACTTTACAACGCGAAGCGAGGTCCACCCCACAATTGCTGTGTGAATGGGAAAGTGTATACGTGAACGCAGTGAATTCCGCCCCCCCCCCACTCCTACGGGAGGGCTCCACTTCCGGAAGATATAACCTAATCCAAACCAAATTTTTAATGTAAATAATTACCAAATTTGGCGTGAATTACGTTATATAACCCAAACCAAATTTTCGTTTCGAATCAAACTTTAACTTTAAATATCTCAGAAATTATAAGAGACCGCCGATTAAGTTATAAGAAAAAGTTACTCAAGGTCATGTCCATGACAACATATGTCAAGGTCAAGGTCATTGGCGAGGTGTCCGTTAATCTAAATAATTACCGAATTATTTATAAAATTCATATATTTAAAAAATAAAATGATATAATCGTGTAATATGATATTAATAAATAAGTATACAGGGTGTATCCTAAAAAGTGGGAAGTATTGCAATGGGGGATTCAAGACACAAAAATAAGAGAAAAAATTCATATAAACATATGTCCGATATGACCTTGTTTTCAAATTATAGCTTGTTTTATTTTCCAATAGAGTTAAAATAGCATACTTGGATATCGGTTTGCTGTTTATGTACAAGATTTAAAGGACTTAAGGTCTTGTTAATTTGTAAACATAAACGCGTATTACTTGTGGGGGCATCTAAAATCCATTGTTTACAAAACACCCATTGACAACGTCGAGATACTTCGTCAACGTATTGAAGATAGTTGCCGGGAAATTCAAGCAATATCCGGAATTTTTGAAAAAGTCAGACAATCTATGATGAGACGTGTTGAAGCCTGTATTCAAGTTAGAGGTAGTCATTTTGAGCACTTCCTGCAACCGTAATTATCTTAATTCTGTTGAAAAATAAAACAAGCTATAACTTGAAAACACGGTCATATCGGACATATATTTATATGAATTTTTTCTCTTATTTTTGTGTCCTGAATCTCTCATTGCAATACTTTCCACTTCTTAGGATACACCCTGTATATACAGGGTGGTCCATTTTAAAAGAGCCAGTCAAATATCTCGAAAAATATGGAAGATACGGAAAAACGTTTCAGACAAAAGTTGTTTGGTTCGAAGGGAGACATAAGATGGTGCCATTGATGTGACCTTGGATAGTCATTTGAAGGTCACATGAAGGTCACTTTCAATTTCTTAAATGGAAACCCCCATTTTTTATTGCATATTCTTATAACTTATGTCGACAGCTTTCCAAAACACTATAATAAAGTATTTTTTCATTAACTACTTTTTGAGTTATTTTATATTTTAATCTGACATATTTTGATATAAAAAATAAAATATCTCGTAAAATATTTAGTTTTCGATAATCTTACCGAAATACTTTTATGTACAGGATAATGAGACAAATCAATTAGTATAAAAAAAATAATTATTTTTAAGAAAAAGTATGTAATTATTTACAATGTATTTTTTTAAACAATTATTTGTTTTTTTCTTTACACTAATTGATTTGTCTCATTAATCTGTACATAAAAGTATTACGGTAAGATTATCGAAAACTAAATATTTTACGAGATATTTTATTTTTTATATCAAAATATGTCAGATTAAAATATAAAATAACTCAAAAAGTAGTTAATAAAAAAATACTTTATTATAGTGTTTTGGAAAGCTCTCGACATAAGCTACAAGAATATGCAATGAAAAATGAGGGTTTCCATTTAAGAAATTGAAAGTGACCTTCATGTGACCTTCAAATGACTATTCAAGATCACATCAATGACACCATCTTATGTCCCCCTTCGAACCAAACAACTTTTGTCTGAAACGTTTTTCCTTATCTTCCATATTTTTCGAGATATTTGACTGGCTCTTTTAAAATGGACCACTCTGTATATATATATATATATATATATATATATATATATATATATATTATTTTGCATATGCGCACTCCGTTTTGGTCAACACAAAATCGGAAGAGTTGTGCTACTGTATATACTGTGATACTACCGTGTCTCTTGATTTATTTCACATGCTTTAATGATTTTGTTTGTAAAATTAAACAAAAGAGCAGCATTAGTATCCTCATTATAAAAACTGGACACGAACACCATATTTACTATTACAATAAATGCGAGATAATTATGTTTAGTTTACAAAAACAATGAATAAATAAAAATATTTTTTAATGATATATTGAAATATGGTGTTTGGGTACGATTATTGTAATATTGATATTTACAGTTAAAGAGACAATTAAAAGCTGTACAATATATATAATTTTATTTAGCATTCTTATTGTGTTATCCATATTTTTAGATATAATATCTCTTAGAAAAGGCACATTTTTATATTTATCTAGACTCTAAAGAAACTTTCTTACTTACTTTAAGATTTTAAATTTATATTTTAAATTAGAACGTTTAAACCTCTAGAACATTCATATACAAAGTAACCATTAGAATTGTATTGAAAGTAAATGTTTATTACTGCGCAACAAGTAAGCCAAACAAAATGAATGAAACGCCATTTTGTAGAGAAGATTTGTCAAATTTTATTACCATAAGTATAAAACAAATATATAATATTTTAATAATTTAAATACAAATTATTAATAAAGCGGCAAAAATTTGCTTGTGTTACGTCCTGGCGACGCCACGATTTCTTCCTTCCGCAAGGTTGTCGCAACGACCGTCGATTGGTGATAAAAATGAATCGTTCAGTAAACAGAGCATCTTGCGCCATACATTTCTTTAAACATTTAGTTACTTGTCAATAACTGTATCTACGAATAATCGTAAGAAAGACGCAAGAAGACCGGTGCGGTACCGCGCCGGTCACCTCGAAATAAATAAAAATCAGTAGATATCCTTTGCAGAATTTTCCGGCGGAAGAATAAAATGATACCGAAAAGATAATTCCTTAAAATTCCTTCTAACGAAATATCTGACAAGTACAACCGAATCAATAATGATAAAATTTCCGTAACAATTCAGCAAATACAGCTGCACCGATAAAATAAATATCGATAAAAATAATCATAAGGAAGTAAGACTTTTTCTAATCAGATCACGTGCGCGAGGGTCCGCCGGGAAAGCTAATGTTCAAGGGACTTTGAACTGATATCAAGATCACCAATCGACGATCACCACGGGTAAAAACTCGAAAAGTAGGAGAAACACTCCTCTAATGAGGACATTAACATAAATTTTCAATTTGTTAAAGTTGAAGGATCCCCACTTCTGCGCTTCAATTCGTTGAAGTTTTGGAAGATTCCCACTCTTAGAATTAGAATACACCCCTGAAAAGAGAATTATAAAAAGAGGACTCGAAGAGACATACATACACTTATTCTCCAGTCTTCAGCTTCAGGCAGTCTTACTCTGTGCTTTTGCACTGTAATTCGTGAGTAAATTACTTGTGCAACCAGCGTCCTCACTTGGCATCATCTCCAGAGCAACCTATCCACAAACACGAGTCAAACATCGGGCTACTGACATGTGACACAGCGAAAGACCGCACAAATTTGCCACCCCTCCGAATTATTATTTAAAAAAGTAAGTTTAATTGAATAATTTTTCCTTTCCTCCTTTTTGTCTTGTTTCTTATTTAAATCCAAACTTTCCGAAGAATGTTTCATTTTTCTAAATCATCAAACCGTTCCGGCAATAAGTCTTAGAAAATTTTAAATCCTGATCTAACACATATGCGAGTGACCAATTTTATACTTCTGACCGTTCTTAACATGTACATTTATTGACTTATACATGTTGATTTTGATTTTATTTTTTTTATCTTATAATTAAATATATTTTTATATTGTATTAACTTGTCAGAGATTTAATGTTAACGATAGAATCTTTCCGTCATCACCATGACTGATGTCCGTACTAATGTAACACCCGCGAAGAAATAAACACACACATACACACACACATACTCATACATCCAAGAAATTACCATCAATATTATTTTTTTATTTTTATATATACATGTATACTAACCATTATTTATTTAAATATGAATAAACTCGTACTTTATTAATCAAAATCAAAATAATTCTTTATTAATTCCCACTCATTCCTAGTCGAAAGGTCGCACTTGGTCCCATCCCGGCATGTAAAAGAGATTCAATTCTCTTACCGAAAAAGGATCACCGAACGAACGTCTAAATGACCAGCGTAATAGCGGCTCGGTCGTTTACCTGCTTTTCAGACCTGCTATTTCGTTCGACCCGATTCCAAACGCCACGAGACGTTTAACTTCGAGGTAATAAAAGATAGTTGTTGCGCCCTTCCATTGATTCATCCTTCCTAGAGTCTTGGACGTAACACTTGCGCGCATAAAATAATGGTATATGTTTTCAAAATGTTTTCCATCGGAATCGGCACAGAATTGTAATTGTTTTCGAAAACTTTCAAATACGTTGTCCAACATGGCTGTAGGAATCAATTCATCAATTGTTTCATCCGTTGCAACAGTACGAGATGGGACGGGTAAATCATGTCTACGATCATTCAAAGTGCCATATACATTCTGTAAATAAAGTACCCGGAATTTTTAAATAAAATACAATCTACTTATTCAATCATCAAAATTTATTTTGTCGCCTTCAAAATAGGCCCCATCCGAGGCAATACACATATGCCAACGCTTAACCCAATCTTCAAAACACTTTTCAAACGCTGAAGAAGATATTGCCTTCAGTTCCTTCTGCGAATTCTTTTTTATGGCTTCTATCGACTCAAAACGACTTCCCCGAAATGGTAATTTCAATTTAGGAAATAAGAAAAAGTCGCACGGGGCCATATCTGGTGAATACGGTGCTTGATCGATGACATTCGTTGAGTTTTTGGTCAAAAATTCGCGTACCAAGATCGATGTGTGCGACGGTGCATTATCGTGGTGCAAAATCCAAGAATTGTCTTTCCACAAATCTGGCCGTTTACGACGAATATTTTCACGCAAGCGCTTCATGACACTCAAATAATATTCTTTATTGACCGTTTGTCCATCCGGAAGGAATTCCGAATGAACAACACCACGATTATCAAAGAAAACAGTGAGCATGACTTTGATTTTTGAGCGACTTTGACGTGGTTTTTTGGGTTTTGGCTCGTTTTCGAAGCGCCATTCCGATGATTGTTGACTTGTTTGCATGTACTCATAAACCCATGTCTCATCACCAGTTATAATGCGTTTCATAAAAGTAGAGTCACTAGAAGCTCGCGAAACCATGTCTTCAGCAACCATTTTTCGATGGGCTTTTTGCAAAAAATTCAGCTCTTTCGGAACAAGTCGTGCAGCGACGCGTCTCATGCCCAAAACTTCAGTCAAAATGTTATGCGGATATGTGAGACATTTCCAGCTCATGAGCCATCTCTCTAACACTCAGACGACGATTTTCGATGACCATTTTCTTGATTTTTTCGATGTTTTCATCGGTCGAAGCCTTTGAAGGTCGGCCGGAACGAGGCAAATCATGAACAACTTCTCTGCCTACTTTGAATGCCTTATACTAATTGTACGCTTGCGTTTTCGAAATGCACGACTCACCATAGGCTTTTCCTAACATTTTCAACGCTTCGGTACAAGAAATTTCATTAGCAACACAAAATTTAAGACAAATTCTTTGCTCGACAGTTTTTTCTATTGTAAAAATCGCAGAACACACGTGAGGTCGACTGACATAAACAGTTGCTGTAAACAAACTGGATGACAGATGGCGCTCAAACTCAGTATGACAATTGGGTGCAGTGGTGCTAACTTCACCAACAAAATTTTTTTTCAATACATGTACCGCGGGACTTTTAAATGAGAAATTCCGGGTACTTTTTTTACTGAATGTATACTGAAATTATCAATAATCCTGCGAGAAAATATCCCAAAATGAATAAAATCTCAGATCACCAACATAATTGTATAGGTTAGATTAGGTTATGGCGGAAGCCATAATTCCAGGGAGGAAGCATATCTTCTGAGTATAGTTTCGCTTAAAACTTTTTTAGATCCATATTTACTACGGAATCCACGATACGGAATCCGCCTTAGTATAGTTTTTGTCTCTACTGTAGAAGCACTCGATAAGAAACACTTTTTCTTCGATGCTTAGCGCGTTCATTCTGACACTTGTAAATCGGCTTGTACAACGGCTCAGATAAAATTGACAGATCTCATATACCGGAACCTAATCAGTTAAATGACCGCCGAAATCGAGGAGGGGAAATATAACCGGTTACTTTCAACACAAACTTAATAGTTACCCTGTATATAAAATTTCTTTCTGCTAAAAATATATTAAAATTTTTAATAATTTTTTTTTCTTCAAATTGCTGTTACCCCTCCCCCTCCCTTCAGTATTTGCATGCTAAATCAAATATAACAATTATGGCTAATAAAAGTCGGTAATTATGCATAAAGTGGACAACCTCACGGATGACTTTGATCTTGATATAGTATGTTGTCAAGATCATCGTCTTGAGTGACCTTGACCTTGAAAAAAGTGGCGGTCACGATCCGTTCAAAAGTTATGAAGCATTAATATAAGCATAAGCAGAAGCATAAATTTTAGTTTAAAATAAAAAAAAAGGTTTTTTTTTAGATCAGAAATAGGTTTGGATTAGATTATATCTTTCGGAAGTGGAGCTATCCCGTAGGGGAGGAGGGTGCGGAACCCATTGTGTCCATGCATATACTTTACAACGCGAAGCGAGATCCATCCCACAATTATTGTGTGGATGGAAAAGTGTATGCGTGGACACAGTGGGTTACGCTCCCCTCCCACGGATTTCTGATTTAAAAAAAAAAACAAAGCACTGATCGAATGATATTGGCATTGTATCGTGCTTTCGTATTATATAAAACGGAAACTTTAATGCTTCATAACTTTTGAACGGATCGTGACTCGTGACCGCTACTTTTTCAAGATCGAGGTCATTCAGGACGATGACCTTGACAACATATATCAAGGCGGTCAAGGTCATCCGTTACCTAAAAGTCTAATCGCAGTTGACGATGCAAAATAACTAAAATATACTTTTAAAAAACCACAAAGGTAAAAAAAATACACCAAATACATAAAAAAATATTTCAACTGTTATATAACAAAAAGTTTAACAAATTAAAACAGATATGAGATCAATACAATTATCGCCAAGTATAGTAAATTATGTTATCAATTCATAATAGACAATAAATGAATTAAGTTCCCTTTAATTCCTAAAGAATGATATATAATTAAAAAGAAAATTTTACGCAGATTCTAAGTCGGAGAAACGATCTTCAGACCGAAATAAGATATGAAAACTTGACGTGCCCGGATCGCATTCAAATATATTTCACAAACAAATATATATCTTTAATATAATATAAAATCAAGAATGTCAAAATAATGGCAAAAAGAGCCAAGCGCGGTATTAAGGGCGTATAAATTTATTATAAAAGGATTACATTAAAATATCTAACTCGCGAACGTTTCGGCCCTTTTTTGGCCATTATCAGCGCATCGAATAACAAAACTCACCGTTTTTATTTTCTCACCGTTTTCGTTTAATGATGACACTGGTCGACAAAATAAGAACTTTTTTTTTGCCTTAAGTTCTACCAAGTCATTTCTGGTAGATTTTTTAGCGCTGATTACGAATCTGGCTGTAAAAATGGCGTATCACGCCAAGTTTTTGAAAAAAATCTCAGTCAAAGTTGCTAAAATAGGCGTTTTTGATACTTTGGCGTGAGTTATATCTTCCAATGGAGACGTGCTATAGACGGCAGCGACAGCTAAAATAAAGCTCAAGACTTATACTTTATGATAAAAATGTCAGAAGTCTCAGGCAGGAAAGGTTTTCCTGAAAAAAGTAGTCGAAACATAAGAAACATCTATGCAGTGTCCCCCAGTCATACGTCTCCAATTGTCCGTTACCAAAATATTTTAAAATCATTCTAATTATGAAAGTCGGTATGTATACATTTGTCTGATCACTCATCATGAATTACGTGTTAAAATTTTAAAATTAGAAATGGAAGATCCAAAATGGCGGATCAAATTTTTGAAAAATTATTCAAATCATGAGTATGTGTAGATTTTTATGGTCGCTATCAGTTAAGAACAATTAGAGTAGTTTTTTGTTACTTTTGTTATTAAAAAAAAATTTAGTAACGGACAATTGAAGACGTATGACTGGAAAACGTTGCAATAGATATTTCTTATGTTTCGACCACTTTTTTTCAGGAAAATCTTTCCTGCCTGGGACTTCTGGCATTTTTATCATAAAGTATGAGTCTTGAGCTTTATTTTGAGCTGTCGCTGTCGTCTGTAGCACATCCCCATCGGAAGATACAATCCACGCAAAAGTATAAAAAATGCCTATTTTAGCAACTTTGACTGAAGTTTTCTCAAAAATTTGACGTAATACGCCATTTTTACAGCCAGATTCGTAATCAGCGCTAAAAAATCAGAAATGACTTGATAGAACTTAAGGCAAATTTGGTATTGAACAGTGTAATTTTCTCATTGCTCCGCCATTAGTCAGTGAATCCAGTTCGCTAAGATCTTATAACGTGAATTTACTGTCGACTCGTGCGTTACCTTGTAAGTCTTACAACTGTTATTTGCAACATAGATCTTCTCTCTAGTTCTTTTCCGATATAAGCCGCTCCTCTTTTTACAGACACAATTAATATTCAACGTATCGCCATGTGTTCAATTTACGGCTTCAGAATCGAGGATTTCTCTTTGACATGGATACTTGGAAGAATGGTTTTGTCGTTTGCTGATGACCTGAGAGAATTACACTATCTACTACTATCATCTTTGTAGATATGCGCTTTTAATCGCTTAAAATCCTTTTATATTTATTTCGTAGTTATAATTTTATTATTCGATGGCTGAAAAAAGGGCCGAAACGTTCGCGAGTTAGATATTTTAATGTAATCTTTTTATAATAAATTTATGCGCCCTTAATACCGCGCTTGGCTCTTTTTGCCATTATTTTGACATTCTTGATTTTATTCGTTAAGAGCCTTATTTTTATATTTTGTTTTTATAATATAAAATCTTAAACAATATATAAAAATGAATGTTTAGTCTATGAGTCGCAATTTTATTAGACTGACCATCATAAATGGCTTTTTTGTTACTTACGTTTTTTCTAAAACTTTGTAAAATATTTTACATTTAAACGTAATAATTAAACGTAAATATTTAATTTTTGTATGTATTAATCTTTTCATTATTTAGCAAACATACATTTATATATTATAAAGTATATATAAAGTATATATTATAAGTTTCAGTCTATGGGTTTAAATACGACCCGAGAACGGGTCATATTTAAGTTATATCTCCTAAACCGATGCCGTCCCCGACTTCTTTCTTGTGGAGATTTACTCATTGTCAGAAGAACATTCCTTACAACATATTTAAGTGGCGATAAAACCGGTGAAATGTAATCTTTTATGCAGTTTTACCCTCAAATATAGTTATAAATAACTCTCTAATATAAGCAACAATTATTTATAATTATATTATATAATTATATTTAATATAATTATATTTATAATTATATTATAATTATATTTAATATAATTATATTTATAATTATATTATAATTATATTTAATATAATTATATTTATAATTATATTATAATTATATTTAATATAATTATATTTATAATTATATTATAACTATATTAAAATTGTAAATAACTATAATTATAATGTAGTTATAAATAATTATTGTTCTATAGTTTTCTTACTTTTGTCCTTTCTTATGTATCTTTACAAATAATGTAAAAAAATTAAAGTTACAAAAATATTTCATATTGTGAGATTGCACGAGATTTGACATAAAATTCCGGATAATCTATTTAGTAATACCTCGACGTTTATGCAGTGACTCTCATCAGTCGGATCTTTGATTTTTATGTACTTGGCGTCGCGATGCTACCGCATCGCTTGACTTTACTCCGCAATTTTGACTTACTTTTTTATACAGGAGAGATTTATTGTCTTCCAAATACTAACAGGATCTCCGTAATGTCATATAAACGGTGTTCCATAATTCGCGGATCACTTCTCGTGTGCATATAAAGCATGTTAAACTGAGTAGGAAAGTTCTCTACCGTTTTGATCTTCGCGACAATTAATAAGAAATTTATTTTAAAAAATCGGCCAATCCGCGCCATGCACAAGCGCACGGCGAGAGAAGAGACTTTTTACTATTGCACGGTTGCTAGGCGCGCGGCAAAGCAATGGAAGGGGCGCTCTACAAAGGTTATGTACGAGCAAACGCTGGTTCCTCTCACCGCTTCGCAGCGCGCCTAGTAACAGTAGAAAGTTTCTTTTTGCTTGTGCAAGGCGCGAATTGGCCAATCTTTTTTAATGAATTTCTTATTAATTGTCGCGAAGATCGCAAAATGGTAGAGGACTTTTCTACTCAGTTTAACATGCTTTATATGCACACGAGAGGTGATCCGCAAATTATAATAATATATACATCCTATATAACAAGCATGCTTAGCAATTTAAATAAATATCTGGTGAAATATAATAGTCATATAATATAAGAATAATTTTATATGAAAGAGAGAAACTCTTTATATATATACTCTTTTATAAATTTATAATACAATAAAAGAGAGAGAGAGAAAGAGAGCGAAATATGTTAAGCGTTTCGCATCGCTATGTTTTCGTTTTAATCTCGTTGTGCAAACAACAAATCCATCATACGTAAACAATGTATATATACGACATTCAATGAATATTGTGAACTTATGCGAACATTGTAAATGTACCTTGAGGAATAAACTCGTTATGTATGTGTATATGTGAGACTGAAAGGTGAAGACTGAACGAGAAAAATTGTCACAATTTTCGAATACGATTATCATATCTCAAGATTGACTACACCAATCTTATTCGGACTGGTAGCAATCGAAAGTTTGCATTCACATTATATCAGAAAAGTGCCGTTAGATTTTTGATTACGGCTTTAATTCCTGAGATATCTTAGACGAAAATTGATTTGACATAAAATTCCGGATAAGCTATTTGGTAGCGCTTCGATATCTATGCAATGATTCTCATTGGTCGGATCCTTGATTTCTATGTACTTTGCGTCGCGACGCTACCGTGTCGCTTGATACGGGAGCGTCCCGTTTGACCACGTTGATATTGACCACGGTCCCAATTGACCACGTTGATATTGACCACGTTAATATTGACCACGTTAATACTGACCACGGTTCCGATCATAGACATAGTATATCTAGACCGAGTGTTGAGGAGTGGGGGCCAAGGTGCACGTAGAAAAGGACATAACTCTGTTCCGTGCCCCTTGCGTTCTCTCTCACTCGCATGTAGCATAGCGAAAGAGTACGCTATGCTACGTGCGAGCGAGAGAGAACGCAAGGGGCACGAAACAGAGTATGTCCTTTTCTACGTGCATCTTTACCCCCACTCCTTAAATTAAGGCAAACGCTCGGTCTAAATATACTATGTCTATGGTCCCGATTGACCACATTGATATTGACCACGGTCCCGATTGACCACGTTGAGATTGACCACATTGATATTGACCACGGTCCCGATTGACCACGTTGATATTGACCACGTTAATATTGACCGCATTAATATTGACAATATACAGGGTGTGCTGAGTCAATCGCATCACCCGTCGTGTGCAGGTAGAGCAAGTAAAATTGAGGAGTAAAGTCATTTACCATTTTGTGATTTTCGCAATAATTATTGAGAAATTAAAAAAGACGAGAAAGGACGACCCATTTGATATGTGTTTGCTAGGACACGAGAATTCAGCGTTATGTACCGTTCGTACGTAACTGTTGTCATTTATAGAGCGCTTCTCCCTCCCGACTGAAGAGAGGGGAGATTTTAAGGCGGCAGAAGGCGCGAACCAAGCAACCATCCCTTCCGTGGCAGCAGCACTGTCGCAACTATGTAGGGCATCTACATACTCTCTCAGCCCGACAAATAATTGTTAGGAAACAATATTTGCGGACTTGAAAAAATATGCGAGTTACGAGTGGCTGAATCGGGAACTCGAGTCTTTCGCTTTCCGGGCAACTGCTCTTACCGCTGAGCTATTCAGACCTCACACCTTATGTCACTTTAACACAGCTTATACGACTCCAGAGCGATGTTGGAATCTCGCTCAATGGAGTGCCGACCGCCACGGAGAGACGACATATCCAGCACGTCTCCAGAGCGAAAGTCATATGGTCCAGCTGCCAGGGCTGGTTGATCGCTCACGATGAAATGCGAAGCCTCTATGGACGATTTTCCTTGAATAGCCTATCCTAAACTACTACGCCTAAGCAGCCCCCTCTTCTGCTCCCAATTAATAATACGATCTTCCATCGTCGCCATGTGGTGGCCTCTAGTGGACAGATCACCAGCATTTACGCTGGCGCAGATGTACACCGCAGACTGAAGTGTGGGAGTAGGGAGGAGGGGGGGGGGGGAGGTTAAGCTCCCGAAAACTTCATCGCGCGCCTAGCGACCGCAAATTTTTGAGTTGTCTCTTCTCGTTGCGCGCTTATACTTACGCGAATTGGTCAATCGTTTTTAATTAATTTCTCAATAATTATTACAAAAATAATAAAGAAATTTTTTTCCTCAGTTTCACCTCTACCTGCACACAACTGGTAATGCGGTTGATTCCGGACACCTTGTGTTTTTCTTAATAATTAGAACATAGCACATATGCATTTACATACACATACACACACGCACGCATGCACACACGCGCGTGCGCGCACACATACACTTACGTGCATGGCGCGATTCAGCAATATCGACTTCTATGAAACACACCAAGAATCGAGTGGGCGTCAGGCACGGAAATCCGCGTCGCACAAACCGCGAGAATCGCCAAAAAGTCGGTACGCTAATCACGACGGCAGGAGCCTCGGCTATTCAGTCCTACACGAATTGGTAGAGGGGATGATACGTACGGACAGGATTGGAATCGAGAATTGGTAACGGTAGGTATATCTCGAAGAGTAAAGACGACAGTTAAATGTTAAAGAATACATATTACAAGAAAATGAAAATGAAAAGAATATACAGGGAAAAAAGTATGACAACATGAAATACATTATAATAACAGCTGGTCGGTTTTGTATGTAATAGATACGAAAGCGCGCGGCGCCGCGACCGAGTGCAAGGGTGTCGGATTACGCGTGTTCGATTAAAAGATAAATTTTTGCTTAGCGAATCCGCTCGGCACGTGGCTTCACAGGGCCAGTGCAACTATTTCGAGGATCACACGGCCGAAGATTTGCACTCATTCGTGAAATATAAAGCGTTGAAAATTCCAAAGATTTCGTAATAGACAGTATAATAAAGTTCACTAATCCGATGTAGGTGCGCGTAAATAAGCCGGCGATAAGGCCGATCACCTTCCGCAAGGCTCGTCTCGTTCGCGCTTGCAAAACTCGATAAACTCCAGATGCAATTCATGCCGAGGCTCAAATTCCGAATAGCACACTCGCAACAATTGTAGGTCGTTAGGGGACATAAAGGATTTTTTGCGAAAACGAATAGGAAATCTGAGTCTATATCTGAGGTTAGAACATCCCGGAGGTGGTTTTAGGAGTAGTCTAGTTCAGGAGTTCCACACTCCTCTCTGTCGGTGAGAACAGAGGGGGTGTGGAAATGCATTTCAATCTGCTTTAAAAAAAAGTTTAGATTCTGGTTAAGTTAAAGTTGGGTTAGATTCGTTTTATAACTATTTTTTGTACGATTTCACACAGGTTTGCAACTTTCCACGCAAAGCGAGATCCAGTTCACACAGCCTCGTACATTTGGCGCGAAATGAGGTCTATTATTGTACGATTCCAGATGGGTTTGCAACTTTCCACGCAAAACGAGATCTAGTCCACACCGTCCTGTGCTTTCGGCGCGAAACGAGGTCTATTATTGTACCAATCCATATGGGTTTCCACGCAGTGAGGTCCACCCCACACTGTTAGCAAAATAATAAAAATTTGAATCTCACAAACTAGTCGTTTCCGCAAGTTGGCACTAGTGTCATTGGACTCCATTTAGCACGTACTACATGCTTGTAAAAGTTTATTAAAATTGCAGAGAGATTGTGTCTAAAATTCTTACCTTTTGTTTTGTTTCTTCAATTTCTCTATTCCTATCCGTTTCCGCAAAAAATCCTTTACGGTGTGGACATGTCCTCTAATGGCCTACAATTGCTGCAAGTTTCGTCAAATTCGGAGGTAGAAGCTATTCGGAATTCTTACCCTCACCATGTATTGTATATGTATATATGTATGTGTGCATGTATCAAGGAGTGGCACCCGTTTGACCACGTTAATATCGATACTGTTGATATGAGCGAGCGAGTAGCGAGCGATGTTAATAAGGTATATTACTGAGCTAGCGTCGGTGCATCTCGCGCTCAATATATATTAATTAATTAGGTCGTTGATTAGGGAGGAATGTGGTGTCCCTGACCGGAGCATGTCTCGTGCTCCGCTCGTCAGCTGTCTCGTCAGTTGCTTACTCAGCTTTCGAGAACTTGACCGTGACTTCCTTCTCTTTAATCACGTATCTTACTTTTATTTTATTAATAATCTTTTATTCTTTTTTAATTACTTTTCCTTGGGCTCTTTCCCTGATTCTAATGCTTTGCTTTAATCAGCTCTTTCTCAATCTTTTCTGTTCTACTTTACTTGTTTTATCTTTTAATATTAAGAAATCGGTCGGGTTACGACATCCCTCCCCCTTTGGAAAAAGAAAATTAACTATACGTGAATTTTCGTCTATATATTTTTCATTATACATTATTCGCATTTTACAATTATTTCTTATGGTTACTTTATTCTAATATAGCATCGCAGTGTTGGTTATCGCGGTGTCAGTTTCTATCTCAGCTATTCTATTCGATCCGCTTGCGGTGCCGTAGATGTGCTCTTGAATTATTTTCGGTTTGCACATCGGATTTATATTGGTTTCTGGTAGTTTATTCTTTTCTGTCTTATATTTTTTCTTGGCGTATATAATTGCTATTGTTGTAATTATTATTATTATTATTATTCCTGTGCAACTTGAAGCTACGGGATATATAATGTGTTCGTTAGTAGTAAAATAATTGTTATTTAAGTCTTTGTTCGTTTCGTCAAGTCTTTCGCTTAGGTCCCTTAATTCTGTCGGGTTTCTAATGACTTTTCGTAATTTTATCGGTCTAATTTTGTCCAATATTTTTTCGTTTCGTTTGTCGTGTGTCATTGTAAGATTGTAATCTGGTAGATTTGTCTGTACGATTGTTATTATTGCGGGCTTTTTTGTCCGTATTATGACGTCTTGTGTTGTTAATTTACATTTTTCTTTTAATGTGATTTGTCCGCTTTTTTTTATTTCTAGTTTTCGCGTTGCGTCGTTTTCGCACGTTATTTCGATCGGTTGGTTTGCTCGTGTAGAGTATAACCATGAGTTCGCATTACTCAGCGCTATCCATATGGTTGTATTTGTGTGTATGTGTCGAATATTACAGTTGTTTGTGTATGTCTCTAACTGTACATATGCTTGTACTTCGCATAGCGCTCCTTCGTCTAAGTAATGTATGGGATAATTTTGTTCGCAAACATATTGATCATTATCTCGCACGCATTTATTTAGATCGTTTTCGGTAGATGTAAAATACGTTCGGCTATCTTCGTCTATCGCTATTATCGGTTGATTTACTTCTATAAATATAAATGTGTTATTTAATTTGTGCGTAGGTAATGGGATTGCCTTTATTATTTCATACTCGGGGTATGTGATTAGCGGAATTTTTATAATCGTAAATATATTTGTATTATCGTAGTATGCGCTAATTGTTAAGAACTTTTCGATTGTTCTCCAATTTTCTGCGGATATTTGAAATGGGAACTGCGTTCCCTGCGGTATTTGTGACGCTGTTTCTTTGAGATTATCTAGGATGCTTTCTATGGGTAATAATCTTATGTCGATTACCCCTCTTTTCGCGTTAGTCAGATGCGCGTTAATATCCATAAGATCGTTCGTTAGATCTTTTATTATGGCATTTAATATTATAAAGTGTTCGTCGAGATCTTCTCGTTGTCCATATCCGACTTCTGTTTGTATCCAGGCTTGTCGTATCTTCTCTGTTATATTTAAGAATTGTTCTTCATTTTCTTGCAGAACTTTTTCAACATTATCCACATGCGCAATTGTTGCGTTTAATATTTTAATCTGGTTTTTCATCGCGTGCTGCAGCGTTTGCTGATTTCTTTGCATGAGATTTAATTGCTCCTTTATAATTTTTTCGTCGTCTGCGTCCATTGTGTCGAAGAGTGTTTTGGCTATCGTTCCTAGACCATCGATTAGCCCTCGTCTTGTCTTCTTGGGTGCTTGGTACGCAATTTTTAGACATTTTAGCAATTTTTTGCTTGTTCTCTGTCCTTTTCTACTATTTGTAGCAGGTTGTGGCAGGTTTCTTTCATTTTTATTTGCAATGGTTTATCGTAGCATAGAGCTCTCGTCTGTGCCATATAGTTTCTCAATTGTTCATGTCGATGGTCCATTGTTGATGTCTAGTTTTATCACCATTTTCCATGTGGATTCGATTTGGTTTATCTTGCCCATTTTTTCGAAGTAGATACCCGGTTCATATTTAAATTCTTTTATTTCGACTTGGGTATCAGGTTCGGTTTCCTTACAGGTGCTCCGTGCAATAAGACTCCTATAATAGAAAGCTTTGTATTATATTATAATATTTTCTTAGAATCATTTGCGGTGCGTTCTCTTTTTCTCTGGATGCATATGCGGCTATTTGCTTTTATCTAGCCCTTTCCAGGCTGTTTATTCGCTCTTCCATTCAGTCTGTCTTCTGACGTCGTCTCGTACTTTTAATCCTGTACGGAAATTTTTCTTGCGTGTTGTCTCGTCGCGTTGTGCGAACGGTTCTTTGAGTTTTTTCGGGTGTTATGGCTTCCAACTGTCACGAGCTATTTTTCAGTGTTGCTCTAAACTCTGTTAGAGGTCAGTATCCCTTAGTGAAGGTGTCAGACGTGTCGGATCATTTTGCTTGTTCCTTTCGGGACCAAATCTCAGCGCCCGCTCTTGTTCGCGAGGTCGAGTTGCTGGGTCTTCCGGATTTAGCGATCGATCGTGACGTTGATTTTGTGCCGGAAGTGCCTGTGGACGCGCCGCCGCCCCATATCAATCGGGGTCGCGGACTTGAATTTCGGTGGGATTCGGCGCCTCGTTTTGTGGGTCGTGGTCGCTTTTTCAACCCTGAGCCTCGTCCTGTGGGTCGTGGTCGTGCTCTTCTTCAGGCTATGCGGGAATGGAACCTGGGTCGCGGTGCTGGATGTGGACGTTAAGGTAGGAATTTTTTTATTTCCGTTTCTCTTATTATTTATTCTATTTTTTATTTTGTTCGTGCATTTTTCTTTCTCTTTCTTCTTTTTCTTACTCTTTAATTTTCGATAAATGGTTTCAATCGATTTATGTGGACGCGTATGGTTTTCCTTCCCCTTTTTATTGTATAGTTCACTTCCGAATTCTTTTCGATTATCGTGTAGGGTCCGGTCCATAGGGAGTCCAATTTCTTTGATCGTCCTCGGCGAACTGTTTCGTCGTACAAGAGGACTTTTTCTCCTACCTTGAGTTTAATTTCTTTCGTCTTTTTATCGTAATTTTCTTTAGTTTTTATTTTTTCATTCTTTATGTGCTCCTTTGCAACTTGCTGTGAGGCGCGTAATTTTTCTTTTAACTCTTGAGCGTAATCATCGTATGTATACGTGGGCTTAGGCGGTTGCGACAATGTCGTCGGTAATGTTGCTCGGTGCCCGTAAATTAATTCGAAGGGTGTGAACCCTGTCGCCGTGTGCGGTGTCGTATTATACGTAAACATCGCGTAGGGAATCCATTCGTCCCAATCCGTTTGATCGGCGTTTATATAATGTCGGAGATATTCGGCTAGGGTCCGGTGAGATCCTTCTAGCGCTCCGTTGCTTTCCGGATGATACGCGGTTGTTTGGATCTTTTCGATTTTTAATAGTTTGCAAGTGCTTTTAAATATTTCACTTAAAAAATTTGTTCCTTGATCCGTTAATATTTTTTCTGGGATACCGTGTTCGAAAATTATTTTCGTCGCGAATTCTTTTGCAATTGTCGCGGCTTCTTGATTCGGTATCGGAATTGCTTTACTAAATTTTGTTAGATTATCTTGGAACGTTAAAATATATTTATTTCCATTATTAGTAATCGTTAGTGGACCTACGATGTCCAAAGCACATTTTTCAAAAGGTTTATCGGCAGTATCCGTTATTATTAGAGGTGCCTTATTTTTTCGCGATAATTTGTTTTTTTGACAAAATTCGCATTTTGTTATATAGTCTTCAACATCTTTTGTCAATCCTTGCCAATTGTGCATTAGGCGAATTCGATTAATCGTGCGCTCCTTTCCTTGATGCCCTCCCACAGGTGCATCGTGATATTCGTATAGAATACGTCGCTTCTCGTCTTCCGTGCATTCTCGCGTTATCTTCGTGTCGGTGCTCTCATCCTCCTCGACGCTGTTGATATCCGCCACGTGTCGACTTAGCCCGTCAGCGTTTCTGTTCGCTGTCCCGGCCTTGTGTATGATCTCATAATCGTATTCTTCTAATTTTAATCTCCATCTAATTAATCGAGATCCAGGGTCGGTTACATTAAATAACCATACGAGCGATTTATGGTCTGTGACTATCGTAAATTTTGTCCCGTATAAGTACGGTCGAAAATGTTTAACGGCCCATACTATTGCTAATAGTTCCTTTTCGGTCGTATTATAATTTTGTTCGGCTTTCGATAGTATTCGACTGGCATATGCTATTGGTTGATCTTGGCCTATTTCTCCTTGTGATAATATCGCTCCGATTGCATAATCTGACGCATCGGTTGTTACGATAAATTCTTTTTCGAAATCTGGATATTTTAGTAAAGGTGCCGTCGTTAATTTTTCTTTAAGCATTTCAAATGCTTGTTATTGTTCTTGCGTCCACTCAAATTTATTTTCCTTTTTGGTTAACTTCGTTAGTGGTTTCGCGATTTTAGAAAAATTTTCAATACATTTTCTATAATATCCGGCTAATCCTATAAAAGCTTGAATATCTTTTACTTTCCTAGGCGTCGGAAAATTTCTTACGGCTTCCAATTTGGTTGGATCCGGCGATATTCCGTTTTCTGTAATTATATGACCTAAGTATGTCACTTCTTTTAGTAGGAATTCGCATTTGTCCGGCTGTAATTTCAGATTGTTTTCTCGCAATCTTCGTAGGACTTCGATGAGTCTCTTGTTATGATCTTGTAAGCTGGCTCCGTACATTACGATGTCATCTAAATATACTAAGCATTTTATTCCTTGTATGCCTATCAGTATTGAATTCATTAGCCTTTGAAATGTGGCTGGCGCATTTTTTAATCCGAAGGGCATTCTATTGTATTCGTAATGCCCGTGAGGTGTGGAAAAAGCAGTTTTGCATTTGTCGCCTTCTTCCATCGGAATTTGGTGGTATCCGGATGCTAAATCCAGTGTTGTAAAGTACTTGGCGTTTCCAAGCTGATCTAATATATCTGTTATATTCGGTAAGGGAAATGAATCTCCTATAGTTAGATCATTTAATTGTCTGAAATCTACGACTACTCGTAATTTCGTTTTTCCTGACGCATCGGCTTTTTTAGGGACTACCAATAACGGTGCGTTCCATTGGCTCGTGCTTGGTCGGATTATTTTATTTTTTAACATTTTTCGGACTTGCCGATTTACTTCCTCTTTATGCTTCTCCGGCAGGCGGTAAGGCCGTACGTTGACCGGTGAGCTATCTGCTTGCGTTGCAATCTTATGCGCGACGGTATCTGTGCACGTCAGTGGTTCTCCTTCGATATGCATCACGTCGCTAAAATTCTTGCAGATTTCCATTATCATTTTCTTTTCTTCTTTATTTAAATGTTGTGTACGTAATAATCGTAATACTTTTTCACTACGCGGGATTACTTCCTCTTTATTTGGCGTTCGTATTACGTTAATTTCTTCTGTTTCACTTCGTTCGATTTCCTCTATACTTACTTGCGGCATTAACATTTCGATTATGTTATCCGTTGTATTTAGAATGCTTGCTGCACATATGTAATTCGTAGGTTCTACTAGGCAATTACCTATAAATATTCCTAGTATTGTTTCTTCTGCCTTTATCACGCCTATCGTGTTCTTATCAGTAGCGACCTGTATTATAGTTTCGCTACGTGGTTTCAACGTCATTTTTAGATAGGGGTAAAGCTTTAAGATATGCTGTCCTACATTTAATTGTTTTGTTTTATAATTGCAAGTGGCTTGATGTTTTCGTAGGAAATCAACTCCTAGTATTCCATCATATTCTATCGGAAAGTCATCCTTAACAACGTGCATAGTGTGCTTGATTCGGCGCTCTTCCAGAGTTATTGTCGCCTTAAATTTTCAAATTGTACATATCTTATGTCCCGTTACGCCGGTGAGCGTTATCTTTGCTTCTTTTATTAACGTTTCGCCTTTTAAATGTTTCACTTTGATTAGTGATATTGCGGCTCCTGTATCGAATAGCAAATTTATTTTTTCGCGTTTCGCTTCTCGCATTGGTAATGTGACAAGGTCCAATCCTGTCTGTATATGCGGCGTATTTTTAAAGTGTGATACTTGATATTCAATTGCCGGTCGGTGCGACTTTCTTTCGTTCCTTTCCTCCTCATCGCTACTTTGCGCGGAGTTAAATTTCTTTTTTCTTTGCTCGCTATTCTTGCGGTTTTTATTTTCCGGTCGCGAATTATATTGTTTGGTTCGGCTCGATTGATCTCTATTGGGTCGTTCGTGTAATAACCAACATTCTTCGCGATCCTGTCCGGATTTTTTGCAATAATTGCAACATTTATTTACCGCATTTACGCGGGGTTGTCTATCGGGTTTCGGCAATGAAAATCGGTTTGCGTATCGACTAGTTCGACAATCTCGACCGTAATGCCCGGTTTTTCCGCATTTTTGACATTTCACATTCATTTGATTTTCCTGTTTATAGGTCGGTGTAAAATTGATTTTGCTTCGCGTGCCGATCGCGGACAGTCCTTTAACCTTTTCTTCCGCGCTGGATGCTGCTATTGCTTCTTGCAACGTAGCATATCCTCGCGATCGAACAATTGTTTTAATTTTGTCTTGCAATCCCATTTGGAAATTTTTTAAGCTTTGTTGCTGTATTATTTCCATGATTGCGCGTTTATTATCTACTGTATGATGACGTCCTTCCATCATCGATTCGTATAGCTCCATGACTAGTTTGTCGGCTCTAAGTCCGTAAGTTCGCGCGCTTTCTCCGTTTTTCTGTTTTAGCGTGTTAAATTCAATTTGTAGATGTGTCGTACTCTTTTTACTCGCATAGCAAACCTCTAATCCATTTTTTAATTGCGCGAAGTCTCGAATTTTTCGCGTTTGGAAATCTAGCATTGCTCTGCCTTTTAATTTCGTGCATAATACTGCTCCTAATAGCATTACTTCGTCTAATGGGTCAATATGTTCTACTGCATACGTAATCGCACTTAGAAATTCTTGTAATTTATTTGGCGATCCGTTGAATTACGGAATCATTCCGCGAGCCTCTTTTAATGGTAAAAATCCGCATCCTCTTCGATGTCATACATTTTCGGGCGTCGATCGTCGCGTGCTGTTGAGATAAGTCGGTGCGCCTTCTCAGGTTCCGCTTATCGTTGTCGCCTCGATGTACCGGGTGACTCGAAGTTCCTGATGGACTTCCTTTTCCTCGGTTGTAGTTGTTGACCGTTTGACGGAGTTTCCTTTGCTGTCTCTCGTCGATTCCACGGAATTTTTCTTCCTCGTGGTTGTGGACCTTTGCCGGTGTCGATCTTGTTAGAGATGGCGTATCCCACCGCTGCCATCAATTAATGTTGTGTCTCTAGCCGCTAAGGAAGAGGTCTTTAGGGATTTACGCCCAAAGGATTAGGATCCACGCTCGAAATAAGACACTCCCGGACGTTAGGTATAAATTGATATATTTCACAGATTCTTGTACACTTTCACTTAGTCGCGATTATAATAGTCGGGCGCGATACGTACGGTATATCGATACTGTTGATATGAGCGAGTGAGTAGCGAGCGATGTTAATGAGCTACATTACTGAGCTAGCGTCGGTGCACCTCGCGCTCAATATATATTAATTAATTAGGTCGTTGATTAGGGAGGAGTGTGGTGTCCCTGACCGGAGCATGTCTCGTGCTCCGCTCGTCAGCTGTCTTGTCAGCTGCTTACTCAGCTTCCGAGAACTTGATCGTGACTTCCTTCTCTTTAGTCACGTATCTTACTTTTATTTTATTAATAATCTTTTATTCTTTCTTAATTCCTTTTCCTTGGGCTCTTTCCCTGATTCTAATGCTTTGCTTTAATCAGCTCTTTCTCAATCTTTTCTGTTCTACTTTACTTGTTTTATCTTTTAATTTTAAGAAATCGGTCGGGTTACGACAGTTGACTATATTTCTTTATCCTTCTAACATATTAATTTTTTTGGTAAAAATGTATACAGAGCCTCTGCTTTATTTATGCATTTACTTTACAAGTTTGAAAAATTCACAAATTTGTGTCAGTGCTAAAGAAAGTAATTTGCTGATATTTATGTGTAGATATAGTATACGTGACAAAATTTATTTTAACTGTGCCAAATTTTAATTTTAAAACAGATACAGATTTGGTTTAGTCAGATTAGGTTTTTTCGGGGTGGGTGCTCTGTCCCTCCCGCTGTCACGCATGTACTTCGCAAGGTTCACTTCACACCACTCCCTGCTAATACAAAACGAAGTCAATGCAAACGATTTTTCAAACCTTTTTTGTTAATAACTATTTAATGAAGAATGACCAATGGCTAAAACCTTTTGAATGTTGCTTAGGATCATGACTTTGACAATATATGTCAAGATCAAGGTCATCGGAGCTGCCTCTCTTCATCTTCATTTTTACCAATAATTTCCTATGTGTATGTATTAGCGCAGCTACATATTTTTTCTTAAACAATTATATGTTTTCTTTATTCTACCAATTGATTCCTCTCATTATTTTATATATAAAAGTATAGTAAAATAATAAAAAAATGAATATTTTACGAGATATTTCACATAGTTTGTGTAAAACCAGAACAACATAGGCGGCACTTTTTATTATAACAAATAATTTAATAAACAATTATAAAATCTAAATATAATTTAATATGATCATCATTATCATCATTATCATTATCCTCATCAATTATTTAATAATTATATTATAATTTTTATTAATTAGTAATTAATTAATTATAAATATTATTCATTTATTAATAAATAATTATGCAATAAATATATATTAATTAATAATATTAATATCATTAAACAATATTATTATTTCATATTATATATTTTCTTTTATAAAATAACATTAATAAAATTAAGTAACATTAAAAATATTAACAATATTTAATAATATTTATTGATAATATTAAACAACATAATTAATAATTGAACAATATTATTACTTAATATCATATTTCTAATATTATATTACAGTGCTCGGATTTAGTTGCACATTTCGGCCCGATTCCGTGGCTCACGCCTATTGCCCCCCACTCACCTCTCGTGCGTTAGCGACGAGTCGCCAGATACGCGTAACTAAGGAGCGCGACGTTTTGTCTCAGGAGCGTCCGTATATAAGAATGCACAAATATAATAATAAGACAATACTTTTCTATAAATAAAAGTTTTTCTTCAATATTTTATATCAATGAAATATAAAATATTGAAGAAAAACTTTTAATTTTGAGAATTTTCGCGGTGCATTTAGAAAAGTATTGTCTTACTATTATATTTGGACATTCTTATATACGGACGCTCCTGAGACAAAGCGTCGCGCTCCTTAGTTACGCGTATCTGGCGACTCGTCGCTAACGTATGAGCGGTGAGTGGGGGGCAATAGGCGTGAGCCACGGAATCGGGCCGAAATGTGCAACTAAATCCGAGCACTGTTATATTATATTCCTTCTTTTTTTAAACTTTTTTTTTTAAACTTCTTTTTTGAGGTGCGAGTGAAGCGAGGGGGGGATTTAAGGCGGGAGGAGGCACGAACCAAGCATCCATCTCTTCCGTGGCAGCGGCACTGTCGTGTCTGTGTAGGGCGTTTACACACTTCCTCAGCCCGACAAATAATTGTTAGAAAACAACATTTGCGGGTCTGAAAAAATATGCGAGGTACAAGTGGCTGAATCGGGAATCGAACCCGAGTCTTTCGCTTTCCGGGCAACTGCTCTTACCACTGAGCTATTCAGACCTCGCACCTCACGCCACTCTAACACAGTACATACGACTCCAGAGCGATGTTGGAATCTCGCTCCATGGATGCAGTGCCGATTGCCACGGAGAGACGAAATCCCCAGCACGTCTCCAGAGCGGTCCAAATCATAACGATTGAAAATTGGCGCCCGTAGCCGCTCAGCGATGAGTCTCGACTCGTCACCAGTATGAATGGAAGCCTCCTCGAGTAGTCCATCCTAAACCACTACGCCTAAGCAGCCCCCTCTTCTGCTCCCAATTAATAATACGATCTTCCACCGTCACCACGTGGTGGATCTAGTGGACAGATTACCAGCACTTACGCTGGCACAGATGTACACCGCAGAGTGAAGCGAGGGGGGGATTTAAGGCGGGAGGAGGCACGAACCAAGCATTCTCTCTCTCTCTCTCTCTCTCTCTCTCTCCCTTCCCCTCTCTCTCTCTCTCTCTCTCTCTCTCTCTCTCTCTCTTTCTCTGCAGTGGAGAAGTCGTGAACCATCGCTCCGCAAAAGTAATAACTTTTAAACGATTAAATAGTTAGGGGAAGTGACACGACAAATAAACATTAAAGATGGAAACAAAAGTGCTGACATGTGAAAGTGAAACAGAGGTGACTGATCGCGTACGCTGATATTAGCGGTCGATAATTATGGATGATGAATATGCCGACTATTCTACGACGCTCGGCATGTAAGAAGACAATAAAAAATCAGGTGGTGACATGCAAGTCTTGTTATCAGGAAATTCGTGCTAAGCTGTTTTACCATCCAGGATGTGTAAGCAAGCATAAGATTTACAATAAAAACCAGGAATTGGTGTCGTGTTCTGGTCCATTTGACATTTATAATTGAAAGTGAAGCAGATATGAAGAAGGCATCGGCAGTGAACGGAGGCAGCAGAGACAGACTAGGATCTACAGGATCTACAAATTCGTTTACGACGCCAAGCAGTGGAAATAAAATATCAGGAGTGAGTGGATCATCGACTATGGACGTAAAAATAGATTGACTCGTAAAAATTTTAAAAGAAATAAAAGAAGAAACAGCATGTAAGAAGGAAATTAAAATGATGGTCAAGGAAATAGTTCGAGAAGAATTGGGAAATGTTAAGCAGAAATTAGAGGAGTTGAGAACAATGATACAGAGAAGAGTATGTGGATCAACAGGAGGAATACAAAGGAGCTGTAATGAAGCGGTTAAAAAGAAAAAGAAAGAGAATGTTATAATTATCAAACCTAAGATTCAACAAGAGAGTGAAGTTACATAAAAATTGATGAAAGATAGATATCAAAAACATGGCGACGGGAATAACAAAGTTAAGAAAAGGAAGCAAGCGAACAGTGAGATTCCGCTCACAAAGCTTAAACTCCCTAAAGCAAGCGGGTTTTTTCAATTTTGGCTTCCTTATAGAGGAAGCCCGATATCTCAAAGTTTGAGGAAGTTAGAGCGTACACAGACATTTCTCAAAAAATTCAATATTTTATAAAAAATGAACCCCTTCACAGTTCCTAGCCAAATTCAGTATCAACCATCCTTTAATGATACTCTATTCATGTAAAACAATTTAGTCTAATATCTCAAAAATTTGCAGAAATTGGAGCGTGCACATTTATTAAAAAATTCAAAATTTTATAAAAAATGAACTCTTTCACCAATTCTCATCAAATTCAATATCAGCCATCCTTTAATGATACTCTAATCATGTGGAAATATTTAGCCCAATCTCAAAATTTGCGGAAGTTAGAGCAATCACAACATTTTTTGGAAAAATACGAAATTTTATAAAAAATAAACCCCTCCACTGATCCTAGCCAAATTCAATACCAATCATCCTTTAATGATACTCTAGTCATGTAAAAAAATTTAGCCCGATATCTCAAAATTTGCGAAAGTTAAAGCAACCACGCCCTTTTAGTGCACATACACACATACATACATATATATATGGACATTTTTTAAAATGTGATTTTTCGATGTTTTAGAACATTTTGAACACATCGGCATCGAGAACTTAAAAAAAAATGTTCTCGGAAACAAAGCTTCTTATATAAGGAAACAAAACGTGTAAATTATATGTTTAAAATTGGAACATACAACGTGAAGATAAGTGATGAACACGACGCCCTTAGCCCGGAATGTCCAACATTTAAAAAAGCGATACAGGAGGAAAAGAGAAGAGCCGGCTGGAAGGATGCTAAATAGCAACTACATAAGGAAGCGGAAATAATACTGTATACAAATGCGCAAAGTTTGATGGCGCATAGAGACGAGATACAGCACCAGATTATGAAGAAAATGAACCTTGCGTTCATAGCGTTATTAGAGATCAGATCGAATGCTGAATTTGAAGACAGTAAAGTGAACGCACCGGCGGGTTATAGTATGATTAGATGTGATGCTGAAAATAGAAATACAGGAGGGGTTGTTTTATATGTGAGGGATGATGTTAAATATGAAATAATATTAGCGAAAAAAATAGAATTGAATTGTTGGTGTGTTGCGACCGAGGTGAAAAAGAAATTGTATAGAGGATAAAAAATAAATAAATAAATGGTAATATATCATTCACCGAGTACATCGCTTGGTGATTTCGTGAGATTTTTGGAGGATATAGTAGAAGTAATAATACGGAGAGAATGTATGATAATAGGAGACTTTAATATAGATATTGTTACGCTCGCGCTGGACGCTCGGTGTTACGTTCATGCTGGATGCTTGGTGTTACATTAGCTGCAAGGCGTTCTCCCTAACAACGAGTGGGATTTGTTAAACGAAGTTGGGTTGTTGTTGTTTCGGGGCTTTCGGCTTAGGAAGACGTGTCACTCTCGGTTACGAATGAACGTTGTATTCCTGTTGTACATAATATTTCTGTGTATAAAGTTATTTTCATTTTTACGGAAGTGTCCTTTCATTGCGTGTGCGCGAGTGTGAGAAAGTGAGAGAGCGACGAACGCAACATTTTGGGGGTTCGTTCGGGATCTTCATATTGACATCGGAATACGAACATGAATACGATACATTCACCGAGGAGAACCCGAGCGAGGACAGAAACACCACCTACTGATGATATGAGGCCCGCGACGGAAACAGCATCTCTTGGAGCGATACTGGAAGAGATGCGAAGAATGTGCGAGGAGCAAGCTCGGTGGGAAACGGAGCTCTCAGCTCTCAGACTACAACAGTTTGAAGATGAGCTCACGCGGCTACAAAGAAATAACCAGCTAAGTCCTTCAATTTCTAGAGTCGGGAATTCGCGGGGCGAAAACGCGGCGGAAATTAACATACGCGCGGAATTAGGTTTTAAATTAAAACCGGACGTGTTTGATGGAACGGTGCCGCTGCGGGAATTTTTCTCGCAATTTAATTAAATCGCTCAAGCGAATAAATGGGACGACACGACTAAGACCGTTGCGCTTGCTGCGTGTTTGAGGGGCAAAGCGCGTTCTGTATTAGAAGCTGTACAAGATGTGTCGAGTTTAGAATTTTCAGAGTTAAAATCTAAACTCGAATTGCATTTTGAGGAGGGACGTCTGTCTCAGAATTTTTACACGCAATTTACGAACCGTAAACAGAAAGCTGGGGAAGATTTGGCTACCCTTGGCTCTGAGCTTGAAAGACTCGTGCGCCTCGCTTATCCTGAATGTCCACTTGAAGTTCGCGAAAGAATTGCCTGCGCACAATTTATTTCAGCTGTTTCTGATAACTTTATTAGAAAAACCCTTTAACCCGAAAATATTGATTCTTTGAATTCGGCGATAGAGAGGGCGAAAACTTTAAAAATTATTCAAGGGGAAGGTTTCGAAGAAAGAAGAGAAAATTTTAATAGGGAATGTTGGACATGCGGAAAAACTAAGCATTTCCGTTCTGATTGTCCTAGCAGGCAGGAAAACGCGATTAAGGGATAATTAAAAAGACTTTGAAGCTCAGAGACCCATTTAAAATTAATTTATTTGTTAAAAAAAAAAACGTTTTTCTGTTTTCTGCGATAAATATTTTGTCCGTTTCGGAAAGCATGGTCTCCTGTAGTGTTCCCTTTAAAACTTCCGTCGATCTCTTCAGGAAGAAGGAAATTTAATTTTTGAAGACTGCCTCTCCCCGGTTTTCGATTGAGGTTTTCCGTGGGACTAGGGCGAATGCCGAGGCAGGGGCAAGGTTAGTCTTACAAGACGCTTGGATCCTCAGAAAGTTTTCCCCCCCCTTGTCCGAAGACTTGCAAGATTGCGTTGAAGCAGCACTAACATTGAGGAAGTTTACGTTGAAGAAGAGCGGAAATCCTATGAGGGCGTGCGGAAGTTGAAGAAGAAGGAAGCCTGGCCAACTCTCTATCTTCAAGAAAATCCGCAATGAAGTCCCAAAATTGTAGGTGGAGATCGGGGAAAAATGGGGCCTGGTAACTCGTGGCAGCAGCTCGAGGTAGGGCAAGAGACCATTTTTGGTACCCTGAATCTTCAAGATGACGAAAAGGGACAGACAACCGCTTGAAATTTGCTCTTCCGGATTGTCGGGACGACAATCTTGAAGAAGGGGGGCAGTGTTACGTTCGCGCTGGACGCTCGGTGTTACGTTCACGCTGGATGCTTGGTGTTACATTAGCTGCAAGGCGTTCTCCCTAACAACGAATGCGATTTGTTAAACGAAGTTGGGTTGTTGTTGTTTCGGGGCTTTCGGCTTAGGAAGACGTGTCACTCTCGGTTACGAATGAACGTTGTATTCCTGTTGTACATAATATTTCTGTGTATAAAGTTATTTTCATTTTTACGGAAGTGTCCTTTCATTGTGTGTGCGCGAGTGTGAGAAAGTGAGAGAGCGACGAACGCAACAATATTATGTTAGATTCGTTTTATACAAGGAAGCTGCAAACTACATTGTTGAGTTTAGGCATGAAACAATATGTACCGACGAAAATTACGAAAGATAGTAAGACAATTATAGATTTAATTTTCGCTAATAATAAAATAAAAGTGCAGGTAATGCATGAACCTAAACTAACGAACCATGCGTGGCTAAAAGTTGAACTGAACGCGAATAATAAATACAAAGAACTTTGTGATAGGAATTATAGAGAGTTTAATGTAGATGAATTTATTAAATAATGGAAAATAAATTATAGAAAAATCAAGATGTGGATGTCAGTGTGAGAGCGAAGAAATTTGTTGATGGTATAGTAAATGCGTTAAACGCTACAGCAAAGACGCTAGGAAAAATTTTAGAATTCCGAGAGTATGGGACGGGAAAAAGTGGTTTTTGGATGAAATAAGAGAAGCAATGGCCAAAAGAGATGAGATATATAGGAAAGCATTTTATGCTGACATGGAACAAAATTGGTAATTTAAAATTGAAAAAATGCAGTAGTTAAGTTAATTAGGACAAAAAAGAAAAAATATTATGAAAATATGATAGATCTTAATAAAGAAAATCCTACATCTATGCGGAAAACGCTAAAAGAAATAATTAGAGGCGAACCGGGAGGTAAGAGGGAAGTAGAGGATATAGATTTTGAAATATTAGACAGCACTGAAGGATATAGCAGATAAATTTAATTTATATTATACACGATGGGGCAGTTATAATGAGACACCTAAATATCTAAAAAATAAAGCAAGATAGAAAGAAATGTTTCAGACAAAAGTTGTTCGGTTCTAAGGGGGACACATGACGAAAATATGGACTTGACCTTGAATGACCTTTTCAAGGCCAAGTCAATGTGATCAATGTTTTCTTAAATGGAACTCCCCATTTTTTATTACATATTCGTGTAGCTTATCTCGAGAGCTTTCCAAAACACTATAATAAAGTATTTTTTCATTAAGTACTTTTTGAGTTATTTTATATTTTAATCTGACATATTTTGATATAAAAAATAAAATATCTTGTAAAATATTTAGTTTTCAATAATCTTACCGTAATACTTTTATGTACAGAATAATGAGACAAATCAATTTTTTTTTACTAATTTATTGAATAAATAAATATTATCAATATATATTAATATATATTATATATATTATCATAATATAGTATATTATATTATATATTATATTATATTATATTATATATTATATTATATATTATTATCATAATATAATTATTATAAAATAATATAATTATAATATAATTATTATCCTTTTATCTTTGATTTTACTATTATACTTTAATATAATATTTAACTTTAATATATTTTATTATGTACATTTCATATATACATTTTAAAGCTGTTAAAAAAATATATTTATACATTTTTTAATATATAAATATATTATATACATTTTACATTTTTATACATTTTATATATTTATATATTTATATATTAATATATTTTATTTCTGACAAATTTCTTTAACATATAGACAAATACTGTCAAAATATGTGTGATAATTATATGTTTGACAGCCGCCAACGATGCGAATATCACTGACGTGAACTTGCGCAATATAACAGCCAATTAAATTTAGGCACAGTTTACCTCGTCGCACCGTCCCGCAGTGGCTTCACTCCTCTCGCCTAAACCACGAGTTTATGCTCGGTCGAATAGTTTTTAAAATATGTCGAGAAAAGCAAAAAGCCACTCTATATATGAGGGGTGCTTTCACCCCTTAGAACCGTTTTTGGGCAGCAACTGAAAATTTCTAAATTCATTTATTGACCCCCCTCCCCCCCTACATGTCTGTAAAGTTTCATGAAAATCAGAATTTTCGGGTTCGCGAGGTTCCCTTGTAAGTCAACGATAAAATCACCTCTATTTCCGAAATTCTGATTCACTTACGTTGCTCGAATCGCGATCGACAGTATATCAATGTACGATTGTGCTAGTGCGAAGCAAAGGAAAGTAAAATGAGGCGAAAAAAATATATTGTTAGAAGAAACTCATTTATTTTTACTCGTTTATTTAACAAAGTGCCACTGGAGATGGTAATACAGGGTGAGTCTGATAAAAAGTCCACCATGTTTTTCTCGAAAACGATTCTGTTCGGGAGTCGATCTCGACGAAATCGCCCGAAATTGAGAGAGACGCTCAGAGATGAGCGAGAAGCGGTGTGTTACGCGAATCCGTAGATCCGCTGGAGGATAAGGAGATTGAGAAATGAGTCGAGTGCAGATGTTAAGAAATGTTCCCTTTTATTTTGAATAATAGGAGCGAGCGACGGCACGTATTCCGCGATTCCGACAGAGATCTTCAAATGTCCTGTTAATGTTTGCCCTTTTTCGCGGTTCGGAAATCTTGATTAAGAGCTTCTTGCTAGAAACTCTCGCGAGAGCGGAAATCTTGCACGCGAACGCCGGGTGTTGCTTGGCGCGAGGCAGAGGACATTCGCGGAACGGTTAATGCGCGTCGACTCTCGGACTCCACACTCTTAACACTTAACTTTCACGATGTCTTAGCACTAACTGAATGAATAATAAAGTTTGAGATATGACCGAATTGACCGCCGCGAGAATATGAATGCGATTGTATGGCGAGACAATTCGGACCGATTTGAGACGAGTAAGCCTACTGCGTACGCGACACGAGCGAGAATAAGACACGAAAGAATATCACACGAGAAATGGTGATATTCGAAACTATGATCGATTGCTATCGACCAGCTCGAATCGTTGTCGTAGGCAGACTAAATCGACCGACCGCGGAAACTTGCGCTCTGCCGATGTGAATAACAAGTTTTTCTGATTTCGAACCTTCGAGAACTTGCTGTTTGTCACAGTTTTTCATTCTAAGAATGCGATCACGCACCGAGCGGGTGACCGCGACGCTTGGTTGTTCTTGCTCGTGTTTTATTTTCTGAGGCAATCGTTTTAATATAACGGCGAAATTTAGAAACGAAATTTTAATGATTCAATTTTGAACATACCGCCCGCCTTGGAACGATAGTTCCAAAATAATCGAGATAACAATTGCAGGAAACGACAAGAGCGCACGCCACAAGTAACATGAGATACATAAGCGAAAAGACAACAAGTTACGCGACGTGGTTTGACGCGCTGAATTTGCCGCCCGCCTTGGCGGAATGACGCTCGCGTCTTGACAATTTTATGCTTAAGTCTAATGAATTACAATAAATGAAACGCAACGCAGCGAAGGTGCCTAATTGCTCGTCGCCTCATTATTGACCGGTAGTACGCACAGTCTGACAATCGGTCTTTTGAATTCGGATGTGGCCGTCTTTACGGTGACGACCTGTGCGAATCTGTCGGAGCCGGGGTGACAGCGCGTCACTCGGCCCAACTCCCATTTGAAGGGGGGTAACAGCGGGTTACGCAATAGGACAAGTTGCCCGGGTTTAATCGGTGGCTTGACCTTTCGCCATTTTGCTCTTTGTTGTAAAGTATTTACATAGTCGTTACTCCATAATTTCCAAAACCGTTCAGTGACATGTCGGACTAGTTGCCACCTCGAAAGACGATTTTCGTTGAGATCGAGCAGTGATGGTTCCGGGTTGACAGTAAGTGCGGATCCGATTAAGAAATGACCGGGGGTTAAACACTCGTAGTCCTCAAGCGTATCGGAGAGAGGCGCAATTGGCCTTGAGTTTAGACACGCTTCGATTTTACATAATAACGTCGAGAATTCTTCGAATGTTAGCATATGATTCCCTAACACTCGGCGTAGATGTGTTTTGACGCCCCGTACGCCCGCCTCCCACAATCCGCCGAAGTACGGGGCAGAGGGGGGAATAAAATTCCACGATACTTTATCGTAGGCCGTCAGGTTCAAGAAATTCGGATCTCGTACTGTTGACCGGTACGCGACGGTCAGTTCTCGGTCCGCTCCGACGAATGTTGTCCCGTTGTCCGAATACATTGTAGACCGCGGCGAGCGCAAAATCGAGAGTAAGCATTTAAGAAAGCTTGAGTGGAGTAGTCGCTTACTAACTCCAAATGTATTGCTTTCGTCACTAAGCAGATGAATAGCGCGATATATGCTTTCCGCGACGTAATGCCTCGTCCCGCGGAGGCCCTTATTTGCACGGGGCCTGCGTAATCTAGGCCGCAATGTAAAAAACAGCGTACTGTCGCTGTGACGCGAGGTTCGGGAAGATCTCCCATAATTTGTGTGGGAATCGCGGATCGTTCGCGAGTACACACAACACATTTATGAATGACAGATTTTACGATATTGCGAGCGCGAATTATCCAGAAGTCGCGACGCAAAGTATTTAACGTGAGTTGCGGTCCAGCATGCAAAGCTCGTAAATGAGCATGATGCATGATCAATATGACGAGAGGATGAGAGGAAAGAAGGATAGGATGTCGAACCTGCATTGGCAACGGAGTTTTGTTAAGCCGTCCACCCACGCGCAGAATTCCGTCCCGATCTAGGAACGGTCGAAGAGATAGAATTGAGCTTCTCGACGAGAGGCTCTTATTTTTAGAGAGGGTGTTTATTTCCGACGGAAATAATGTGGCTTGAATTTTCTTGATCCAGAAAGTTCTGGCAGTGTTGCAGTCGGATGCAGAAAGCGCAATAATTTGTGATGCCGGATGATTAGACGACAAAGGCGAAAGTGACACTGAGCTTATGTCACGACAAGAGCGGTTACGACGACACTTATTTATGAATCGATTGATATACGCGGTGACGCGAATTAATTTTGACCACGACGAATATTTTGATTCTAGATCCCATGTGTCGCGATGTTCATTGCATTGCAACGAGTTAATTTTTTCTTCGAGAGGAGCTTCCGTTGGAAGGTGCGGCTTATCACACGGCCATTGATCGGAAGCGGAGTGTAACCATGGAGGGCCTTGCCACCAAAGCTCACGATTGAGAATTTCATCGCCGTATATTCCGCGCGAAGCGCAATCCGCGGAATTCTCGTCCGTTGGCACGTGCCGCCATTCGACGTCTGGGAGACGATTCTGAATGTCGTTCACGCGATTTGCGACAAAAGTCTTCCATCGTGATGGAGTTTGACTTACCCACGCGAGCACGATGGTGGAATCTGTCCAGCAATAACACGGAAGATCTTTGTAACCGTTCGATCCGCGAACAAACTCGACAAGTCGCGAGAGTAACACGGCTGCGGATAATTCCAAACGTGGTATACTTAGAGGTTTTAACGGTGCGACCTTTGATTTTCCGACGAGCAGCGTTGTCGTGATGTTGCCTGCTGACGAAATGATTTTAAGATAAACGCATGCGGCATACGCATGTGTAGACGCGTCAGCAAATCCGTGTATTTCGGCGTGATTTGTGTCCGATCCGAGACCGACCCAGCGCGTGATTCGCGAATTACTGAGATGCGAGAGCCGAGAGTAAATTTCTCTCCATTTGGCTATGTGTGGCTCGGAAATAACATCATCCCAATCGATTTTTAGTCGCCAAAGTTGTTGCATGAAGATTTTCGCGGTAATCGTAACCGGAGTGACCCATCCGAGCGGATCGTAGAATCTGGCGATCGCGGACAAGATTGTACGCTTTGTTTCCGGGGCGTTATCAGCCAGCGACACGCGAAACTCGAAAATATCGTTTGCCGGATTCCACCCGATTCCGAGGATTTTAATTTGTTCGTCCTCAGCAAGAGGTTTTTTCGTAGCTAAACCGTGATCCGCTATGTCAATATCCTCGAGGAGAGAGGGCGAATTGCTCGCCCATTTCCGTAATAAGAATCCGCCGCGGTGTAATATCGAATTTAGTTGATCGCGCGCTAGTCGGATCTGAGTTGTATCATCAGCTCCGAAAAGTAGATCGTCGACATAAATATTATCGCTCAGGATAGACACCGCGAGCGGAAAATGCTGACCTTCATCTCTTACTAATTGTTTTAATACCCGAAGGGCAAGAAATGGCGCACAGGCCATTCCATACGTCACCGTTAGAAGTTGATAATCGATGAGCGGTTCCGATAGCGACGACTTCCACAAGATCCGTTGATAATCTATATCCCGCGCATCGATGTGAATCTGGCGATACATTTTCGCGATATCTGATGAATAGACGTATTTGTATCTACGCCATTGTAGGATGACCGACATGAGATCGGTTTGTAATTTCGGCCCGGCGATTAAATGATCATTTAACGATGTGCCGTTAGAAGTAACGCTCGATGCGTTAAAAACAACGCGAAGACGCGTAGTAGAGCTACTTTCCCGGATCACTCCATGATGCGGGAGATAGACCTGTTGGTTGATGTGAGTTTGAGCGATCGGCGTGGGCTGCATATGCCCCAGCCGCTGATAATCAAACATGAATTCGCGATATTCTGTCGCGAGCTCCAATTTATCAAGAAGTCTGCGGAGTGACGAATTTAGCATTTTCTCCGCCCGAAGTTTTGAATTTCCGATGTCAATCGGAGGACCCTTTTTGAACGGTAGCCGCACGATGTACCGTCCGTTTGAGTCGCGAGAATGAGTTGAGCGAAAATGCTCTTCACACTGCTTTTCTTGCGGTGTGAGATGAGTTTGTCGGGGGAGTTCTTCGACCTCCCAAAAGCGACGAAGTTCCTCTTCGAGAGAGGGAGAGCTTATTGTGTGATGAGCGGAAATGCTACCGCGAGTGCAATGAACGGAAGTCATTGTCGACTGAGAGGGATCGTTACTCTCGAGCGATGTGAGAGGTCCCGATATTATCCATCCGAAAATGGAATTCTGAGCGAAGGGTTGCCCGACGCTTCCTCTGCGAATACCGTCGCGAATGATATCGCTATAGAGATCGGCTTCGATTATGAGATTTATAGGATCGGAACTCGTCGGATCCGAATCTGCTCGCGGTAAATCGGAGAGATAAGAAAGTGACGAGAGATCCACTTGTCTTCTCGGAGTGTAAGAGGTTAGCGACTTTAGAATGAGCGCGGTGGTTGAGAGCGACGGAGCGAGAGATTCTCGATGAGAAATAATTATGTGTTGCATGTTGAAAAGTCCCCGCGTTTATTCCGCCGACGGCGGAAACGGAGATCGGCATGCGAATTCGTTTTAAGCGCAAGATTTGCGCTAAACTTTCCGAAATGAATGTCATTTTCGAGCCCTGATCGAGGAGAGCTCGAACGACAGCGGTGCGACCCGACGGACTGCGAACCGTTACCCAGGCCGTCGCTAAAAGGACGGGTGAGCGCTTTCGGGTTATGGTTGAGGCGCTCAACGAGTTTATCTCCGGCGTCGCATCCGACGCTTGAGGCGACGAGCAATTAGACGGTGCATTTTTCAATGCACTTGAGCTAGAATCCGAGTCAATGTGTAGCATCGAATGATGCTTCTTGTGACAAACCCGACAAGAATATTTACTTTTGCATTCATGTGCGGAATGCCTTGCGCTCAAACAATTAAAACAACGTTTTTGTTGCTTGATTATATCGCGACGTTGACTCGCATTTTTGCTCACGAACGTAGGACATACATTAATAAAGTGTCGAGCTGGACACAGCGAGCACTGCGATTGTGCATTAGCGGATGCGGTTGCGGCATGAACTCGCGAGGCTGCGATTGGTTTTGTAGTGTTCTTGGAGCTTGAGGTTGTAGCATATTCTTCGAGCGCGCGAGTATGAGATTGAAGAAAACGAAGAAAATCCTCGTACGCCGGCGGAGCGTCGGTATCGCTTGCTTTCACGTTCCATGCTTTTCGCGTCATCGGATCTAATTTTTGCACGATAAGGTGAACGAGAATGTCGTTCCAAAGTTCCTCCGGCTTTCGGTTTAGATTTTTTAAGGACGCTACCGCGATATTGACTTTGTCACATAAAGTTTGCAGCTCGGAAGCCGACTCGCGCGTTATCGTTGATAAGTTAAGCAATGTCGAAACATGTGTATTTATCGACCGTCGTTTGCTTTCGTACCGCGAGATCAAAGCCTTCCATGCGATTTCAAAATTAGCAGCGGTTACAGAAATATTCACTATATTCGCTATACATTCTAATGCACGACCTTTTAGACAAGATGATAAGAAATGCATGCGCGCAAAGTCAGTTAGATCGGTATTGTTGCGAATTAGCGTGGTAAATCGATCACGAAATTGTTCCCATTCGTCATAATTACCGTCGAACGGAGGTAATTTAATGGGCGGAAGATGCGATACGGAAAACGCGGACGCGTCCGCGTGCAGCCTCGTCGAGGAAAAGGATTGATTTGGACTCACGACCGGCTCCAATTCCTCCATGATCTCTGCCATGTAGTCCAGAGCGTTTTGGTAGGCTGCGTAGGTCGAGTCGAAATGATTCTCCTTGAAGTAGCTAAAGGACGACCGGGTCGCTTCCGGAATCCTCTGCATTACGTCGGCATGTCCGTTAGAGAATTGAATCCAGACCTCCTTTAGCGATGAAATCCTCGAGCGCACCTTAGCTGGAGTTAGATTGCTTCTCCCGATTTTTTTGAAGTTCTCGAGGTAGCGTTCTATGGAACGCTGATACTGCTGCTGAAGTACGAAGTGCTCCGACATTGTGTATGCCACTGAATGTCACTAACTAGCAAACTTATCCTCCACACACGCTTCTATCCGGCTCGAAGGACCATTATGTTCGGGAGTCGATCTCGACGAGATCGCCCGAAACTGAGAGAGACGCTCAGAGATGAGCGAGAAGCGGTGTGTTACGCGAATCCGTAGATCCGCTGGAGGATAAGGAGATTGAGAAATGAGTCGAGTGCAGATGTTAAGAAATGTTCCCTTTTATTTTGAATAATAGGAGCGAGCGACGGCACGTATTCCGCGATTCCGACGGAGATCTTCAAATGTCCTGTTAATGTTTGCCCTTTTTCGCGGTTCGGAAATCTTGATTAAGAGCTTCTTGCTAGAAACTCTCGCGAGAGCGGAAATCTTGCATGCGAACGCCGGGTGTTGCTTGGCGCGAGGCAGAGGACATTCGCGGAACGGTTAACGCGCGTCGACTCTCGGACTCCACACTCTTAACACTTAACTTTCACGATGTCTTAGCACTAACTGAATGAATAATAAAGTTTGAGATATGACCGAATTGACCGCCGCGAGAATATGAATGCGATTGTATGGCGAGACAATTCGGACCGATTTGAGACGAGTAAGCCTACTGCGTACGCGACACGAGCGAGAATAAGACACGAAAGAATATCACACGAGAAATGGTGATATTCGAAACTATGATCGATTGCTATCGACCAGCTCGGATCGTTGTCGTAGGCAGACTAAATCGACCGATCGCGGAAACTTGCGCTCTGCAGATGTGAATAACAAGTTTTTCTGATTTCGAACCTTCGAGAACTTGCTGTTTGTCACAGTTTTTCATTTTAAGAATGCGATCACGCACCGAGCGGGTGACCGCGACGCTTGGTTGTTCTCGCTCGTGTTTTATTTTCTGAGGCAATCGTTTTAATATAACGGCGAAATTTAGAAACGAAATTTTAATGATTCAATTTTGAACAGATTCGAGATAGGGGAAGACATCCATTATCAAATTTGTAGGACAAGTAGGGGCAAATATTTTGGTGACTTTGAACTTGATCTTGAACTTGACCTTGAGGGTCAATTGGAGGTCAACTTTGTTTTCTTAAATGGAAACCTATTTTTGTTATTGCACATTCTTGTAGCTTATCTCGAGAGCTTTTCAAAACACTATAATAAAGTATGTTTTCATTAAGTACTTTTTGAGTTATTTTATATCTTAATCTGACATATTTTTATATAAAAAATAAAATATCTCGTAAAATATTTAGTTTTCGATAATTTTACCGTAATACTTTTATGTACAGAATAATGAGACAAATCAATTAGTATAAAAAAAGACAAATAATTGTTTAAAAACATATATTGTAAATAATTACACACTTTTTCTTAAAAACAATTATTATTTTTTTATACTAATTGATTTGTCTCATTATTCTGTACATAAAAGTATTACGGTAAGATTATCGGTAACTAAATATTTTACGAGATATTTTATTTTTTATATAAAAATATGTCAGATTAAGATATAAAATAACTCAAAAAGTACTTAATGAAAACATACTTTATAATAATGCCTTGAAAAACTCTCGAGATAAGCTACAAGAATATGCAATAAAAAAGGAGTTTCCATTTAAGAAAACAAAATTGACCTTCAATTGACCCTGAAGGTCAAGTTCAAGGTCAAGTTCAAGGTCACCAAAATATGTGCCCATACTTGTCCTAAAAATTTGATAATGGATGTCTTCCCTTATCTTTAATCGTTTTCGAGAAAAACATGGTGGACTTTTTATCAGATTCACCCTGTATATGTAAAACTTGTGGTACAAAAAATGCTGGAAATTGGCTTACAAATTTAAGAAAACATTTGATGAGGAAACATCACAATTCATATGAATTGTTACAAGAAGAAGAATGATAAAATATGAATGCAGAATCATCAAAGAAGCGCGAAATTTAAGTGGAGATATCGGCTGAAGAAATCATAAATATGTGTGTAGATTTAGTGACCACAAAAGGATGACCGTATGCTTTGTTGGATTGTAAGCCGTTTAGACACTCATGGAGCCTATTTGTATTTGCAAGTAAGAAGAAACACACCCATGTGCGCGCGCGCACATACACTCACGGACGAGTGGCCTTCACTTGGACACAGTACAATTGGACAAGGTGCAAATGGACACGTTGCAAATGGACACGAAACTTTGCACACGGTTCAATTGGACACAGTGCATTTGGACACAATAATTTTGGACACAGTAGCTTTTGGACACAGAAGAAAATTCATTTGGACACCGTTCAGTAGCACACCGGTCAGTTGCACATCGGTCAGTTGCACACCGCTCAATTGCACACCGCTCAGTTGCACACCGTTCAGTTGCACACCGCTCAATTGCACACCGCTCAGATGCACACCGGTCAGTTGCACACCGCTCAATTGCACACCGCTCAGTTGCACACCGTTCAGTTGCACACCGCTCAATTGCACACCGCTCAGTTGCATACCGTTCAGTTGCACACCGCTCAATTGCACACCGCTCAGTTGCACACACACACACACACAAACGGGGGAGGGAGGTGCAAGGGGGGCCTTCGGTCCCCCTCCCGCACCCACCCCGCCGGTAGGCAGAGTGGACTTCGCTTTACAACTACGGTGGGCAAATTAACGGTGTGCAACTGAGCGGTGTGCAACTGAGCGGTGTGCAACTGAGCGGTGTGCAACTGAGCGATGTGCAACTGAGCGGTGTGCAACTGAGCGGTATGCAACTGAGCGCTGTGCAACTGAACGGTGTGCATTTTTATGTGTCCAATTAAACGGTGTGCATTTTTATGTGTGCAACTGAACGGTGTGCAATTGAACGGTGTGCAACTGACCGGTGTGCTACTGAACAGTGTGCAATTGAACGGTGTGCAACTGACCGGTGTGCTACTGAACGGTATCCAAATGAATTTTCTTCTGTGTCCAAAAGCTACTGTGTCCAAAATTATTGTGTCCAAATGCACTGTGTCCAATTGAGCCGTGTGCAAAGTTTCGTGTCCATTTGCAACGTGTCCATTTGCACCGTGTCCAATTGTACTGTGTCCAAGTGCACCGCTCCCCTCACGGACATGTTGTGTGTGCGCGTGCGCGTGCGTGCGTGCGTGTGTGTGTGTGTTTATTGATTAAAAAATTTGAAATAATTACTGTATTTATATACAGAGTTTATCAGACCACCCGTGCCAGCCGAATATCTCGAAAATCGAGAACGGCAGACAAAAATATTTCAAACAAAAGTTGCAGGGTCTGAAGTAACGCATTACATAGTAATATTAGTACGACCTTGAATAGCGTTGTCAAGGTCACATGAAGGTCATCATAAATTTATTAAATAGAATCCCTTACTTTTTATTACATATTTTTATAGCTTATCTCGAGAGCTTTTCAAAACACAACAATAAAGATTTTTTAATAAGTATTTTTCAAGTTACAAGACTTGAAAGTTACAATATCGCCGGCATTAACATTACCCAAGGTGTACCGCGTGGAGGTTGCACGGTCGGATTTACACCTCTTGTGTGTGTGCGCTCGCGCGCGCGCATTAACAAATAAAGCAAATTTGCGCCGGAAAACTTATTAGTTTGAAAATCGATGCCGCAACATGTTGTGATCGTTCTATTTTTGGTATCAACATGCAATATATCTGTTATAGATTTTGGCTTCATACCAGTCATTTTATGAAAATAAATAATGAACAAAATATAAGCGTAAAAAGAATACATTTATTATGACTATTTTATCAAATGTAACGTAAATAAAGTTCTTAAAAATAATTTTTATACAAATCGATGTACAAATCGTTGACAATGTGGTGGGTCGCTTGTAGTGTTTTATAAAAAGACTAAAATTCTTAGCGAGATTGTAAAACATTTCATTTTCAATCATGGTTTGAGAATATGGCCGCACTTACATTTTATTTAAATTGCGGTTATGTGTGTTGTATATTTCTATTAAAAATATTGTAAGCAATTTTACAAAATTATTGATGTTAAAAATAAAAATAATGATTAAATAAAGAATTCTAATTATGCATGTTCAAATTTGGTAGAAAACTTAAAACATTACGATGTAATAATTTAGAAGATATAAAAATTAATATAATCAATAATTATTCCAAAACTGAAATAAAATATATTCTTCCATTCTTTAGAAAAGATATTCATTTACTCATTTGTTTTAATTATTCATTTTTTCTATTTTTGTATATTTACACCCTTATTTTTACTTTTAAAAACAGAATTTGACAACAGTATATATTTACCAAAAAATTCTATTTACTTTTCTCGATCTTCGATAAAATATATATTTGCAATAGAAAAGTAATAATTTTTATCATTGTGATTATATTTCACATTTAAAATTTAAGCTGAAGAATTTATTATAACGTATTAAGCAATTATCAAACAAAACTACCAAATTATATAAAGTTAATTTTAAATTATGCAGGCTATGATAATATTATATCAATTTCAAAATTATATGATGCCTGTATAACAGAATTAGAAAGATTTGTAAAAGAAGATTTAACTAAGTTTTTAAATGAAAATGAATTATTTGTTAAAATATATCATCGAAATCCGTCACATTTTAAGATTGCTGATGGTCACAAAAAACTATTGTTACATTTAAAAAAGATCTGTACCAAGGAAGTTAAAAATATTTGAAATAAATTTAGTTCAAAAAGTGTAGTTCAAATTTAGTTTAATAAGAAAAATAGTCCTTGTAAAGAAAAAAGCCAAAAGAAAAGGAACTTTCAAGACATGCAAAGAGAAGCAGAAGAAATAATGATTGAAAACGATAAAGAAAATAAAACAAATGATGCTAAAGAACAAGTAGAAAATTTAGCTAAAAATATATTAAAAGATGTATTGACGAGAACTATGAAGAACACATTGAAGATCTTATTAAACAAATTGATAATTTAAAGGTTAAGATAGATAAACGAAATTATTGTGCAAAAATTAAATGCTGCTTCTGTGATTTCATTTCCACAGGATATTCGGCCAAAAATTCTAAAAGTGAAAAGAAATGGATATTATCCAATTTTAATAATAAACACATTTCAACTCATATAAAAATATTAAAAACAAAAAATATAAAAAAATGATAATTCTAACAGTACTTTATTTTCATTTATAAAAATACATAAATCTAATGACAATTCACTTTCGAGATCACTTCCAAGTTCAAAGCGAGGATGAAATCCAAAACAACTTTTTAAATATTTCATCTGAAATTACATCTGATATTAATAATTTGGTCAATACTATTCAGAATGCGGAAATTTATATTTCGCCAAATATAGATTCTATAGAATTAAAAGAATGTTTTGCGAGCAGCTCGACAAATTCATATAACCACTGTGTCAAATACAAAATGAAACCTACTGCGGTGAAATCTCAGATCTATTAGAATCAGATTTTTATGTACGCAGAATTGTTGAGGAGGCTAACAATTCTGCGACATTAAATAATGAGCCCTAACCCCAAATTTTAAAAAAAATGCGAAAGTAGATACTGTGACCAGGCAACAAATTAAAAGAGTTTAAAGCATTTGAAAAATCCCAGACCAAAATTATGAATTATTTTCTTAAAACTATAACAACAATTATCGAAGATCATCCTGATATACAAAATACTTTATTAAGTATCACTAATGTAGAAAATACAAATAAATTCTCGAATATAAGTTCATTCTTAGATTGCTTAAGAGATACGGCAGCAAAGAATATAAAACATAAGAAACACGGAAACAAATTTACTGAAAATATTTACAATAATAGGCTCTGATAATTTGAAGAAGACGGGCTAATTAAAAGCCTCGCGCAGTAGGCTGAGCGCAAATTCTTGTTAAATTTTTTTGGTTTATTATTTAAACGAAAGTACGTTTCGGTCCTATGTTTCGGACCATCTTCAGCATAGATTAAACGCGTTTGAGTATCTGTCAGACACTCAGCATCTCTCCCGACGGACGAGTGCAATTCCGCCTCTTTCCGGTGCCATTCGTAAAGGGCACAAGTGTATGGTTTCGGATCGAAACACCGTTGTAATTATGCGTACCAATCCATCGGACGAGATACCGCGAGTCCCCGAAGGCAAGGCACGACTGTCGGTTAATTCAAATGTCAGCTATATCGAGCCCTCTGACATTGCCGGCACACAAACAAACACTCAAACATTGTGACGCGTCGGTAACTATCATTAACGCGGTAAAAGGCGCGCTCGTAATTCTTCAAATTTACAACACAGGACAACAATACGGTCTCTGTACAGACGACGAATTCAATGGATAATGAAAGTCACATGCGTATATCTTATTTTAACATCCCGTACGTTCCAACGATCTTTGAAAAGTTTGGGCCGGTGGTCCGTGACTTCCACGTCAAAATGTCGTATACGGGCTTAAACAAATTAAAACAATACATTCGCGTGCAGAAAGACAAATTGCCGGATCCTTCGCGCAATAATGTCATATACAAGATTCCATGCATGAATTGTAACGCTTCGTATGTCGGTCAAACCAGCAGACTTTTAAAAACACGAATTGCAGAACACCGCAATCACATCAGACGAAATACGACACAACACTCGGTTATCACGGACCACAGACTTAGTGGCCACAAATTCGCATGGGATAATGTGGAAATTTTGGACGAGGAACGTATATATGGAAAGCGCCTTATGTCGGAGATGATATTTATTAGGCGACAAACCAATAGTTTAAATCTGCAAAGCGATACAGAGAATCTACACCATGCATATCTCACGTTGGTGGAAAATTTACCAAAAATTTGAAGAATTACGAGCGCGCCTTTTACCGCGTTAATGATAGTTACCGACGCGTCACAATGTTTGAATGTTTGTTTGTGTGCCGGCAATATTAGAGGGCTCGATATAGCTGACATTTGAATTAACCGACAGTCGTGCCTTGCCTTCGGGGACTCGCGGTATCTCGTCCGATGGATTGGTACGCATAATTACAACGGTGTTTCGATCCAAAACCATATACTTTTGCCCTTTACGAATGGCACCGGAAAGAGGCGGAATTGCGCTCGTCCGTCGGGAGAGATGCTGAGTGTCTGACAGATACTCAAACGCGTTTAATCTATGCTGAAGATGGTCCGAAACATAGGACCGAAACGTACGTTCGTTTAAATAATAAACCAAAAAAATTTAACAAGAATTTGCGCTCAGCCTACTGCGCGAGGCTCTTAATTAGCCCGTCTTCTTCAAATTAAATTTACTGAACCTTTAAAACTTTTCAGTTTATATATATTTATTGTTGGTGATCGTATGCTCTATAAACTTTTACATACTAATCTACAAAATATATTACCATCAATTACAACAATTAACAGATGCTTGGATAAGGAAAGTAATATGGTCGATGGAATTGTTTGATTAAAAAAATTTAAGTTATTCTTAACAAAACGCAATTATCCTCCCAACGTGTTTAATTTAAAAGATCAAACCGCAATAATTAAAAACGTAGCAAATGATTCTAAAAGTAATAGAATGATTGGCTTTGTCTCTTCATATAGAGAGAATGGATTTCCCAAAAATAATTTTGAATGATAATGTGAATTTTGTAAAAGATATTAAAAATGCTTTTTCAAAAAATGTTGTTGGTTGTAATGCGTATGTGTATATGGCCCAACCGCTTATTGATAACACACCAGCATTTTATTTAACAGTTTTTGCAAGTGACAATAAATTTAATCATAATGACGTTTTAAGGTGTCTTTCTAGTATGACGCTCTGAAAAAAGGCGATTTTTGGGAATTTTTTTAAAGAAAAGTATAAAACATATTAATTTCAAACTTTCTACGTTTATTAAGTAACATTTCAAGTATATCCTGAAATTTTTTCGAATAAAAATATTTGTTTGTTTCGGAGTTATTCCAACCAGGGTGCCACAAAAAAAATTGTTGTTCATGGCGGACATGATTCCAGCCATTGTAGTCGTATGAAATAAAAAAACCATAAAGATTCTTAATCTGTATGAGTGTGGCTATCGCGTGAACTAGAATTTAAAAAAAATATTGAAAAATAAAAAAATGGCAGCGTTCAAAAAAAAAATTTCATTTCTCATAAAAAAATTGTTTAGTTTTGTAAATCACAAAATTTGAATTTTGCAAATATCGATTTAATTCTAATTCACACGATATAACCACACTCATACAGATTAAGAATCTTTATGGTTTTTTTATTTCATACGACTACAATGGCTGGAATCATGTCCGCCATGAACAACAATTTTTTTTTAGGCACTCTGGTTGGAATAACTCCGAAACAAACAAATACTTTTATCTGAAAAAATTTCAGGATATACTTGCAAAATGTTACTTAATAAACGTGGAAAGTTTGGAATTAATATGTTTCATACTGTTCTTTAAAAAAATTCCCAAAAGTCGCCTTTATTTTCAGAGCGTCAAACTAGAAAGACCCCTTAACTAGATGGACGTTTTTAAAAGATGAACTTGAAAAACTCAATATACAATTAACTAGATTTTCAAGTGACTGTGACACAAGATACTTAAAAGCCATGAAAATATGGTCTAAAATTCCTTTATCATCTAAAAATCCATATTCTCCTTACTTTCAGATAAATAAATTTTGTTTTCACAGTTGCAAATATGGACCAATAAAATATATTTTTTTGATATCGATTTTAATTACAAAATGCTGTAACGAATTGTGTAAATTTTTCATTATTTTAGTTGGAGTTTGATATAAAGAAACCGGTATGCATTCAAAATACAATTCATATTGGAACAAAAATGAAAACAAGATTTTAAAAACTGAATGTATTTTTACCAATGGGCTCAAAAATTGACGTCGGTAAATATAGCGAATAGGGGACCCAACCCCAATGACCTTGACATATGTTATCAAGGACATAATTCTGAGTAACTTTTTCTTCTAATTTAATCGTCGCTCGTTGCTTATTAAAAAGTTATTAACAAACAAAAATTTGTAAAAATCAAGATTTATATATAGTCTGGCAATGAAAAACTGAATATTTAAGTTAGTTTACAGAAATAGTCCTACGTATACTACACATATAAACTGAAATAAACACAAGTTTTTACATATATAGGGTGTTCAAAAATAAAATATAAGAGTAAATATAGCGAATAGAGGACCCAGTCCCAATGACCTTGACCTTGACATATGTTGTCAAGGACATAATTCTGAGTAACTTTTTCTTCTAATTTAATCGTCGCTCGCTGCTTATTAAAAAGTTATTAACAAAAAAAGTTTGTAATATACCAAAGTACATGCACGGACAGGAAGCACGCGCGCGCGCACACACACACGCACACGGGGGGGGGGGGGTGCAAGGGGGGCCTTCGGCCCTACTCCCGCACCCACCCCGCCGATAGGCAGGGTGGACCTCGCTTTACAACTTACAAAGTACATGCTACATTGTAAAGCGAGGTCCACCCTGCCTACCGGCGGGGTGAATGCGGGAGGGGGGCCGAAGGCCCCCCTTGCACCCCCCCGTGTGTGTGTGTGTGTGTGTATGTGCGCGCGCGCGCGCGCATGCTTCCTGTCCGTGTATGTACTTTGGTATATTTCAAACTTTTTTTGTTAATAACTTTTTAATAAGCAACGAGCGACGATTAAATTAGAAGAAAAAGTTACTCAGAATTATGTCCTTGACAACATATGTCAGGGTCAAGGTCATTGGGGCTGGGTCCCCTATTCGCTATATTTACCTTGACGTCTTATAAGTTAGCGAAACAAAATGAGCAGAACCAATTCTAATTAATATTTTTATTTGTTTTTTTTTAAAGTTGCCAAAGAAAAAAATTTGTAAGTTTATAAAAAAATGATGTTCCGTTAAAAAAAGATTAAGTTAGCGGAACAATATACAGGGTGTCTCACAACCTCCGTACAATATTTTAATAGCGTATTCTAGAGGAGTAAAAAATTTTAATACAAAAATATCAAGGCTACTATAGCTTTTGAGTTATAAGTGATCAAAGTTTGCCAATAATATTGCGTAGAATTTGCGCCCTCAGGCTCGTAACTACATTTACACACGTACTAATCTGTCATCTGTTATTGCTGACAAATAAAATAAATACATTTATTTCCATAAAACTTCTCCGCGCGATCAAAACAAAAATAAACTTCGTTTCTTAAAATGTGAAAATATTAAGTTTATATTTCTATTTAAATATAATGAAAAATCAATAACAGATGACAGATCGGTACGCATATATGTGTAGTTACGGATCTGAGTGTGCGAGCTCTACGCGATATCATTGGCAAACTTTGATCGCTTATAACTCAAAAACTATTGCAGCCTTAAAATTTTTATATTAGAATTTTTTACTCTATTTTATCTCTAGAATACACTATTAAAGTATTGTACGGAGGTTGTGAGACATCCTGTATATATAGCAACAAAATTGTATATAACAATAATATAAGAATTTGTTGCTAATTTGTTGCTCTCGAAATATACAAGTTTCAAATTTGTTTCTTGCAATAATGCCGGAAAACTGCACAGCGTGTAGTTACTAGAGATTTGCGTTATTATATGACGATTTACGAGAAAAAAAAGAAAGAAAACCTGATACTTAATACACGGTAAAACTTAAGATTAAGGGCGACCTCACCGATTTCAATGATCTTGATATATGTTGTCAAGGACATAATTCTGAGTAACTTTTTCTTCTAATTTAATCGTCGCTCGTTGTTTACTACAAAGTTATGAACAATTAAAGATAGTGACTGACTGATGCTTGGGACATAAAACTGCACACATTTTCGCATGAATTATCAACTTTTACATCAAAAAACGAAAAGAAAATGATAGAGAATTACAATGAACTAAGTAGGTTTATATATTTCAGTCAGTATTATTCAGATATTTGATACATAGTTGCCATAATATTGAAAAAAGCTTCTATTCGTTTACAATAATTGTAACATCGACGAAATAAAAATTCTGCTAAATTCCCTACATAATGTTCTTTTCGAATTCCATACCGTGAAATATTTGCACGTGTTTCACGCCAGCAACGTTCAATATTTTGTGTGCGTGCACCACTCTCGGGATCAACAAAATTCATTTTATGATTCACAGTTAAATGTATATAGCCTTTGTTGGTTAGACACTGATAAGATTTCCAACAATCTGATATAATTGTCGTTTCCGGTTTTATCCATTTCTTAATAACACTAAGTAATGTGCTAGCAGATCGATCAGGTACTGGCTCGATAAATAATCGTTTAGTTGATTTCTCAATTCCACCAAATATCCATTGCCCTTCTACGATTCGTCCTTTGTTGTACTTTCTTTTTCCTACTTTAGTCTCATCAATTTCAACTATTTCTTTATACAGGATAATAAGACAGATCAATTAGTATAAACAAAAAACAAATAATTGTTTTAAAAAATACATTGTAAATAATTACATACTTTTTCTTAAAAACAATTATTTTTTTTACACTAATTGATTTGTCTCATTATTTTGTACATAAAAGTATTACGGTAAGATTATCAAAAACTAAATATTTTATGAGATATTTTATTTTTTATATAAAAATATGTCAGATTAAGATATAAAATAACTCAAAAAGTATTTAATAAAAAAATACTTTATTATAGTGTTTTGAAAAGCTCCCGAGGTAAGTTACCAGAATATGCAAAAAAAATAGTCGTCCCATTTGAAAAAGTGGAGTTGACCTTGAGATATCCGAAACGCCGCCACCCCGACGAACTGTGTTACCACCACTCGATGGCCCCTTTGAAACTATAAAACTTTTGTAGGAAAAAATTTTTCGTAACTGTTCTAAACTTGAAGATATTCGAGGTGGCAACAGTTACTGGTTCACCCTGTATATATATATATATATATATATATATATATATATATATATATATATATATATATATATATGATTTATCTATATATATAAAATTTTTAAACTTTTTTTTTTTTTTAGCAAAGGATAAGATGAATTTTGATGCAGTTAAAAAATTATGTGCACCTCAAATTATGGAATTATTATCTAATATTCCAGATAGCCAAAGCACTAAATAATTTCTTATTTTAATTAAACACATACTCAATTCTTTCTTAAATTAAAAATTGAAGAGCGCATATATTCCATGTGACATGCAACATTTTTTTTAAGATTATGGAGAAGATGGTTACAAGAAAATAACTACAGTATTGATAAAAATTTTATAACTTCTAATGCTGACACATGTAAAGAGTTAAATGCATATGGTTTATTAATATTAGTTGAAAAATTACAAGAAACTAATCAGTTTACACCTTGGTTATGTAGCAGTCAACCATGCGAAAAAGTTTTCAGACAAATAAAGTCCATGACGTCTACTTTCTCAACAATAGTTAATTTTAGTTTATTGAGTATGTGAGATGTTTAAATCGATTGCAAATTTTAAACGAAATAACTACTGGCTTAAGTAAGTTTAATTTATAATATTAATTTTAATTAAATCGCACAAATGATTACCAAGGTTTAATTTACTTTAGTAATACATATTCTTAATTTAAGAAGGTTTCAATTTCCACGAGAAGAAAATAATTGATTAGGAATTTCTTCTGGTATTTCAATTTTAAAATCTGTTGGAACCCCAGTTACAGAAAAAATTTTACATATTTTGGACACCGCTAAAAATGATGCACTAAATATTGCAATAGAATTAAAAATGAATATGAGTGAAGAAAAAATAAAGGAAAGTTTTGAAAGGATTAATATTCGACATTTAACTGACGAAGACGAAAGTGAAGAAAAAGAGGAAAATGACAATGATATTATAAAACAACAAAATAATGAAGATATTGGATCTGCTAATCAAGATTTCGAAGAAGATCTGGAAAATCTACAAAATAATATCTTAATATTTAAAAATTAAACAGAATTAAATTCAACAGATTATACGACTAACTGCTGCACAGAAAATAATAAAGACTTATTTTTAGATGTAAATATTAATGAAAAAAAATATGTTGTAAGAAAATCTTCACTTTGTTGTATCAAAATGAAAATAGGTTGTCTAGTGACAGATTATATCGAGTTCGTGGTATGAATGTCGGTATGAATGTTGCAAGTACGAATAAGAAATCAAGTGAAGAATTGAAGATAGAATATGAAAAATATTACTGTGTTTATTATGACACAGGATGGTACATAGGAAGGATATTACATGCAGAACAAAACAAATGTAAAATTAAATTTTTATGTGCCAATTTAGACGAATTTAGATGGCCAAAGAAAAATGATATTCAAGAAGTTGATAAAAGATTTATAATGTATGGGCCAATATCTCTAAATGGTATAAATCCTTTTACAATTAATAAAAAGTACGTACAGAAATCCAAAAAAATGTGAAAAATTAAAAAATAATTAATTATTATTTTATTTTATTCATTATATTCCCATGAAAATTTTAGATTTTAGTTTTATAATACGTAGTAATATAATATGTAGTAATGTACAAAATTTTTATTTTCATATGTTATATTATCTGTTACATGTTCGTTACATTATCTGTTATGTAAAATAAAAAGAATAATAAATTAATTTTATTTCTTTAGCTGATTTCATTGATACATTTTTTAAACTATTAACCAAACTATTTCCAATTTTTAATAAATTACTATTGTTGTATAATGCTTAAATAAATAAAATAAATATAATTTTAGAAAATATGTTTTAGAAAAATATACTGAGATAGTACTAGCAACATAAAAAAAAGTAATACATTAGAAATACTTTTTAATACTGCGGCAGTACCGGCAATATTGACAATAAAATAAAAATACTAGGTATAAACCATTACTAATAGTACGAAAACAATACAATGGCAATGCGAGCAATAAAATGTGTTGTACTGCCAGAAATGGTAATCACTGTACATTTTTTGAGTAGTCCCTCGGGTAATATGGAATAAATTTAATTCTTTAAGAGCAAGAACGATTATAGACAGAATAAAGAATAAAGAAGTGAACTAAAAATAAACTGGCTTTTAAACAAACAATATATTCCATAAATGTATTCTATATACAGTTCTTGCTGTGTTTTAACGGATCAAGTTATTTCATAAAGCTGCATCCATTACACTAGTTATCTTGCACACGTAAGAGCATATGCACTGATGATTTATTGATAATAAATAAATAATATTTTGATAAAAAGTAATATGAAGTGATTATCAGATCTAACTATCCACAAATACTATACATAAAAAAGTGTATATACATATATAACTTCACTTTTTTATATAAGTAAACTTCCTGCAATATTTAAATTAACTTAAAATTTTAAACTCTACATACATTTATTAAAATAATTTTAAACTACATACACACATCTGCTTATTGCAAAATTTATTTATATACAATATTTCTTTATATATTTAATATTGTAAATAATATAATTTATTAATAGCATATTGAAAATAATAAAGAAAGATGTGAATTATTTCTTACTTTTAATAAGGAAGATATATACATATACATATACATATATATACATATACAGGGTGTCCGATAATTTTTGACACACCTGAAGTGTGAAGATAGATTGGGTCAAACTGAGAAGGAAAGTCCTGTACCATTTTTTGATTTCATAATAATTATTAACAAATTAATTAAAAAACATCGATCAATTCGCGCAAGTATAAGCGCGCAGCGAGAAGAGACAACCCAAAAGTAGGCGCGCGACGAAGTTCTGAGAGGAGCGCTCTACAAATGACAACAGTTACATACGATTGGTACATAACAATGGATTCTCGCGTCCTAACATATCAATGTTGCTCATATCAGGCCCTCTTTTCTCACCGCGCGATAATACTCACGCGAATTAGTCGATCTTTTTTAATTAATTTCTTATTAATTATTACGAAAATCGCAAAATGGTAAAGGACTTTTCTTTTCAGTTTGACCCAATCTACCTTCACACTTCGGGTGTGTCAAAAATTATCGGACACCCTGTATATATATATATATTATTATGCATATTAATAATTAATTTCATTAAGAAAGATATATATATATATATACATATATATATATATATATATATATATATATATATATATACAGGATGTTCCATTTTAATGTCCAACCCCAAATAACTTTTTTATTTTTGATTGTAGAAAAAAATGTTTCAGACAAAAGTTGTATGGTTTCGAAACATAATAAAAATATGGACTTGACCTTGAGTGACCTTTTCAAGGTGAGGTCAATGTGATCGATGTTTTCTTAAATGGAAACCCCCATTTTTTATTCCATATTCTTGTAGCTTATCTCAAGAACACAAATTTTTCAAAACACTATAATAAAGTATTTTTTCATTAAGTACTTTTTGAGTTATTTTATATCTTAATCCGACATATTTTGATATAAAAAATAAAATATCTCGTAAAATATTTAGTTTTTGATAATCTTACCGTGATATTTTTATGTACAGAATAATGAGACAAATCAATCAGTGTAAAAAAAATAATTGTTTTTAAGAAAAAGTATGTAATTATTTACAATGTATTTTTTTAAACAATTATTTGTTTTTTTTTTACATTAATTGATTTGTCTTATTATCCTGTACATAAAAGTATTACGGTAAGATTATCGAAAACTAAATATTTTACGAAATATTTTATTTTTTATATCAAAATATGTCAGAATACGATATAAAATAACTCAAAAAGTACTTAATGAAAACATACTTTATTATAGAGTTTTGAAAAGGTCTCAACAAGGGCTATAAGAATATGCAATAAAAAATAGAGATTTCAATTCAAAAAATTCAATGTGACCTTGATATTACCTTAACAATGCCACCCAAGGTCTAACTAATATCCCTATCTCTTTTCCCCCTCAGAACCAAACAACTTCTGTCTAAAAAGTTTCCTTCTAAAACTTACAGGTTTTGAGATATTTGCCTGTTAAGATTAAAAAGACTCACCCTGTATATACAGGGGTCTCAATGAGATATTTGCCTGTTAAGATTTGACAGGTTTTGAGATATTTGCCTGTTAAGATTAAAAAGACTCACCCTGTATATACAGGCAAATATCTCAAAACCTGTAAGTTTTAGAAGGCAACTTTTTAGACAGAAGTTGTTTGGTTCTGAGGGGGAAAAGAGATAGGGATATTAGTTAGACCTTGGGTGGCATTGTTAAGTTAATATCAAGGTCACATTGAATTTTTTGAATTGAAACCTCTATTTTTTATTGCATATTCTTATAGCCCTTGTCGAGACCTTTTCAAAACTCTATAATAAAGTATGTTTTCATTAAGTACTTTTTGAGTTATTTTATATCTTATTCTGACATATTTTGATATAAAAAATAAAATATTTCGTAAAATATTTAGTTTTCCATAATCTTACCATAATATTTTTATGTACAAAATAATGAGACAAATAAATTAATGTAAGAGAAAACAAATAATTAGAAAAAAAATACATTATAAATAATTACATTTTTCTTGAAAACAATTATTTTTTTTATATCAATTGATTTGTGGTTTCTATCATATTTTAAGTTAAAGTCGGTAATCAAGAAGGAAGACTCACTAAAACCCATATAAAGTTGGTACATATTAGTGGACAATGTCTAAATGCCATCGCCACACGTATATCGGTGATTTACAATATAATGATAATATAATATAATGATATCATTATATTGTAAACCACCGACGGATATACATGTGGCGATGGCGTTTAGATGTTGTCCATTAATTTGTACAAACTTTATGTGGGTTTTAGTGAGTCTTCCTTCTTGATTACTGACTTTAACTTAAAATTTGAACAACAAATATTGTGTATGTCAAATTTTAAAATACCAATGTAATCTTTATATATTTATATCTAGCTGAAGATGGATCAAAAAATGGTCCGTAACGTATTTTTAATACACATTTATTGCTAAAATTTAAAAATAATGTTCGCGCACCAATATCCGCGCATTGGCTCTTATTTGCCAGTTTCCATTTAATTTCTTACATCATTTTTCTCATAGAGAAAAATGTTTCTTTAGATTTAATAAATTTTGTTGAAGTCAAAGAAATTTAATTATTGGAATAGTCCAAACTAATGTTTGAACTAATAAATACGATTGTTTGACTTTCAAAAACGGATATATGTGTTTACTTTAAATAAAATATTTTTTAAAAGAATTCATTTTTTTTTAACTTAAACGATTATATTATTCTTTCAAAGAATTTTATTGTTTTCTTTAAATAATATTCTTGGTTTATTTATAAAATTTATCATGTTGCTTTAAACTATGTAAACAAAGTCTAGAATAAGTTAGATAAAGCTAGATTGCTTGTTAAACAGACTGCAACTTTTTAATCAAGTCTTTACGGCCTCTTAGAGCCATAGCATATAGAAAAACTTAACTTCACTTCGGACAATTTCGGTCCGAATAAGTAAAGATCGGATATTTATCTGTCCGATTTTCCAAAAATCAGTTCAATATCTGAATTCTCCTGTATGAAGGTCGTATCAGAAATTTAACTGATAGAAATAGTTGTTACAATGTTATTAATCGCATTTTACAAACTGTATAAACGTTCATGACAAAAACTGGAATACGAGTATAGATAATGAATAGTGTAATAACGGTAAGCATATAACGGTAAGCAAATGATATATTATTTGAAATAATAGTTAATTTTGTAATATATTTCTTTCTTATAATTTATAACTTCAGAATAATACAAAAAGAAACAATAACACAAAATCTTGATTGTTATAACGTTATTCTAAAAATAGCATTTGTAATAAATCATGAAATTATTGCAGCTTTGTTGAACTTACTACAAATAAATATGTTAAAATAACATTGAAAAAATATTTGAAATAATGTTTTGAAAACATTTTTATGATACTCAAAAATACCATATTATAAAATAATGTGTTTAAGATATTTATAAAACATTATATTAGAATGTTACGAAAATTTATATAAAATTAATATTTCAAGATGTTGTTAAGTATTTAATGTTTCTTGCTTACTGAATATATATACACTACCGCTCAAAAGTATTTGCCCACAATCAGTTTCGTGGATAATTTTTATATAAAAGCCTTAGCTGGCACTTTACCTATATTTTCTTTATGTACACATGCATCGTCGTTGTAAAAGGCTTTTTTTTTGAAATAATATTTTGATTATCACTAATATATAAATAGAAAACATCATAAAACACCAGCAGCTCATTCCTTGGAATTCGCCTAGAGACAAAATTCGCCCGAACTTCCATTGTTTATTCGGTCTGTGCCATGTCATAATAAGCATTCGTAATATTCTTCAGTTATCTAAATTAACATTCCGCTTTTCATTTTCGCTTTGTAACGCTATAATCAAAAACAAAGGCGGACACATAGATGAAAGAAAAATTTAGTTTTAAGCATTACTGTGCACACACCTTTTTGGTAATTAGATACGTAAACATAAATAAATACTTTTCATATGATTACTACATTGTTTTAATTTTTTGTAACATTTATAGAACGATTGTTTTAGATGGGCAAACACTTTTGAGCGACAGTGTATATATACAGGATGTCCCACCAAAAGTGGCCACCCCCTTTTATCTTTTTAACTAAAAGAGATAGACCATAACAAATATATATCAAATTAAACAGTTCAAACTGAACTCTATTGTGAGCATAATGGTTGCTTCCAAAAGCTATCTGTGTTAACGAATGAAAAGGTATGCATAATCTTTTTATAATAATGTGAATTTTTCGATATGAAAAAAGTAGTAGCGCTGTTTGAAACGAATACAACGATGTATGATATAATATAAATATTTTACATATTATACGAGTTTTATCAACTTGAAATATTGCGGGCAACGTCTACCTTTTCATTTTCGGCCCTGCGATATGACCAACTTCGGATTGAATATTATGATCAAATGACAACATGACATATGTCAATCTCTAATGCACGAGTCAGAAGTTGGCCACAACGCAGGGCAGAAAGTGAAAAAGTAGATGTCGCCCGCAATAGTTCAAGTCGTAAAACTCGTATAATATGTAAAATATTTACATTATATCATACATTGTTGTATTCGTTTCAAACATCGCTACAACTTTTATCATATCGAAATATTCACATTATTATAAAAAAATTATGCTTATCTTTCCGTTCGTTAACACAGATAATTTTTGGAAGCAACCACTATGCTCACAATAGAGTTCAGTTTGAACCAATTAATTTGATATATATTTGTTACAATCTATCTCTTTTAGTTTAAAAGATAAAGGGGGATGGCCACTTTTGGTGGGACACCCTGTATATAAGTATACATAAGGAAAGAGAGAGAGAGAAGAGAAAATTTGAATGCAATTGATGCAAATTATTTCATATTTCGTTTAAAGATGTTGTATTAAAAAAAGAATGATATAATGACTAAAAACTTATTCTTAAAAAAGAAAAATAAAAAAGCGCCAAATACACGCGCCAGTTATGAAAAACGTAGATTATTGTAAAAAACTGTTTTACAAAATAATGTTATTTTAATCTGTAAAAAACAGTTATTTTAGTTTAGAAAAATTGTTATATTAAAAGTAAATTGTGTGCAAAATAGTTGTTTTAATTTCCTACAAACATAATGATATAAAAATTGCGCCAACTAAGAATAAAATCTTATTAAAAGTTAGTTTATTTTTTTTAAGTAGAAACAGTTTAACAAAAAACCTGTAGTTTAAAATAGGTATCTTAATTTCCTAAAAAAATAACAATATTAAAATTTAAAAATGCATTCAAATCTTAAACATTGAAAATTAACACAAAAAAAACAAAAGTTTTAATTAAAGAAACTTGGCGCTGCCAAGCTGAATAATATTGCTAATGAAATTGCAAAATATTGCTAATGAAACAGCTACATATTTTTTCTTAAAAACAATTATTTGTTTTCTTTGCATCAATTGATTCTCTCATTATTTTGTGCATAAAGGTAAGATAATCGAAAAGTAAATATTTTCTGAGATATTTCATAATTTATGTAAAATTATGTCATATTAAAGTATATAAAGTTCTCTCGGAAACTATTCAATTTTTAAAAATAAATTTATGACTGTATTTTTTGCGCATTATATTATTTCTCTTTTTCTTTCTGTCCTCCATACAATATTTAATGAAAAATTAAAATTGTTTATAAAATATTGAGTTATATATACAACTTGAAAATTTGATAACTGTTGAGAACTCTCCGTCTCAAGGCGATTTATCCATTCGCCTCTGTTTAAAAACCTTATTGCTTATATGTTCGCACTGCTTATATGTGCAATGATTCTTAAAATATTCTTGAATGTAATCGATTTGTAGTAAAGAAGAGTTTCTCATTTACTCTCATATATTGTGTGTGCATGTACGTATATACACATATATATAATATAATTAAGAATCGTTTTAATCAAGAAATAGACTATGAATATATAATATTATCTCTTATAACGTTTCTGGAAAGTTGCTGTAACATTTCTCATGAAATATTACGATTACGTATTCCTACAATGTGTCTATAATATTACTATCTTGCAACTTGCAAGATTGCAACATTGCAACATTGCTGCAATATAATTGAAAAGTTCTGTGTTGTATGAGATTTAGTAGAAATAACGAATAGTATTATTAACATTATGCGTGTGCTAGAAATGAAACAATTGAATCAATCATTAATAATTATTACTAAAATACGAATATGATAAAATAAATCTATAATGCATATCATAAATGTATAACATGTTCTGGATATTCATTTAAAGAAAAAATAATTGTGCTCTATTAAATATTTATACATTCTAATTATGGTTATTGACGCGCTTTTATTATGAAAAATGTTAAGAATCACGAGAGGGAGAGAGAGAGAGAGAGAGAGAGAGAGAGAGAGAGAGAGAGAGAGAGAGAGAGAGAGAGAGAGAGAGAGAGAAGAGAGAGAGAGAGAGAGAGAGAGAGAGAGAGAGAGAGAGAGAGAGAGAGAGAGAGAGAGAGAGAGAGAGAGAGAGAGAGAGAGAGAGAGAGAGAGAGAGAGAGAGAGAGAGAGAGAGAGAGAGAGAGAGAGAGAGAGAGAGAGAGAGAGAGAGAGAGAGAGAGAGAGAGAGAGAGAGAGAGAGAGAGAGAGAGAGAGAGAGAGAGAGAGAGAGAGAGAGAGAGAGAGAGAGAGAGAGAGAGAGAGAGAGAGAGAGAGAGAGAGTGAGTAGTGAGTGAGTGAGTAGTGAGTGAGTGAGTGAGTGAGTGAGTGAGTGAGTGAGTGAGTGAGTGAGTGAGTGAGTGAGTGAGTGAGTGAGTGAGTGAGTGAGTGAGTGGAGTGAGTGAGTGAGTGAGTGAGTGAGTGAGTGAGTGAGTGAGTGAGTGAGTGAGTGAGTGAGTGAGTGAGTGAGTGAGTGAGTGAGTGAGTGAGTGAGTGAGTGAGGGAGGGAGTGAGTGAGGGAGGGAGTGAGTGAGGGAGTGAGTGAGTGAGAAGGAGAAGAGAAAGGAAGGAAGAATGGAGGGTGGGAAAAAGAAAGATATATGGAAAGAGAGAAAGAGGGAGAGAAAGACATCAGTTCGATACGCAAGAGAAACTAATAAATCATACTCTTGTAATTCGAAAAACCATGATTTTGAAGTAAATTGTAAAATGTCAAAAAATAGATGTTTTGCAACAATCCACAATGAAAAAACGCTATCCTGCGGAGATATTGCTATTATTATTTTACTGTTTTGTGTATGATGCTTTTGGTTTTTTATTCGCATTTCATCTGATAATGAAACTCATTATCTTATGGAGTACGAATAAATGGCGAATTAGGATTTTCGATTAATAAATATTCAAGACCAAAATATCTGTCATTACGTATTTCTTTTCTGCTGGATCAGAAAAAAGGGAACATTTTGTCAACTTATTGTTGACCATAATTCTTGCATGACAAGGAAGCAAAAGAGGGAACAAAGAATATCATATTATATTTTTCGACTCACCTCTTCAGCAAATTCAAAATCTCCATCAAATTTTCTTTTGCATTTCACTCCTATGATTAAAACCAGGAGTATCGTGGCTGTGAATATCCACGAAAATCGCATAGCTCCTACCATCGTCCTTCTATTTTTTTTTTTTTTATTCTTGAATGGTCACTTATTGCACCGGAAAACGCGCGCGCGCGCGAGATCAACACACCCGATTATACCACGCACGTAAGGAAAAAAAAGAGAATACCGCGAGACGATTGTATCTGTATGTGGATGCAGCCGATGACAACGCGCACGCAAAACTTAAACTCGCCGTATATACGCCACACTCGACCTGAAATGAAAACACGCAGTTCGATAGCCGAACAAGTTGTGACTATGCGAAGTGAGGCGACACCACTGCTGCCGTTGCACTATTACTGGCGCGCGCACATTTATTGGTCGGATTCCAACAAACGATGCGTTCAGAACAGTGCTTGGGAAGCAAGAGAAGGGGACCGATAGCGCGTGCTAGGTATAGACCGAAGAGCCGCCATCTCACTGGCTGCTCGGATGTTTCCGCTGTTCACTGTATATCTGTTCGGCTGTCTTCGGCATGGTGGCGAGCAGGATTAGCGAGCGGGTGGTACACTGCACCAGTCAATACCTCTAGCTGCTTAGTTCACCTACCTATCTACCTGATGTAGCCCATCGCTTGACAGATAAAAAGAGAAAAGACTTGTACATTCAGAATTAATTGGAGAAAAACACAAAAAAATATCTAGATCCATTTCGAGAATTTCGTAACTAATCTTTCCATTCTTTTTATTTTTGTTACAATTATCGCATCGCTATCATAATTATTTTATGGATTTATATATACTTTTCTGAAATATAATATTATATTATATTAGATAATATTAGATTAAGTTCTGATATTTAGGGCCATTTCGACCAAACTCCGGTTAATTTAATAGTTGATTAATTTACAGGGAGACCAAAAGCAGAATTTTAAAATTTGTATTATATTATATACGAGAATTATATCGTTAGAAATTTTTATATTGGTCACTCTGTAAATTAATCAACGATTAAATTAATCAGAATTTGGTCAAAGTGGTCCTTATTAATTAATATGAAATATCAAGTCTGAGATATAGTTAATCATTATTTCAGATACTACAATAAATTCATTACAATATTTCAATCTCTTACAATATTGAAAAACATTGAACCGTTTTAGATATTCAACGGCCCGGATTTTGATAAGGTTCGGATATGTTCTAGCACATAGAAGATATAAAAAAAAACATGTATTTTTTTATAAGTGTGAATAACATCGAAACGGTTTCTGCGATGTCACAGAGTTAACTATGAAAACAGATATGACAGTACATAATTTTATATGAAGGCAGCAAAATATTTTTAAACATTAAAAATAAAGCCGAATATCCTCAACAAAAGCTACGCGAACATTCTTCATGAAATATTATAAGTTCATAAGTAGAATGCGCAACGAATAAATAATAGCATCTACATTTAAATCTATGCGGCAAAACTGAAGAAAAATAAGAAGTATATACAAATATATAAAAAATATTTTTCAAAAATGCATTAACTAAAAATAAAAAATTGCACACAATGTAAAATTAAATTTTTTTACATTATCATGTTTCGATATCCAATAAAGTGCAATTATTATATGTTATGCTTGAGTATATTTATACATATGTATTTTAATGATTGATTGTTTTAATGTAATTGTAGAAGCTATAAAATGTATTTGTAAAATGTACATTTTACAAATACAATATACAGGGTGACCCACGTAAAGTGTTACAAGCTAATAACTCCAAAAATATTTGTCAAATCAAAAAATTGTTCATGAGAAAGTTTCATGTTTTCGAGGGGCCTTTCTAACTACGTAAACATAAAATTGCCCCCGCTCCCCCTGTAAAAGGGGCGGGGAGTGACTTTAAAATTTTAAAGCGCGAAATCTCAGCCTTGCCATTCGTAAAATATAATCGCTTCCTGTTTAAAAACTGTTATAGCCTCGACATTTTTGTATTAAAATTTTCGTTTTAAAATGTTCTAAGGAATCCACCATTAAGAGGAAGTACGGTAGTTTTAGGACACCCTGTATATACAGGGTGTCCCAAAACACCTTTGACAACGTAGATAGAGCACAGTAAACTGAACAGAAAAGTCCTGTACCATTTTTTCCTATAACGCTTAATAAAGGAGTTATTATTGAGTAAAGTCTGGTCAATCAGCGCTGACTTTTAGCCGGACGCACGTCAGTGAGCCGCCCGCCGTAAAGTGTGCGCCGCCGCATACTACCAGGCGCGCGGCTCACCGACGTGCGCCTGGCTAAAGGTTGGCGCTGATTGGACAGACTTTACTCAATAATAACTCCTTTATTAAACGTTATAAAAAAAAATGGTTCAGAACTTTTCGGCTCAGTTTGATCCAATCTACCTCCATCTTTCGTTTGATCACTTACTTGTCGAACACGCTGTATATATACAGGGTGTATCCTAAAAAGTGGGAAGTATTGCAATGGGGGATTCAGGACACAAAAATAAGAGAAAAAGTTCATATAAACATATGTCCGATATGACCTTGTTTTCAAATTATAGCTTGTTTTATTTTCCAATAGAGTTAAGATAGCATACTTGGATATCGGTTTGGATAGGCCGTGCTGGTCCTATTGCCTGGCCAGCTCGCTCTCCACCTGAATCCACTCGATTATTACTTGTGGGGGCATTTAAAATCCATTGTTTACGAAACACCCATTGACAACGTCGAGATACTTCGTCAACGTGTTGAAGATGGTTGCCGGGAAATTCAAGCAATACCCGGAATTTTTAAAAAAGTCAGACAAACTATGATGAGACGTGTTGAAGCCTGTATTCAAGTTAGAGGTAGTCATTTTGAGCACTTCCTGTAACCGTAATTGTCTTCATTCTGTTGAAAAATAAAACAAGCTATAACTTGAAAACACGGTCATATCGGACATATGTTTATATGAACTTTTTCTCTTATTTTTGTGTCCTGAATCTCTCATTGCAATACTTCCCACTTTTTAGGATACACCTTGTATATATATATATATATATATATATATATATACTCCATCCAAAGAGAGAATAATATCGGTCCGCGCATAGGCGGGCAAAGTGGGGGGAACATGGCGACATATTCAATACCGTATACGTAGATTAATAATTTTTATTCATCATTGTTTACGTGGCCTCGTTTATTTTTCTTCACAGGAGATGACATTAGTGGCACTACAATATTCACTATATTATTCCATCGCACTTTGTAAATACTTTTTTAGCAGAAAAACACTAAAAATACTCGTTGACGCTGCACCAAACCGTTCGAGGGTTATTTTGAGAAAATAATTGCAACTGTCAATATGTCAAATGGTTGGGGGGACTTGTTACTCGTTGCTAGCACTGGCAAGTTGCATGAGCGATACGACGATGTAGTGGGGGCTTTTTAGGCGTTCTGAAGGTACAGACTTGCGCGAAACGGACGAGTTTTCGTCCGACTCGATATTATTCTCTCTTTGGATAGAGTATATATATATATATATATATATATATATATATATATATAATTATATAATAAATACATTGATTGCAAAATATGAATACTTAAATTTAAGAGTTGTTTAATGTGGAACGTTTCTACACTGATTTGTATTTCTTCAGCCACGGTTAAATTAAACATATATAAATCATAAATATTTGTGTGTGTGAATGGCATGGATACATTATCTGCTAACAATAAGTTGGATTAAATTGACATTATGAAATTTAGTAAGGGCAGGAGGCAGCAGAAGAATATATATTTATATTTCTTTCTTTGTAACACAATGTGACGGCAGTTCGGTTTTCGCGATGAAAAGATTCTTTCGCCTCTTCTCGTCCATATTTTCGTGACTTCCTTAGTAATTAAAGTAGTATGTGTAATAATTGAAAGATTAAAATAAAGTTGTCAATGTTGATAAAAAGTCAAACTGTTGTTAAATAATTGATGAAGCCATTTCTTAATGTATATCTATATGTATATGCCATAAAGTATAATTCTATAAAAAAAAAGTGAAATAACAGACAATTATCGGACTAAAATTAGCAGAAATAATTCTTTTTCGTAAATCACTTGTTGTCACTGAACACTCGCTGTCACATAATGAAGTCAAAGAAAGTAGTAAACGAATCAAAGGCACAACGGAAAATTAAATCATTTTTAAATATAGCCTTCCGTGTTCATAATGAGCGAGATGAGTTTTGACTGATAGCTGACATTACGATAAGTGAGCTTTTATAAATATCCAAACAACAAAAGTGCTCATGTGCCGAAATCTATTGTGGTTTGAAAGAATTTTATAATGTTTCAGAAATTAATCTCTTATAATAATTTAGCTCGTGGTTTAAGATCTCTACGTTATTGCAGTCTATAACATGGTTATGTGCCAGAATATTCTGAGAAACAATCGATTGTTTGGATATGTGCTGTTTTAATTAGCATATGTATATATTTTTATTCTGGTCTTCTATCTTTTGATCCGACGTAAGATACACCACAATCTTTATATTTAATTTTATACAATAGATGACATTGTTCGTTGAAGGTGTTATGTTTTTGTGTATTTTTATTACGATTTAGACGATTGAATCTAGCCATTTAAAATCAATGGCTAAATCGACCGAAAAACGTTACTCATGTGTTGCGATAGTTCTCTAATATATGGGAACGTAATGAATTTTCTATTGTTTTTATTGTTATTATTAAATGTTCCATCTTATTATGACTCGTGGCAAAAAATAATAATGACAATAATACGTATATGACCACGGAAAAAAATCCGATTAGGAAAATAGAATCCGATCTCAGGGATTTAAAAAAAAAAATACTAGTAAAAATACTAATAAGGATTATATAACAAAACAGAAATACTATACATTAAATTCCAGTGATGCGTTATTACCAAAAGCATATGACATTCGCAAAATCCATAAACAGAGATATCCGTTATGTATTATTGTTTCTTCCGTTAATAGTCCTTTGTATTCTATCGTAAATTTCATATATAAAATTTTAATAAATAGCTTACCCGCAGCATTTTAATGTGACATAATTTTATATAAACACTATGAAATATTTCATAAGATATTGACTTTTCGATTATCTTACCTCAATACTTTTAAGTACAAAATAATGAGAGAAATCAGTTGGCAAAGAAAACACATAGTTGTTTAAAAATGTATAGCTGCTCGTTGCAAATTTATATTTTTCTTAAAAACGATTATTATATCTGTCAAGTATGGAGAGTGAAATTAAATGATGAGATATCTTCTGAAAGTCATGCAAGAGATATGTTTTTCTTATACCAATTAATTCCTTTCATTATTTTGTGCATAAAAGTATTGAGATAAGATAATCGTAAAGTATTTTATAATAAAAATATTTTATGAGATATTTTTATATCTTTAGAGTTTATGTAAAATTATGTCATTAAAGTATAAAATATCCCATAAACTATTAAATTTTTGCCCATACTACTCTTATAACTTCTTACGCCGAATATTATTGCGAGGAATCGATTTATGTAAACAAATTAGAGTGAGATCATTTAAAAAAATGAAGATGACCTTGAAATAATCTGATATCCTTCATCTAAGATCAATCCAATAGCACCATCTTATGTCTCCCCCTCGAAGTCATATAATTTTTGTACAAAATATTTTTTTGTAAAAGAAGTGGAAAAAAGATATTTAGGTGGAAACATTAAAATGGCTCTTTTTGTGTATATTGTACTTTAATTAGTTAATAAAATACCTATTATTTTTAATAACTTTCTATCCAGTAATGTTTGTGTGTTGCAGTAGTATAATGTGGTAGTAATACTAATATGGTAGTAAATATACTATACTATACTATGGTATAGTATATTTACTATACATATTTACTATACATATTATTTTATATTACAATAATGCTGTAATAAAACATTATTGCAATATAATAGTATTATATGTATACGTGTTTTTTCGCTTGCCACTACGCGGCGAAATTAGATAAAACTGTCAAGTTTCTTGCTGCGAATGCAGCTACGAATGCATCATAGTATAAAGCCTATAAAGAGAACATACTACATGGAGCATAGTAGTATGTTGAGTGAATACTAACATAGGATTCAAAGTATAATATTATTTTCTATCAGTTTAATTTTTGTTAACGTCTTAACAAAGGATTCCGAATATTAAACGAATTGTTTAAAATTAGATAAATGGGAAATTGCTTATTTACTGTCTATCTGAAGCAAAACATCGGAATTTATTTGTTATATAAATTAAATCTCGGCTATTATGAATTAAATATAATTTATTTTATATCTTATTTGTTTGATTACGTTTAACTCAATTGTTAGCGCTATATGTAACTACGAGGTAACAATATGTGTTATATTACATTTATTTGTTATATTGCATGTTTATATACATTTATGAGTAGGAAATTACAACTAGCCAATACCAATAACGATTATGTAAAATTATGTATCTATAAAAAATCCAGTCCTATTATACTTTTAGATAATATTAATATATAATAAAGATTACTGGGTAATAACTTTTTGGTAAACCTGGATATTAGCGCCGAGCTCACCGATTTCAATGACCTTGACATATGTTGTCAAAGACATGGCTCTGAGTAACTTGCAAAAAATTTTAGCCGTCTCTCGTTGTTTATTACAAAGTTATTAACAATTAAATGATATAATAAAAACACGTATTAAATACGATAATCTGATTTTCTCCATGCATGAGCGTCATATATTTAAGTATTTAGTTGTATATTTAAGTTATTAGTTATATATTTAAGTAATTGTATGGGGGAGGGGCTTTAGAATTAAACCAAATTTTAATTTTAAATCACAAATAGGTTTGGGTTGTTTATATCTTCTAGAAGTGGAACCCCTCCCGTGCGGAACCCACTGCGTCCACGCATATATTGTACTTTACAACGCGAAGCGAGGTCTACCCCACAATTCTTGTGTGGATGGGAAAGTGTTGCGAGCTTATATTCATGCTGAATATAGTAAAAGTTTTTTGCAAGTTACTCAGAGCCATGTCTTTGACAACATATGTCAAGGTCATTGAAATCGGTGAGCTCGGCGCTAATATCCAGGTTTACCAAAAAGTTATTACCCAGTAATCTTTATTATATATTAATATTATCTAAAAGTATAATAGGACTGGATTTTTTATAGATACATAATTTTACATAATCGTTATTGGTATTGGCTAGTTGTAATTTCCTACTCATAAATGTATATAAACATGCAATATAACAAATAAATGTAATATAACACATATTGTTACCTCGTAGTTACATATAGCGCTAACAATTGAGTTAAACGTAATCAAACAAATAAGATATAAAATAAATTATATTTAATTCATAATAGCCGAGATTTAATTTATATAACAAATAAATTCCGATGTTTTGCTTCAGATAGACAGTAAATAAGCAATTTCCCATTTATCTAATTTTAAACAATTCGTTTAATATTCGGAATCCTTTGTTAAGACGTTAACAAAAATTAAACTGATAGAAAATAATATTATACTTTGAATCCTATGTTAGTATTCACTCAACATACTACTATGCTCCATGTAGTATGTTCTCTTTATAGGCTTTATACTATGATGCATTCGTAGCTGCATTCGCAGCAAGAAACTTGACAGTTTTATCTAATTTCGCCGCGTAGTGGCAAGCGAAAAAACACGTATACATATAATACTATTATATTGCAATAATGTTTTATTACAGCATTATTGTAATATAAAATAATATGTATAGTAAATATGTATAGTAAATATACTATACCATAGTATAGTATAGTATATTTACTACCATATTAGTATTACTACCACATTATACTACTGCAACACACAAACATTACTGGATAGAAAGTTATTAAAAATAATAGGTATTTTATTAACTAATTAAAGTACAATATACACAAAAAGAGCCATTTTAATGTTTCCACCTAAATATCTTTTTTCCACTTCTTTTACAAAAAAATATTTTGTACAAAAATTATATGACTTCGAGGGGGAGACATAAGATGGTGCTATTGGATTGATCTTAGATGAAGGATATCAGATTATTTCAAGGTCATCTTCATTTTTTTAAATGATCTCACTCTAATTTGTTTACATAAATCGATTCCTCGCAATAATATTCGGCGTAAGAAGTTATAAGAGTAGTATGGGCAAAAATTTAATAGTTTATGGGATATTTTATACTTTAATGACATAATTTTACATAAACTCTAAAGATATAAAAATATCTCATAAAATATTTTTATTATAAAATACTTTACGATTATCTTATCTCAATACTTTTATGCACAAAATAATGAAAGGAATTAATTGGTATAAGAAAAACATATCTCTTGCATGACTTTCAGAAGATATCTCATCATTTAATTTCACTCTCCATACTTGACAGATATAATAATCGTTTTTAAGAAAAATATAAATTTGCAACGAGCAGCTATACATTTTTAAACAACTATGTGTTTTCTTTGCCAACTGATTTCTCTCATTATTTTGTACTTAAAAGTATTGAGGTAAGATAATCGAAAAGTCAATATCTTATGAAATATTTCATAGTGTTTATATAAAATTATGTCACATTAAAATGCTGCGGGTAAGCTATTTATTAAAATTTTATATATGAAATTTACGATAGAATACAAAGGACTATTAACGGAAGAAACAATAATACATAACGGATATCTCTGTTTATGGATTTTGCGAATGTCATATGCTTTTGGTAATAACGCATCACTGGAATTTAATGTATAGTATTTCTGTTTTGTTATATAATCCTTATTAGTATTTTTACTAGTATTTTTTTTTTTAAATCCCTGAGATCGGATTCTATTTTCCTAATCGGATTTTTTTCCGTGGTCATATACGTATTATTGTCATTATTATTTTTTGCCACGAGTCATAATAAGATGGAACATTTAATAATAACAATAAAAACAATAGAAAATTCATTACGTTCCCATATATTAGAGAACTATCGCAACACATGAGTAACGTTTTTCGGTCGATTTAGCCATTGATTTTAAATGGCTAGATTCAATCGTCTAAATCGTAATAAAAATACACAAAAACATAACACCTTCAACGAACAATGTCATCTATTGTATAAAATTAAATATAAATATTGTGGTGTATCTTACGTCGGATCAAAAGATAGAAGACCAGAATAAAAATATATACATATGCTAATTAAAACAGCACATATCCAAACAATCGATTGTTTCTCAGAATATTCTGGCACATAACCATGTTATAGACTGCAATAACGTAGAGATCTTAAACCACGAGCTAAATTATTATAAGAGATTAATTTCTGAAACATTATAAAATTCTTTCAAACCACAATAGATTTCGGCACATGAGCACTTTTGTTGTTTGGATATTTATAAAAGCTCACTTATCGTAATGTCAGCTATCAGTCAAAACTCATCTCGCTCATTATGAACACGGAAGGCTATATTTAAAAATGATTTAATTTTCCGTTGTGCCTTTGATTCGTTTACTACTTTCTTTGACTTCATTATGTGACAGCGAGTGTTCAGTGACAACAAGTGATTTACGAAAAAGAATTATTTCTGCTAATTTTAGTCCGATAATTGTCTGTTATTTCACTTTTTTTTTATAGAATTATACTTTATGGCATATACATATAGATATACATTAAGAAATGGCTTCATCAATTATTTAACAACAGTTTGACTTTTTATCAACATTGACAACTTTATTTTAATCTTTCAATTATTACACATACTACTTTAATTACTAAGGAAGTCACGAAAATATGGACGAGAAGAGGCGAAAGAATCTTTTCATCGCGAAAACCGAACTGCCGTCACATTGTGTTACAAAGAAAGAAATATAAATATATATTCTTCTGCTGCCTCCTGCCCTTACTAAATTTCATAATGTCAATTTAATCCAACTTATTGTTAGCAGATAATGTATCCATGCCATTCACACACACAAATATTTATGATTTATATATGTTTAATTTAACCGTGGCTGAAGAAATACAAATCAGTGTAGAAACGTTCCACATTAAACAACTCTTAAATTTAAGTATTCATATTTTGCAATCAATGTATTTATTATATAATTATATATATATATATATATATATATATATATATATATATATATATATATATACTCTATCCAAAGAGAGAATAATATCGAGTCGGACGAAAACTCGTCCGTTTCGCGCAAGTCTGTACCTTCAGAACGCCTAAAAAGCCCCCACTACATCGTCGTATCGCTCATGCAACTTGCCAGTGCTAGCAACGAGTAACAAGTCCCCCCAACCATTTGACATATTGACAGTTGCAATTATTTTCTCAAAATAACCCTCGAACGGTTTGGTGCAGCGTCAACGAGTATTTTTAGTGTTTTTCTGCTAAAAAAGTATTTACAAAGTGCGATGGAATAATATAGTGAATATTGTAGTGCCACTAATGTCATCTCCTGTGAAGAAAAATAAACGAGGCCACGTAAACAATGATGAATAAAAATTATTAATCTACGTATACGGTATTGAATATGTCGCCATGTTCCCCCCACTTTGCCCGCCTATGCGCGGACCGATATTATTCTCTCTTTGGATGGAGTATATATATATATATATATATATATATATACAAGGTGTATCCTAAAAAGTGGGAAGTATTGCAATGAGAGATTCAGGACACAAAAATAAGAGAAAAAGTTCATATAAACATATGTCCGATATGACCGTGTTTGCAAGTTATAGCTTGTTTTATTTTTCAACAGAATGAAGACAATTACGGTTACAGGAAGTGCTCAAAATGACTACCTCTAACTTGAATACAGGCTTCAACACGTCTCATCATAGTTTGTCTGACTTTTTCAAAAATTCCGGGTATTGCTTGAATTTCCCGGCAACCATCTTCAACACGTTGACGAAGTATCTCGACGTTGTCAATGGGTGTTTCGTAAACAATGGATTTTAAATGCCCCCACAAGTAATAATCGAGTGGATTCAGGTGGAGAGCGACCTGGCCAAGCAATAGGACCAGCACGGCCTATCTAAACCGATATCCAAGTATGCTATCTTAACTCTATTGGAAAATAAAACAAGCTATAATTTGAAAACAAGGTCATATCGGACATATGTTCATATGAACTTTTTCTGTTATTTTTGTGTCCTGAATCCCCCATTGCAATACTTCCCACTTTTTAGGATACACCCTGTATATATACAGCGTGTTCGACAAGTAAGTGATCAAACGAAAGATGGAGATAGATTGGATCAAACTGAGCCGAAAGGTTCTGAACCATTTTTTTTTATAACGTTTAATAAAGGAGTTATTATTGAGTAAAGTCTGTCCAATCAGCGCCAACCTTTAGCCAGGCGCACGTCGGTGAGCCGCGCGCCTGGTAGTATGCGGCGGCGCACACTTCACGGCGGGTAGCTCACCGACGTGCGTCCGGCTAAAGGTTGGCGCTGATTGACCAGACTTTACTCAATAATAATTCCTTTATTAAACGTTATAAAAAAAATGGTTCAGGACTTTTCGACTCAGTTTGACTCAATCTACTTCCACTTTTCGTTTAGTCACTTACTTGTCGGACACCCTATATATATATGGACTCTTTCCCGAAATGCATGCCAATAAGCGATAACATCTTAACTACCATAATGAAAAAAGTTATTATTAATAGCTACGCATTTAATTAACTGATTGAAATACAATATAACACATGAAAATTATTGTATAGCACAGCACTTTATACATATAGGGTGGATGTCCCAATTACTGCCACTTTAAGCTTATAGCCAAACTTCATTTAACCGTTTTGAGTATTGCTGAAGCTAAAAAATGCTTCACTTTGAATCATAATGTTACTTAATATATCTATTATTATAAAAAAATTATTATGCATTACATATAAATACTCAAATCAATAATAAATAAAAATCTATAGAAATCTGCGATGTGCCTATGACAGTCATTAAACAAAAATGTTGTCCGTATGTCTGACACCCGATAATTGCCAGTCCCTTTGACTGTGACCAGATCACTGCCAGTGTCTTGCTGCGCCCGAAAAGAGATTAAAGTAGTCTGTTGGTGAGTGTCAGTTATGCGTACTTGTGACGTGTTTCTTCCCGAATACTGACGGCAGTCCGACGGACAAACCAGAAAATATTGTCCCTATTGCTGTCAGCGTTAATTATAATAATTTAACATAAAATATCACTTATTTCACACATTCAGAATCATTAAAATGATTCTTATATAGCTCATTAATCCCTTTTACATAATCAATGTAGGTTATATAATAAAATTATTGCTCTTTCTTTAATATGACTTTTGCATCGCCTTTTATTTACGTAGTCGCACTTTTGATACTCAAATTTAATGTTCAGTTTTTAACATTAATTTTTAGATACTAAGTAAAAACAAATATGTGTCATTTTCTTGTTTTTATATAAATTAAAGTATTGATTTAATAATAAAATTTTTTTTGGACATCTTTGTTTACAAATTTATTTTCTATCAAGTAAAATATATAAAACGGCAGTTATAGAGACACTGGCAGTAATTGGGACATCTACCCTACATGTACACATATATACACATATATATAGATACCCAGTAAGCAATTTGATAGCAAATTGTTGCCAAATTGGTATCAAATTTGCTCAGAAATTGCTAACAAATCCGATGCCATCTGTGTCCGCATTAAGCTTGTGTTTTACTGGCAAAGCTTGCTGACATAACCTGGCCGCAAATTGACGGCAAAAACCGAGCAAAACTTGCTGACATGGCTTGATGTCAAATTGGCAGCAGAAATCGAGCAAAATCTGCGCAGGGCAATCTGACGCCAAATTGGCAGCAAAAACTGAACAAAATCTGCAGCTTTTGGCCATTTATATAAAATGGTACATTTAAATGGATTTAAAGTCTCAATCCTAAGTAACAAAATGATGATAAATTTTGGTCACAAAATGACTAATTAAACATTCTAAGTTAGCTCTCATGAGACCCGAAAATGTCACATCCACGGGAGATCATTTTCTGATGTTCTTTTGACGACAAAAATAAGACCAATTACAGTATTAATATATATGATAATAATATATATTAATGTAAAAACAGAAATATAAATAATGGCTCACTAGATTAAAATTAAATTAAATTAACTCGAAGAAAATGGCAATCAGAGCCAAGCGCAGTAATTGGAGCGCAAACAGTTTTTTATTATGTGACATTCTCTACAATTATAGGACGTTTCGGCCTCTTTTTTAGGTCATCTTCAGCATAAATTAAATTGAATTTATAACATAGGTTTACGGTCGCATGGTTTTAGTGGGTTACTAACATGATCGGGAAGATAAAAGCATTGTCGCAGAAAAAATAAAAAATAAATGGTCGTAAAAGAATAAAAATAAATAATAATAAATATATAAATTAAAATAAAGACCGGTATAACATGATCGGAAAGGTAAAATCATTGTCGCAGAAAGAATAAAACATAAATGGTCGCAAAAGGAATAAAAATAAATAATATAAATTAAAATGAAGACCGGTATAACATGATCGGAAAGATAAAATCATTGTCGCAGAAAGAATAAAGCATAAATGGTCGCAAAAGGAATAAAAATAAATAATATAAATTAAAATAAAGACCGATAATCTCTCCCATCATTGTGGTATTGTAGAAGTTCATGCCTGAGTATTAAAGTCATTCGGGGATGACTAACCAAAAAATCCGTAATCATGTCAATCTGTACAAATATGATTTAATGTTAGACGGATTAAGCGAATGGTGTGAGAGAGTAACACTGAAGCTTGAATATTAACGAAAATGCAACTCACGAAAAGAATCAACGCTCCGCAAAGGCGATATCAGATGTAAAGTATACATTGTATAAATTAGGAGAACCAGGCTCCGCGATTATCAACGTACTGTTGATAGATGGTGAGCGTAGCAAGTTCATGATCTTGAATTCTACTTATTTCGCTTTTAACGGACTAATTTATAAACAGACTTTCGGTACCCCAATGGGATCTCCACTTTCTCCCATCATCGCGGGCATCGTCCTACAAGACCTTGAAACCAAAGCCCTTGAGTCGTTAAAGTTCACTCCTCCTTTTTATGTGAGATACGTCGATGACATAGCTATGGCAGTTCCATCTTCCTTTCTTAACCACGCCCTAAATAATTTTAACACTTTCCACCAGCGATTGCAATTTACTATGGAAATAGGAGAGGGAAATAGATTAAACTTTCCAGACATCACAATGATTTTAAGCGATAATCACCTCGTTTTCAATTGGTATCATAAACCTACATTTTCTGATAGATACTTGCATTTTATGTCTAATCACCCTCTTAGCCAAAAAAAGAGGCACTATCATCGGTCTCATCGACAAAGTATTCCTGTTATCTCATCCTATGTTCCACCGTGAGAATATCGAGTTGGTCGTTAAGATTCTATTAGATAATGGATACCCCCCCCCCCCCGTTTTATCTTCCGCGTCTTGCACAAACGCCTTAAATTTAGGTTCAATAAGATCCATTCTTCTAATAATACAATACTTAGTGGAGAATCCACTTCCTATTTTACGATACCGTTTGTCCCTTCAATATCAGAACAATTCAAAAATATCATCAAAGATTTAAACGTTAAACTTTCCTATCGGAGTCTGAACAAGTTAAACACACTTATTAAAGTGCACAAGGACTCTTGCCCTCAATCCTCTCGTCAAAACGTTGTATATAAGTTCAATTGCAGAGGTTGCGATGCTTCTTACGTAGGACAGACTAAACGACAGTTACACTCTCGCATTTTGGAGCATAAAAACCATATTTGAAGAAACACTAACAACCATTCCGTCATAACTGACCATAGAATAAATTTTAATCACGAATTTGATTGGGAAAAAATCACAATACTCGATAATGAACCCCATTTACGCAAACGATTGATTTCAGAAATTTTACATATAAAACGACAAAAGAATAGTTTGAACTTGCAAACCGACACGGAATGCTTACCCGACATGTATTTTACAGTATTAGACAAACTTTCAAAGATTTGAGGTGCACATCTCAGTTTTTTATTTAATTACATTATATTTATTTGATTAATTATATTGTTAAGTCATATGTTTAACTCGCCCGATTACTTCTTATAATTCGAGATCGTCTTTTATATTTATAATAACAATGTCGTGCCGTTGCCGTTTGTGTATACTTATTGTTATTGACTCCTTTGTTTTCTCTCGTCACCTTGCTATGCTCACCATCTATCATCAGTACGTTGATAATCGTGTAGCCTGGTTCTCTTAATTTATATAATGTATACTTTACATCTGACATCGCCTTTGCATGTGGAGCGTTGATTCTTTTTGTGAGTTGCATTTTCGTTAATATTCAAGCTTCAGTGTTACTCTCTCACACCATTCGCTTAATCCGTCTAACATTAAATCATATTTGTACAGATTGACATGATCACGGATTTTTTGGTTATTCATCCCCGAATGACTGTAATACTCAGGCATGAACTTCTACAATACCACAATGATGGGAGAGATTATCGGTCTTTATTTTAATTTATATTATTTATTTTTATTCCTTTTGCGACCATTTATGCTTTATTCTTTCTGTGACAATGATTTTATCTTTCCGATCATGTTATACCGGTCTTTATTTTAATTTAATTAATTTATTATTTATTTTTATTCTTTTACGACCATTTATTTTTTATTTTTTCTGCGACAATGCTTTTATCTTCCCGATCATGTTAGTAACCGACTAAAACCATGCGATCGTAAACCTATGTTATAAATTCAATTTAAGGTAAATATAGCGAATAGGGGACCCAGCCCCAATGACCTTGACCTTGACATATGTTATCAAGGACATAATTCTGAGTAACTTTTTCTTCTAATTTAATCGTCGCTCGTTGCTTATTAAAAAGTTATTAACAAACAAAAATTTGTAAAAATCAAGATTTATACATAGTCTAACAATAAAAAACTGAATATTTAAGTTAGTTTACAGAAATAGTCCTACGTATACTACACATATAAACTAAAATAAACACAAGTTTTTACATATATAGGGTGTTCAAAAATAAAATATAAGGGTAAATATAGCGAATAGGGGACCCAGCCCCAATGACCTTGACCTTGACATATGTTGTCAAGGACATAATTCTGAGTAACTTTTTTTCTAATTTAATCGTCGCACGTTGCTTATTGAAAAGTTATTAATAAAAAAAGTTTGAAATATACCAAAGTACATGCACGAACAGGAAGCACGCGTGCACACACACACACATACACACACGGGGGGGTGAAAGGGGGGCTTTCGGCCCCCCTCCCGCACCCACCCCGCCGGTAGGCAGGGTTGACCTCGCTTTACAACTTACAAAGTATATGCTACATTGTAAAGCGAGGTCCACCCTGCCTACCGGCGGGGTGGGTGCGGGAGGGGAGCCGAAGGCCCCCCTTGCACCCCCCGTGTGTGTATGTGTGTGCGCGCGCGCGCGTGCTTCCTGTCCGTGCAAGTACTTTGGTATATTTCAAACTTTTTTTGTTAATAACTTTTTAATAAGCAACGAGCGACGATAAAATTAGAAGAAAAAGTTACTCAGAATTATGTCCTTGACAACATATGTCACGGTCAAGGTCATTGGGGCTGGGTCCCCTATTCGCTATATTTACCAAACTCTGTTTGTGCTCCAATTACCGCGCTTGGCTCTGATTGCCATTTTCTTCGAGTTAATATATTAATGTGTTAAAACATATAGATAAATTTAGATAATTTAATTTGTTATATTAAAGATTTTTTGGACAAAAATTGTCCGAATAAAAATGAAAATCCAACAATTATCTGTCCGATTTTTCAAAAATCAGTTCAATATCTAATATCCCTGCATGGAAATCAAAAATTGAACTATAAGAAATAGATATGTTACAATATTATTAGCCGCCTTTTGCAGACTTTATATACACTCATGACAAAACTTGAATACGGGTATAGATAGTGAATAACGCGCCGCAGAGGGCGGTAAGCGACTGAACTATACTATTTTAAATAATAGTTAATTTGTTCAGTTTTTGCTGCCAATCTGGCATCAGATTGCCCTGCGCAGATCTTGCTCGATTTCTGCCGCCAATTTGATATCAAGTCATGTCAGCAAGCTTTGTTCGGGTTTTACCGTCAATTTACTGTCAGGTTATGTAAGCAAGCTTTGCCAGCAAAACACAAGCTTAATGCGGACACAGATGGCATCAGATTTGTTAGCAATTTCTGAGCAAATTTGATCCCAATTTGGCAACAATTTGCTATCAAATTGCTTACTGGGTATATATGGCATGTAATTGCAATAAAATAAAAATAAAATTATGCGTCAATGTTATTGCATAGATTTTGCATCAGCAATCTTTTAGATTTTGGATCAGCGAATCTAGTTATTTATTACGCTATATCATTCTACCTATAAATCTGTAATATCTTGTCAAACATGTTCGGGATTATTTGTAGTACTTATTATAAAAACGTGTTTCTTTCATATAATAAAAATTATTTATATCGTACTTGCTTTTCACGGTTATCTGTACGATATTACGAGGAAAGAGCTATTATCAAATAACAAAAATCATAAAACGGGTATGAAAGGGGCGAATATAGCGAGATAAGGATATTTCTAGCTCATTTTTAAAAGTTGCATTTTCGGAAAACAATATCTTATATGATAATCAATTATATATGAATTTAGCGTTAAACGCTTTTATTTAGACACATTTAAAAATTCTTAATAATAAAAAAAATGAGAAAAATATTTTTTAAAATGACATTTGTGAAATCTGAATGCATTATTATAAAGTACATTAAAACTTTTATTTGCAATATCTTTCTGCTATCTTTTTTTAATATCTTCCATATCATTTTTTCATCACTTTTTAAATGTTATCAAGAGACATAGTAGTGTCTCATGCCAAGTCACGTGTACCCAAAAGTCACACGCAGTAGCAGCGAGGCGAATTGTGTATCTATACGCGAGCTGCCCAGGTGCAAATACAGTAAAAATTCAAAATAGCGCACCTTGCAATAGACAGCATCTCTTCCATACGTGCTAGACCAGTGCTCGGAATTAGATGTCCTTTTCGGGCCGATATCTGAGGCGACATCTACAATCCCCCCCACTAACGTTCGAGATTCGACAGTCGAGCCGCGCGTGTAACACTGTGCCTCAAAAGAATCCCTATACAGGGTGGTCCTCGTAACGGTCGCCACGATTTTTAAGGCACTTACAATAATCTGACATAAAAAAGTCATAAACAGAAATTTATCAGTTTCTAACCGGCAACAAATTGCAATAATAAAAATTGACCAAAAAACATTTTTTTTTTCCATAAAAAAGCAAGGTCACCTTCAATTTTTTAAATAGAACTGCCTACTTTTTATTGCATATTCTTGTAGCTTATCTCGAGAGCTTTTCAAAACACTATAATAAAGTATTTTTTTATTAAGTACTTTTTGAGTTATTTTATATTTTAATCTGACATATTTTGATATAAAAATTAAAATATCTCGTAAAATATTTAGTTTTCGATAATCTTACCGTAACACTTTTATGTACAGAATAATGAGACAAATCAATTAGTTTTAAAAAAAAACGAATAATTGTTTTAAAAAATACATTATAAATAATTACAAACTTTTTCTTAAAAACAATTATTTTTTTTTTACTAATTGATTTGTCTCATTATTCTGTACATAAAAGTATTACGGTAAGATTATCGAAAACTAAATATTTTACGAGATATTTTATTTTTTATATCAAAATATGTCAAATTAAAATATAAAATAACTCAAAAAGTACTTAATGAAAAATTACTTTATTATAGTGTTTTAGAAAGCTCTCGAGATAAGATACAAGAATATGCAATAAAAAATAGAGGATTCCATTTAAGAAATTAAAGGTGTCCTTGACTTGACCTTAACAATGCCATCCAAGGTCAAACCAATGACACCATCTTATGTTCCCCTCAAAACCATACAATTTTTGTTCAAAACGTTTTTCTCTAAAATGCTTGGTTTTTGAAAGAAAAGGGGTGTACGGGTGGTCTAAGACACCCTGTATATATACATATATTATATACTATATATTGGAGTTCCGTTTCCGGTAGGATAGAGTGAACATGGGGAAAATGTGCTCATGAAGAGAGAAAGGAGGAGAGGAGTGTAAGGAGAGAGGAAGAAAGGGAGAGATGGGTGCAAAAAGGGCGAAATGAGAGGAACAAGGGGGAGCAGAGATACATGGAAGGGCGTGAGGGAAGGACCGCAAAAGGGAAGGAAGGAAGATGAAGAGTTTGGAGGTTAGGCGGAGAACAGGAATAGAGCACGTGAGAGTTGATGATAAGAAAGCAGGGAGATGGAGCGGATAAGGAACGGATCGGTAAGGAAGATGGAAGGTGTTGATAGATTGAGCGGACGGAGAATGGATCGATAAGGAGGACGGAAGATGTGGGTAAAGTAGAGGGAGTGAGATAAGGAGACGTGGATGAAAACTGAGGAGGTCGGTATAGAGAGAGCGGAAGGTGCAAGCACATGGAGGATTGTGATCGGAGGTTAGAGGTATTCGGAAGTGTGGTGCATAATAAGAAGGAGATAGGAAAGCGAGGGAGAAGAGCAGAATAGGATAGGAAGGAAAGAGAAGGAAGGAGATAAAGGTGGAAGAGAAAGTGAGAGGAAAGAAAGAAAGGGAGAGAAATAAGAAGGCTGGGGCATGGAAAAGTGGTTGAAGGAGCTAGTGGTGGAGGTAAGGGGAATAAGGAAAGAGTTGAAATGGTGGAGAGAAGAGAGAGCGAGAGAAAGGAGAGAAAAGGAGGAGGAAACAACGGGGTCGCAAGAAGAGGAAAGAGAAAAGGAAGGAGAAGAAGGGAGAGAGGAGGCGAAGGATCAGGGAAGAAGAGCGAAGAGGGGGATAGGGGGAGCAAGGGGAGCAGTGAAGGAGGAAATTGTAGTGAAAAAGGATGAAAGGAGAGAGGAATCAGAAGAGACAGGCAGTGAGAAAGAAATTGTAGTGGAAAAGGATGAAAGGAGAGAGGAATCAGAAGAGACAGGCAGTGAAAAAGAAAGAGAGGTAAGGAAAGAAAGGAAGAAGAAAGGTTTAGGCGCAGGAGTAGAGAGAAAATACTGGTGGGAAGAGGAAAGCGAAGAGGAAGCGGGAGAGAGAGAAGAGGAAGGAGGGAGTAGGGGAGGAGGAGAGAGAGAAGAGAGAGGAAAGGAGGGAAAGAGGGCGAGCAGGTCGGGAGAAAGGAAGGAAAAAGAAGAAAGAAGGAGAGGAGGGAGAGAGAGGAGGGAAAGGATAGAGGAGAGCACGGATGAGAGCACAGGAGGAGAGAGAAAGGAAAGAATTGGGAGAGAGAAGAAGGAGATAAGAAGTGGAAAGGAGGACGAGGAGAAGGAGAGGACTAGGAGGAGAAGAGAGAAGGAGAGAGAAGAAGAGAGGAATGGAGGGAAAGAAAAATGGAGTAAGGTGAGGAAGGAAAGGAGGGAAAAAGAAGAGAAGATGAGTAGGAGAGTAGAGAGGGGCATAGAAGAGAGAAGAAAAAAGGAGGAAAGGACAAGAGGAGGACTAGAAGAAAGAAGGAGAAGAAATGTAGTATGGAGAGGCGTGGAAGGGAGAGAACCGGAGGAGAGAAGGGAAGTTATAGTAAAGGTAATGGAGGAGGTATTGGGGAGAAGGGTAAAAATGAGAGGGATAGTGGAAAGAATAGGGGAGGGGGGAAAAAGGTATTAATAGTGGAAATGGATAAAGAAGAGGACAAGGACGAGATATTGGAGAAAGGGAGTGAGATAAGGAGACTGTGGAAGATAGGCGTGGACGAGGATTTAACGATGGAGGAGAGAAGAATGAGATGGAGGATGGTAGAAAAAGCGAAGATGGAAAGAGGGTACGGAAGAAGCGTGGTGGTGGGTAACAGAAGGATCTGGATAAATGGAAGAGAATGGATATGGGACGAGAGGAAGGAGAGATGGAGGGTGAAGCGAGAGGAATAAGAGAAAGGAAACGGAAAGAGAAGGAGGGACGGGAAGGAGAGAAGAAAGAGAAGAAGGAAGATATGGGGAGGAGAGAAGGGCAGGTGGGGAGAGGGGGAGTGGGAGGGAGAGGGTGGGACGAGGAAGGGGAGGGAGGAAAGTATGTAAGGTCGCATAGGGCCAGGTCGGGTAAAGGATGAAAGGTAGAGGAGCTTGTAAGAAAACGTAAAGGTTTGGGTACGTTCCGGAAAAACGCCTTCAAACCCTAAGGGGACGAATAAAGGATACATACCTACATATACTATATATTAATCGATTCTTTTAGATAATCGATTATACGCAATCGATTAATTTGCAAAAACATCGAAAAAAGTCGATTATTATTTAATCAAAAAAATTTAAAGATCTTCTAATAAACTTAAATTAAGATCTAACAGTGATCTAATGCTAGTTACTAGCTAAACAGCTCTCATGAACCCTACAATACAATTCACTTGGCTTTTTCTGTGAAGTGTTGGCGCAGCGATGCAAACTATAGAAAGTGCAGTGTTCTATGGCGAAAGAAAAGCCTTCATATTTCAATTGCCAGAGTGCTAGTTTTTCTGATTACAGAACGATTAATTTTTATTAGTGTTTTTATTTACTTGTTTGTAAAAAAAATGTAAATTATATATTTAAATCAGGCCAATTAATGTACATCTGATTAGAATAAAGATTGCCAATTTATCGCATTCTCTGAAGTATCTTTGCCTTGTGCGTCATTGTTACGTGTCCGAAATGTCTGAAATGTAAAGCAAAAAACAATTTGAATTCCATACATATTAGGAAATCAACATAATAAATACTTAATGAAAATATTTATAATTACGTGAATCAAGAAAGCAGCCACACTAAATATATAACTATTGCATACAGATAATGCAAGGCAATAGTAAGGAGGAAGGATAAGAAGGATGCATACTAATTACCGATTTTAAATATATAACATAAACTCTATATAGAATCTTTACTACAAGGAACGTTTTTTTACAATCAACCATCACATATAAAACCTTACATACACGAAATTATAACAGAAAAATAGAAACGACATAGTTGTTTTTTTAGTCTAGTCCCCAACTCTTTTCACTAAGTGAACCCAAGAAATGTAGACTACTCAGTCGCTTTCCACTAACAATAAGTCTGCTTCGTAAGTCTGACTTAATGATACCAGCTTTTGAAAACAGGTGCTCAGAAGATACCGAGACAATAGACAACCGCAACAATAGATAAATAACGCATTGCCACTGTAAAAAATGTCGGATAGGCGGGTTTAAGCGTCTGCCAATGCTTAAATGGATTTTGATCTTGCGGAATGGATGACTGGTTTAAATATTGCCGTAACTGAAGATTATTTAAGATATGCCACCAGGCTGATCGACAGATAGTGCGCATGAGTCGGGTAAACTGTCATGAAAAGCTCACATGTTGAACTCATTAGTTATATTTTTGGTTCGCGGTTCCAGATGGTCTACTGTATTCGATTCCACGTTATTATTAGCAGCAACAGTCTTTAATTGACGGTTAATGTACGATACGGCGACGGCAACAGTTCTTGGTGACTGAAAATGCATGCGTTTATATCGCGGGTTCAGAATAGTTGATACTGCAAGTATTTGATACGACTCAATTTCTTTAAAACGTCGCTGGACTTCAGACAAGATGTTATCTTTGAATGCATTGCCTTCAACAGTGATAGCAACGCAGTTTTTTATGGTGGCTTCCATACAGTGAATTACAGGAATCACCAAACTACTAGTTGGATACGAGTCACCACTTGATAGTAACAAATTCGACCGGACCTAAAACTCGTACAGTGTCTTCTAAAATATCAATTTCTTCGCGAGAAAATGCTCTGGAAGCCGTTGAGCACGTTAAGAGCACAGGATAGACGTAATCTTTTAGTTCTAGAAAACGTTTTATCATGTAATAAGTTGAATTTCAACGCGTTGGCACATCCTGTTTGAATTTCAATGCCGTACTATCAGTTTTTTCATCACGTATCTGCAATCGTTTTAGTTCGTCAGATGCCACAACGCTCCGTTTTGTTATAGTCACGATAGACTTTACTCTGGCGATAATTTCATCGATACGAGGAGTTAGTTTCATAGCATCTGGAACCAAGTGGGACAAAGTATGCGCAATGCAAGACAGGTGCTTTGAGCTCCATAAAGTTAGCCGGACCACTTTAACTTTTTAATAATTAAAATTATCTAATCGTTTGGTGGTGATTGGTAGCCTAATTAAAACGTTTGGTGATCAATCAGTTTCTTTTAAATTAAATAATTAAAATTTTGGTGTAAAGTTAGCCGGATATATTTTAATTTTCGGTCTAATCAATTAAACGAGGGCTTTTTCGATGCAGAATCATTAGGTGGTCACAAATGCTTTATTTACAATGTTTGGTGGTCCATAATTTATCCAATAAGTTAAAAAAACCATGTACGGTTAGGTAGTGGGGATGACTAACTGGAAGCTGTAAAGTTAGCCGGACCAATATATTATTTACCAACCAATTTTGTTCAAATTGATCTTAATTGAAAGACAATCGTTTGGTGGTGATCGGTAATCTAATTACAACGTTTGGTAATTAATTATTAGGCTACCATGATTACAAAACTATGTGCGCTGACCCTGCGCTTCGTCTTGCAAAATACATGCATGGACGCATTGGGTTCCGCCCCTCCTACGGGGGGGCTCCACTTCCGGAAGATATAACCTAATCCAAACCAAATTTTAGTTTTAAATCAGAAATAGGTTTGGGTTAGATTATATCTTTCGGAAATGGAGCCCCCCCCCCATAGGGGGACGGAACCCACTGCGTCCGCGCATACACTTTCCTATCCACACAACAATTGTGGGGTGGACCTTATCGAATAGAGAATTTCTAGAATCTCTATTGAGATTGTAAGAATTCTCTATCTGATTGCCAATCATCGATATGTTCGACAAACATTTTGTCGTATGAATATAATATCAGCATTACACGACGAAGGCACGCGCAGGCGCAGAGTCAGCGCACATGGTTTTGTATAATGGTGGTAGCCTAATAATTAACTACCAAATATTGTAATTAGACTACCAATTACCACCAAACATTTATCTTACAATTAAAATCAATTTGAATAAAATTGGTTGGTAAATAATATAGGGAGCGGTGCACTTGGACACAGTACAATTGGACACGGTGCAAATGGACACGTTGCACATGGACACGAAACTTTGCACACGGCTCAATTGGACACAGTGCATTTGGACACAATAATTTTGGACATAAAAGAAAATTCATTTGGACACCGTTCAGTAGCACACCGGTCAGTTGCACACCGTTCAGTTGCACATCATTCAGTTGCACACATAAAAATGCACACTGTTCAGTTGGACACATAAAAATCCACACCGTTCAGTTGCACACCGCTCAGTTGCACACCGTTCAGTTGCACACCGTTCAGTTGCACACCGCTCAATTGCACACCGCTCACAAGGAGAGGTTGCAGCTGACTCTTCACCGATTTTGATCTCCTTTTTTGTGGTGAATCTTCATTGAATATAGTTAAGCCCTGTAAGACCTTTCGTTCAATGCGTCTTGTAAGTAGTATTTTTTTATACTTTGAATTTGAAGAAATTTTAATGTAGGTTGTAAGACATAAAGAAATACACTTTATCGAACAGTGCCGTTGGCGTAGGGAGTAAGCGCGAGTACACTAATAGCGAGAACCCAGGTTCAAAACCACCTACGCTGTTAACATTTTTTCCTTTTTTTTATTATTTGATATGTACATGTAATATGCATTATTTACTACATAGAAATAAATATTTGGCATAAATCTTATATATAATATTTGCCTACATAAAATTACTGTGAAATAAATGAAATATTTTTACAGAGAAATGTTTATACTTTTATTTTTAAAGATTTTTATACATTTTCTAAAATTTTTTTAATAATGCAATAATAATAATAATAATAATAATAAATAACTAAGATTATTAAATTACAAGTAATAAAAGCTCCACAAGATAAAAGACGAACAAAGAGACAAGCAATGAAAGCCAGGCGTAGGTTGTCGGGCGCAAAGAAATTAATGTTAATTAGTATTAAACGACATGTGCAAGTGTTTTATTAGAGGGCTAAAATCAGAAATTGAACAACGAATTGCAAGAAATTTGAATGTACAAGCGACGGTAGCTGACGCTTTAAGGATAGAGAGAGAGCTTCGAGCAATGACAGATTTACGACAGGGAATAGATAGGATTTCAGGTAGACAGAAAACTAACAGCCAAAAGGAAATTTGTCAAATCTGTTATAAGGAAGAACACGTGGATAGCAACTGCAGGAAATATTTACAAACATCTCAGCAAGTTAACAACCAGACTGAATTAGAAACCGCAATTCTAGTTTGTCAAATTTATAAAAAACATGGGCATGGAGCAGAGAAATGCCGCTTCCGCGATCCACAACTTCGCCGACCAGTAAACGTAAATCATGGAAGATTAATAACTTGCCAATTATGCTTAAAATGTGGTCATGATGCAAAATCCTGCAGACAGAATAATACAATCAATAACAACAAAATCTCAGTAATTTGCCAATGGTGTGAAAAACCCGGCCATTCTGCAAATAATTGCTGGAAGAAACAAAATGAACAACGTTATACGGAAAATAAAATTCGTGTTACTTGTCAAATTTGCAACAATTTTGGACACATTGGTAAAGATTGTCGATCAAAAATAAACCAGCAAACGGGGTCAAAGAATTCTTTATTCTGTCGCTATTGTAAGGAGCAAGGTCATCTTCTCGAGGATTGTCAATTACGCCATGCCAGTAATCTTCGAAAAAAAGGAAATACTCAAGGAAACTACAACGACGTCGGGTGCACAACAGGGATCCAAACGAAAGCCGCACCCGTCCAAACCTCAGATAGCCAAGTAGACAAAGACAGAACAACCATAACGCTCGTGACTGTAAACCTCGATAAACATAGTCGCGTGCCTACCGTTCAAATCAACATCGATAACTTAGCTACTCGTATAACTTTTATGCTAGACACGGAATCTGTACCTAATATAATTAAAGAAAATCTCGTTCCCGAAGAAATAAATATTAATTACACTAATATCCTCAAGTTGAATGGCATAAATAATTATCCTGTATACACCTTAAGTGAAATTACATTAACTCTTTTTGAAATACCGGTTATATTTCATATTGTATCTAACGATTTTCCAATTTCACAATCCGGCATATTAGGAAACGATTTCTTTAAACAAACTTTATCGAAATTAGATTACGCACAAGGGCACTTGGATGTCTTCGAAATCAAAATACCTTTCTTATCACCTGAAGCCTAGCTATATAAGCCTTCTTATAACCTGAAAGCTACTTATAGTAGCTCCGCAATCCGAATCATTATTTTTTGTAAGAATAGAAAATCCAGAACTAAAAGTAGGATACATACCAAGATTAAAGATGGCACATGGAATTTATTTGGGAGACACCATCATGGAGAACGTTTCTGGAAAGGCATATTTAAACGTTATAAGTACTTTAGATGAAGAGGCGGAAGTACATGTTCCGACTTTGCGCCTAAAACCATTGGGCGAATTATTAGACGACCATGATTCAAAAATCGAGGCTCTAAGCAACTCAAAGGAACCAATGAATAAGGAAGAAGAAACTTCTTACGAATTCGACGATTACGAAAATAACTTGAATATTGAAAATAAAGATGAAAATAAAGATGAAGAAAATATTATTATCAAAGAAATCAATTATGAAGATGAAGAAAAAACCTTAAATCAAGAAGAAAATAAAAATGGGAATACAATTAAAAATGAAGACAAGATGAAAAATAAAACTCAGAGGAAAATTAAAAAATCAAACGACCCAAAAATCCTTGGAGAGGGAAATTACCAAACTTTTCCTGAAAATCCAATAAATCCAACCATTCCTGGAGGGGGAAGTTACCAAACCTCTCCTAAAAATTTAATTGATTCAGAGAAATTACCAAACCTTTCAAGAAGGGAATAATTCTAGGATTTCGGAGGGATATTTCTAAACCTCGTCAGAAAATCCTAGCTCCGTCGATTGCGAGGAGGGAAAGTACCAAACCTTACTACGTATTTCGACACAATCTCATTCCGAAAAAGGGAGAAATCCTTTATTCTCCCTTGATATCAAATTTCCTAAGATTGGATTATTTAAAGAAGAAAATGATAATGAATTAAAAACCTCTCATGTTACAATAAAAGACAAAAACAAAAATAAACCGTCTTCAAAAATCCTTACATCTTTATTGAACAAATCTCAAAAAATCTTAGAAAAATCTAAGCCAAAACGCAAAACAACATATAAAGGAAACCAGCAAGTTGCAACCTGCAATTTGCATAATTGTCTAGTAATTTCCGAAGAGAAAAACAAGAATCGATTCGCCGAAATCATAGAATCATTACGATTAGAACATTTAAACGAGGTAAAGATAAAAAGCATAATAAAATTAATAACGGATAGTCAAGATCGATTTCACATTCCTGGAGAAAAATTAACTGCAACACTTGTATTACAACATCGAATAGCGACCACAGATGACCAATCAATAAACAGCTGTCAGCATCGATTTCCGCAAATTCATAAAGCAGAAATAAATTGACAAGTAGAAGAGCTTTTGGAAGGAGGAATTGTAAAACATTCACAATCACCGTATAATACGCCTATATAGATCGTGCCTAAGAAAGAAGATTCTAAAGGAAACAAACGATGGAGAATGGTATTAGACTTCCGCGCTTTAAATAACAAAACTATCAGAGATGCATATCCTCTACCAAATATCGTCGATATATTAGATTAATTAAGAGGAGCTCGATATTTCTTAGTATGCGATTTAGCATCTGGATTTCATCAAATAAAAATGAACCCCGAAAATGGTCACAAAACAGCTTTTACTACTCCGTTCGGAGGCACGATTACGATAACTACGGCCCCCTATTTGAAAGATCGTTTCTGAAAGCATTTTTGAAGAGAAACACGAGAAAAATAGTAAAAAAATTTTCCGACCAATAGTTTTCGAGATATATCACTTTAAAGTATTGGACATGATAATAAAACGTTACAAAACGAACCCAATGACCTTGACCTTGACATATGTTGTGAAGATCACTGTCGCGAGTATCTTCCATGTGTAGCTTAGAATCGTATGTATTACCAATGTCTTGCGTTGTTTACGTTTTTTGAACATAAACACAAAATTCTCATTGCTCTTACTATTAGTAGATGCTTGTATTCAGTTTTCGAAAGTAATCAACATATTATAGACATTTTTTTGTTAAAATTTGTTTAATTTTTTATTTATTTTAATTTTTGTTTAATTCTTGTTTACATATAATTATATATAATTTTCATACACTATGTATGTTTTATAAAATATCTTCTTAGCACATTTATTTATTTATATCTAGAAAAATCGTACGCGTGGGCAGAAGAGAGGCGTCGCCCTTCTCCCTGCACCCCCACCCCGAGAAAAACTAACCTAACTCAACCCATCTCCCACCCACGTTATATAACCCAAACCAAATTTTCGTTTCGAATCTAACCCAATCCATCTCCCACCCATACAACAATTGTGGGGTGGACCTCGCTTCGCGTTGTAAAGTATATGCGTGGACGCAGTGGGTTCCGCCCCCCCCCCCTACGGGGGGGCTCCACTTCCGAAAGATATAACCTAACCCAAACCTATTTCTGATTTAAAACTAAAATTTGGTTTGGGTTACGTTATACAGGGTATCCTAAAAATAACTGAGAAAAAAGGCGCTTCATTCATAGAGCACTTTTTTCACTTGTTATTTCGCCGTGCCTGAGCGCGCGAAATCTCAGCCCTGTCATTCGTAAAATATAATCGCTTCCCGTTTAAAAACTATTATAGCCTCGACATTTTTGTATTAGGATTTTCATCTTGAAATGTTCTAAGGAATCTGCCATTAAGAGGAAGTCCGTTATTTTTAGGACACCCTGTATAACCCAAACCAAATTTTCGTTTCGAATTAAACTTTAACTTTAAATATCTCAAAAATTATAAGAGACCGCCGATTAAGTTATAAAGAAAAGTTACTCAGGATCATGATCTTGACAACATATGTCAAGGTCAACATCGTTGGGTCTGTTTTTATAAAGTTTTATTATCATGTCCAATACTTTAAAGTGATATATCTCGAAAACTATTGACCGAAATTTTTTTTTACTATTTTTCCCGTGTTCCTCGTCAAAAATGTCTTCAGAAACGATCTTTCAAATAGGGAGCCGTAATTATCGTAATCACCCCCGTTCGGGCATTACGAATGTGATCGAATGCCCTTTGGTCTGAAAAACGCTCTAGCTACCAACCAGCTTCCAACGTCTAATGGACTTAATATTAACTGGGTTACAAGGTAATGAATTATTTGTTTACATGGACGATATCGTTATCTATGCGACCTCGTTAGAAGAACACGAAAGAAAATACAATGCTTTAATGGAATGTCGTGAAGCTAACTTAAAATTGCAGCCAGACAAATGCGAATTCTTAAAAACAAAAGTAGCTTATCTAGGACACGTAATCAGTAAAGACAGAGTAAAACCAGATATGAAAAAATTAGAAACAGTACAACGATTTCCAAGACCTAGAACACCTAAAAACATTAAACAATTTTTAGGACTTGCAGGATATTATAAACACTTTATACCGAATTTTTCCAAATTTGCAAAACCATTAACGAATTTGTCAAAAAACGATAGCCGCTTCGAGTGGATATCTGTGCAGAAAGAATCCTTTGAAATTTTGAAACAAAAACTGCGAAGAACCAGTACTGCAATATCCTGATTTTTTCAAACCATTTATTTTAACGACCGATGCATCTGGAATAGCCATTGGAGGAATATTATCACAAGGAGAGATAAATAAAGACCAACCG